>VDFB02109042.1:42130484-42343361 GCA_007258455.2 Sequoia sempervirens
GCAAGGAGAGGTAGGAGGGAGATAGGTGTGTGTGTGTGTGTGTGTGTGTGTGAGAGAGAGAGAGAGAGAGAATGGTGAGATAAAGAGGAGAGGGAGGGAGGGAGGGATTGAGGGTGAGAGAGACTAAGAGAAGAGACAGAAAGAAGGGGAAGGAGGTTGAGGTAGAGAGGGAGGGAGAGAGAGAGAATGGTGATATTGAGAGGAGAGAGTGAGAAAGAAAGAGGGGGGAAGAGAGGGAGAGAGAGAAAGTGAGAGATAGAGGTAGGTAAAGGGAGGGAGAGGAGATAAGAAATTAGAGAGGAGAAAGAGGGTGGGAGAACTATAGGTGAGATAGAGAGAGTGATGGAGGGAGGAGGTGGAGTAAGAGTGAGGGAGATAAAGATAAGTAGAAGGGAAGGACAAATTAGAGAGAGAGGAGATAGAGAGTCAGAAGATAGAGGGAGGGGAGGGAGGGAGAGGTAGGGAGGAGCTAGAGGTGTGTGTGTGTGTGTGTGTGTGTGTGTGAAAGAGATAGAGAGAGGGGGTGAGAGGGAGAGAGGGAGGGAGAGGAGAGATAGAGTAGAGAGGGAAGGAGAGAGAGAAGGGGGGAAAGGAGAGAAGAGATAGAGTAGAGAGGGAAGGTGAGAGAGAGAGAGATGATATAACTTGTTAACCACTGAAATTTGATATGTTGATTACTGAAATTTGACATGTTGATTATTGAAATTTGGTTGTCTGAAAATATGATAAGATCGTCCAAAAACTAGAATTTGCATTATAACTCCTAGAGATCCAAAATCACTCTCAAACATCCTAACACTATATATATGAAATATAACTTGAAGTATAAGAAATCAAAGTCTATATGTAAATGTCAACTTATACTTAAAAAAGTAAATGTCCATATGTAAATGTCAAGAAAGTAAATGTCCATATGTAAATGTTTATTTCATGTATATAGTTTCTTTAAAACATAAGGACAAGAAAGAGAAAAAAAAGGAAAATTTTCAATACAGACCATAACGCAAGTGTGTTTTTCAATACAGACCATAACGCGAGTGCATTATAACACACTCATGTTTTGTCAATACATTCAAATAATGCAAGTGTGTTATAACGCGCACACATTTTTTCCTACTTTGGGAATCCCCAAACCTTTGGCTTGGATTTGCTTTGGATTTCCAACCCAAAGGCTTGGACTGCCTTTCCAATGCCCAAAAATGTGTTTTTGCATATTCTACAAAATTTCGCATAATCTAGTTCATGCTAACCATCAGGTTTGCATGTGTTTCAAGGTCGAGTAAAACAAACACTTGGGTAATGTTAAGCTCTCTTAGCTATTTAACGATGTATTTTTTTCACATTTTGACAATTTTAAGGCTTTCATCTTTAATTTCTTTTGTTGGTGTATTCTTTTTTGTCAAAACCAATGTTTGGTATTTTTTACTTTATTTTTTAACCTTTCATTGAAATTTCAAATAAATTACATTTTTATAAACTAGACTCCATTCTACACATATTCAAAAATAATCATATTGATTTTCGATTAGTTTTCAAAAATTATAGGGGTAGCACAGACAATTTTTTGTTTTTCAAGATGTGTCCAATTTGAAAATTAGTAAAAGTCATATATTCATGAAAAAATTATCAGAAAAATTGTGCATAAACTACATGTTAGCTAATTTCTCACTGAAATGATTTTAAAAATACTAAAAATAAGTTAACATTTTAAGGGAGCCACAACAAATGCTATGTTATGTTTTTTTTTTTTAAAAGGGACCAATTTGTGTGGCTCCCTTTTTTGAACCCCTTAATCTCTACAATTTTCAAATAAAATTATTAGTTTAGAAAGTAGATTTGAAGCATTACAACCCTTGTCTTGTGGCATCTTAAAATTTTGAGTGTAACTATCCTCAATTTCTCATCCAAGGTTAGTATTTCTTAATTTCAGAAGAAAAAAAATGGCCACTTAAGACCCCTTTTTGGCCCCCCATCTTTGTGCACTTACCCATATGCATTTAGCCAACAATTTTAGTTGGAAAATTTGTGGACATATCTAACTTAGCTAGAATGAATCTTACTATATTATATGTCTAACCAAAATTGATTTTTAGTTAGAAATACTTAAATTCACTTGTGCTAATAAGTTGGCCAAAAGTGTGACACGACTTTGTACTTTTACCCCTCTCTACCTACCTCTCCCTTTATCCCTCCCACCCTACCTCTCCCTCCCTCCCTCCTTCCTTCTCTCTCCTTGTCTTTATCTACCCCTCTCCCTCTCTATGTACCTCTCTCTCTCCCCTTCCCTCTACTTCTCTCTATCTCCTCTCACCCTCTCTCTACCTTCCTCTCACTCTATCCCTCCCACCTTACCTCTCTCCCCTTCCCTCTCTACTCTATATATCCCCTCACCCTCCCTTTCTCTACCTACCTCTCCCTCTATCCCTCCCACCTTACCCATCTCTCTCTATCTCTACTTCTTTTTATCTTGCATCTCCATCTTCCTCACTATCTACCTACCTCTCCCTATATCACTCCCACCCTACCTCTCTATCTCTACCTCTCACATCCTCCCTCCCTCTCTACTTCTCACTATCTTCCCTCTTTGTCTCTCTCTACCTATCTTTCACTCCATCCCTCCCTCATTCCCTCTCTCTCCCTTTATATATCTCTCTTTTCTCTCTCTCTTTCTCCCTCTCTCTCCTCTCTACCTCTCTCTCACCTTCCCTCTCTACTTCTCTTTGCGTGAGTGATAGGGAGATAAGGAGAGAGGGATATAAAGAGGGAGAGATATCTAGAGATAGATATGACAGGAAAGATAGAGGGGGAAGAGAAAGGGAGAGAGATAGGTAAAGAGAGGGAGAGGGAGAGGGAGAGGGAGAGGGAGAGGGAGGGGAGGAGGGAGAGAGTGAGAGGGGAAGAGGGAGTGGGGAGGGAGAAATAGATAAACATATAAAGGAGAGGTTGACAGGGAGAGAGGAAAAATAAATCCAAAAGGTACACCTTTATATTGAAAAAGTGAAAA
The DNA here is from genome assembly GCA_007258455.2 of Sequoia sempervirens. Lineage (NCBI taxonomy): Eukaryota > Viridiplantae > Streptophyta > Pinopsida > Cupressales > Cupressaceae > Sequoia > Sequoia sempervirens. The sequence continues at coordinate 42,133,489 of VDFB02109042.1, forward strand.
TATCAATGATGTACAAATGTGAAAATGTAAAATGTGTCAAGGACCTACTCCTCACACCCCCACCATGGCCTCCAACCAATTTCATCAATATCATCCATGGCCAACCTCTAATAGGCTAGGTCCCCAAGGTGCCAATATCACAACCTATCACCATATATGAACATATACAACTCACCTTCTCCCTACTCTCCCCTATCACAAATCAACTTAAGCACAGTTATGTGCTCCCAATCCCAAACCTATAGTAATGCTTTTGTGCTAATGTTTTGGCCACCTCTATATGCGGCCAAATACATATCCCTATAGTACAATTGATCCAGGACATAGAGACCCTACACAAACTCTCTACCACTCTGACATATCCACATAAAAACTAACCAATCTAATCAAGAAAAACCTCCTCATCTTGTCAAGTAGAAAAATGCCGCTAACAAGAACTACCAAAACTAGAAGAAGCTCCTCTACCATCCCAACATGTTTCCATGTCAAGCAACAACATAGTGCGAGGCAGGTCACTCCTCCTGAATAGTCTCTCTAGCGACCCCTCTACATCATGGGCTCAATACTATATTGTGTGTCCATGAATCAAGTCCATAAAATCCACAAGACATCCTCTAATGTGATGGTAATCTCCCTAGTCAATAGGTAAGTCTTATTTGTCCCAATCCACCATCACTTTGTAGGAGTTAAAGGTGACTACTCAACACCCCCAAGAGCAATTGCTAGACCAAAATATCTTCCACAAGAGAGAAAATGGCAAGAATAACTTGCTATGATAATGGATGCAATATTACAAGATTGAATATGCAAATGTACATGAGAGGCCTTGCCTATAAAGGTAAGGTGAGAGGAAGGATTAAACAAGATCATGACAAGTGTCTTAATCCTATCACATGATACAACTAACTCATAACAACCTAAGATAAGATAATATTTAGAAATGACAACCAAGACTTCTATAAGAAATCTTATAATCCTAAGTATGCTTAACATGTGAATATGTCCTCTAAGTCCCTAGTAAGAAAATTAACTAGGTACAAAACATTTATTCACACCAACACCCCCCCTTAAGTGTAACTTAGAAGATCACTATGCAAAAGGCACAAAGATGGGTCCCGACTACGAGGCCATGTTATTTACCCATTTACAATGCAAATGCAATCTCTCACAAATGAAGAAAAGGAGAAAACTCAGTGGTACAAAACCTCCAAAAGAGAGAAAGGAAAAAAAAACAAGACGATGTATGGAGGACTCAATGATACCCCACAAGGACTACATCCATCATGTATATACAATCAATAACCCCCCTCCCCCATAAGAGGGGAAAAGAGAGATAAGATAACCCCTCCATAATGTGTAATCTCTTGCAAATATGGTAAGTGTTTGAAGACAAAACATAATCCAATGCCTACAAACAATGTTTCTCCCCTTGGGAAGAAGATACGTCAAATATAAATGAAAGAATGCTTCTCATTCCGAATAGGAATTGGTAGGAAGATGAACCTATTAGAGCTTCTAAAATCCTAATGGATTTTTCCTCTCCATGGGTCTAGTCTACCTCTTTGATCAACCCTTGTCCTCATGGGTGAGTAGGGTTTTATTCATGAAAGCATGTAAACGTTATAATTTTTGGTTGACCCGCTTAGTCGGTCATTGACCCCTTAAGTCATTTCTCGAGCCATCCAGCACGTCAATCTACCGGACCCATTTTCCTGAAGGACCGGTCACCGCTTTCCCACCATATCAAGTCTTTCCTAAAGTCGGGTTTTAAATTTAACCCAGTGACTTACGCCTTAAGTCATTAACCCCTATGGTCACATCGTTGTTAGCTAAACCAAGTTTGTCCATTTAATGCTAACATTGCGTGATGTGTAGATTTTAAGATTCAAAGATTAGGGAAAAGATCTCAACCGTACCCCGCCAGCCCACGGGAGTTAAGTGCCAGCAAGATAAATGCAGCCAAGTTGGTGAAAAGGTGACACGTATCCATGCAAAGTATGGGACCTACTCCCCACTACCGCTCCCAAGGCCTAGCATCTTCAACGAGTGGCTGAGATCAATCTAGCAGAACAATCTTCACCATTCCCCACTAGCTCGCTAGGTGAAAATGAATGATGGTTAAAACCAGCAAGATCAGCGAAATATCGACACCTGTCTTGGTCTACTCGATTGGTGGAGCCCCACATAGCGAAGGTGTCATCCAACATAGAAGAACTCTATTGGCTATGAAAAATTTTGCATAGCACTGCTGGAAATCAAAGACAGTCAAACAAAGGGTTGACTGCCTGATCCTCCATGGAGGAAAATATCAATGGAGAAAATTCAAAGTTGGAAAATTACATGTGACGGCCATTCTTACTCTATGCAACCAAAGTGCATTAATGGCTAACATCCTGCAGAGCAATTGAGTTGATCTTAATTCGTGTGGAGACACAAATGTTGGTAATCATGAGGAATAGTCTACGGACTTCCATGCAAATGGGGAATTAAATGGTGCCAGTACATCTACCAACGAGCTGCCTGGGTTACACATGCATGTTAGACATTAATTGTGAACGTCATCGCTCTATGCGATAAACATAGAAGGAATAAATGCTATTCAGGTCATTCACACATAGCATTTAGAAGTGTAATTGATTAAGGAAAGGTGGTGTGAGCAATTATCAAAGAAGAAAATGAGCAAACCAATAAGGAAGTATGCCCACTTTAGTTCCATGAGGTCTGGTTCTAATACACCAGAAGTTGCTCCAGCCATGAAGGCAAATATCTCTGCTGAGAAGCCCATACTTGCACCCAGTAGATGCAGTCGAAGGCTACAATTCCAAGGTGATGTTGTAGGAAAGGTGGATGACAAAGGAAAGATCCCATTGCGGTCTCCCACAGGAGCACAAAGGAAAATGAGGTATGGGTGTCGCTCCTATGGACGCCAGCATTCGCCCATCAACCTTACAAGCAGTGCTTCAGATGGTGACACCGAGACCGACTCCGCCTACGGTTAGTATTTGGCTCTGTTGAATGATGGTCTGCCCTTTGATGAGGAGAAGATATATGTTGTGCCATTAGCAGTCAAAACCCCTAGTGGGAAAACTAGAACTGTGTTGAGCAAAGTTAAGAAAGAGGAGGAAGCAAAGGTGTCCTCTCCTTCTCTAGCAACGACTAGGAGTGTTCGTGTGTATCACGGGCGTGGCACTGGTGATAGTGGGGTGACGGGTTGTTAAGAATTTGTTGTGTATGGGATCTTAAATTTTGTGATTGATGCAGTTTGTTGTGGTGGTCTAGTCTTGTGTGTATGTGGCACTTTTTGCTACTTGACGTCGGTTATGTGCCTTCGTGGAATTTTGGATACCTGGTTCATTGTGGCGCGAATGGCGACAAGGGGATTTTTTGTGGCAATTTTCATTTCCCTCCTCTGGCAATGGTTACATTTTGCCTTTCCCCACTTGCACCATGTTGTGAAGATTCAACGTGTGGGGGTTTTGAAATGCAAGTAAAATGCATTTGAGATTTTGATGAAATGAAAATATGTAATGAAGCTGCATCTGAGCCTGAAGCTTGTCGCTTCCCTTGTGCTATAAAAGGGAAACCATGGCTCATCTTGCAGGGGGAGAAGAGATAAAAAATAAAAACTCTAGCTAGGTCTTGGTCGAATGTATATGGGTAGATAGGAATAGAATAGCTTGTCAACTTTGAGCTTTATGAAGGAACTCATGCAATTAGCTTAAATTGTTTCTCAGATATGACTTAAATACGAGTGAATATATAATTCTAATATATTTCTCTCCTTCTACGAGTCTATGTGAATTTTGAATAGAAATATTAATGGTATTTTTATTCTTCTTTGAGCATTTGTTCAAATGTATGTCTCTGTTCTTTGTTTTGATTCAAGCAATCAATTAAATACTTAAATGGGGTCATGAATTTACATTCATTTGCAAAGGATTTGATAAGTAGTGGTGTACCAAAAAATTTGAGCTCCATGATGCAAGGTATTGTGAGAGTAGTCTATTCCATTGAGTTATTGGGTCATCTTTGTTTTACTAGTTCTTGTATGTGTGATTTCATTTTTCCAATAAATAAGACACTGATTTGTTCCTTAATGATTTACCTAAGGGGTTAATCAAATAATCATTTATTGATCAACCTGAAGCCATGGTTTAAATTCACTTAAAATTCATCAATTTTGAAGTTCATATGTGTCAATTCCCATTAAGGATGTCTTTATTTTGATGAATGGGTAGCAAATTACTTAGAAACAAGCCAATTTTGTAGTAATTGTTGCATAATTATCCTTCATCAATATTGATCTATGTAATGATGTGTTCAACACATAGCAAAATCTTAAATGACCACACTAGGAATACCCTCCTTGGTCCCACTGAGCCTAAAGTGCAGAAGATCTCAGTTATTCACTAGATCTTGTTAGTTGGCCATTCATTTCAAGAGTCTTGAGTATAGGAATTGGCTATTCCTTAGAGATGTTTTAGGTGCAGTTGAAAACACCAACAGAACCCATATATAATGTGTCTCTGAAAGTTTCTCATGTGTTGCCAAGTTCTTGGATAACAATGATGATGCCGCAATCCAATTAGGTACATGCCCGATCACAACAAACTGTAACAAACCAAGAAAAAATGGAAATTGGTCTTGAACCAACTCCAAAGGAAAAGATGAAGTGACAATAGTTGATCCATGATTATCATCAAGTAACAGATAAACCCTAAAATTGGTCTTCCAAATCTAAAATGTGAGACTCTACAAACAAAGATGCAATGTTTGATAAGTAGGAATCCCAATCAGGAAGAAAATCATACACCTTTTGTAATGAATCACTGGAAGTACTCAATGAATCATCAATAGAAGATGAATGTGTGATCTCAATTGGAGAAGTAGGAGCTGCAAGAGAAGTCTCTAGATCATCAAGACACTCAAGTTCTACATGGTCTCATCATCATAGGGTATATTGTCAACATCATCAAGTGGAATGAGGCAATCTGAAGTAGGATCATCTGGGAATGGAGGATTGTGTGGATTGATGGGTTCGTTGCAATCCTCATCATTTAACTTATCAATCCAAGGCGATGTCCATGGTTGTATGCAAAAGAGAATTGATAAAACTTGCTTGACAGTCTATTCTACAATCAAACTTGTAGAAATCAAACCTATTATGGATCACACTTGCATGAATTGAAAAATGTTAAGTTATTTCACACTTTGCTGGAAATGAAAAGCTTCCTTGAATTCAAATTTACTTTAAAAATTTTGGAAATACATTGCTTGAAATGAAACTAGAAACTATCATATTTCCTCATGCCAAAACAAGCCCTTCTAATCCCCCATTGATTCCTTGATTACAATGCATTTATAGAATTAAAAGATGAGCCCCATAGTTGTGCAACAACTTGCTAGAAAATAGGAACATGTGGAAAAAAAAAAGATAAGTCTTCACTCCAGTTTGCTGAGTCAATCTCTTTTGGTCATCCAAAACAATAATCACTGCTTTTTAACCCTTTAAACTACTCCAAAAAGGTGTTAAGAGTGTTGAAAAAGCCTTCATTTGACCTCTACTATCATTAAAACTCTTAAATCTACTCCTATATGCTCTCAATTACTCATAAATTGGGTTGAACAACTCCCTAGATATTTGCAACTACCCCTATATTCTCTCAACTTATGTCCAAGTCACTCCAATTTCCTTTAATGCTTGCAACTGTTGTCCCTTAATTGTTCAACCTCTTCATAAATGCTATCATACTTAATTCCAAAAATTCTGGAGCACGAAAGCAAACGAGTGAACAAATTCTAGAGCATGAAAGCAAAGTTTAAGAGCATTGGACTAGTGAAGTTTTCTCTCAAACCACAAGTTTTCTCTCAAACCACGAACTGGATTTTTGTGAAAATTAATGGGTTTTTTTGTTTTCCTGTCTCCAAATTTTTGTCCAAAAATCTCAAAAACCCATATCATAATTTTCAAGATATGATGAAATATTTGACTATTGCAACTGAAAATCTCTTACTTTCCTCATCATGCTCAGTCTTGATAAACTTCATAATTAAGTAAAATACATGTTTTTATTTGGCTAATAGATGAAAAAAAAATTGTCTCATCATGGATCTCCAAAAATCTCTCAAATCTTGGTTCAAATTATGCGTGGGAATGAAATTCTTGAAATTTTATGGTTGGTCTCTTTGAAGATGCTTGCACTGAAACTACAACCAATCAGTTCTAGATATGATCATTCTTATTATCCCAAACATGTTTCTTATATGTTGTTTTTGGCTCAAGTTTGATTCCATAAAGATGAAGCAAAATATTTAGCCACCTACAATGTGTTATGATGCCTTTTTCCATGGCTCATAATTGTCCCTAGTCAAAATTATTATAGAAGGATGAATTGTATAACCCATGATTACAATGATGATACACTTCTCAAATGATCAAATTTGAGATCAATACATGTAAAATAGAGCTGAAATGAAGTACAAGGATCAAAACAACACCCTCCCAACTACCAAAATATCCAAGTAACCTCCAATATACCTATTAGGCAAAAATTGAAATTATAATATACTTGGTAAAAAATAGGAAAAAGTGAATGGATGGTTAAATAGATCTCAATATCTTTCTAACGCCGCAAGAATTGCAAAAATCAAAGATCATGGAAAAAAATTATGAGCTCGAGAGCCAAAAAAACAAGATTTGACTTCAATAAGCAATAAATGCCACCAAATAGCAAAGTTCTAAAAAATCACCTACACCATTGGAAAACTGAGTGAACCAACTTTCTGACAATATCTCGTTTCAAAAAAATGGCCTCCTGGGGTGAAAGTTATAGCAAAATGAAAAAAAGGCTTATTTTAGGCATGTGCAGACTAATCAGGATCAAAATATTAGCCCCCTAGGGGTTGGCAGTTGGTCTGCCATGTGACCTAGTGCATTGTTGGGGCAAAATAAAAAAAGCTCGCTACTCAACAAACGATGGGGCAATGGCGATTTGAGGCGGCGGGCTCGACAGCTCTGCAAGCCACTCAGGACTTCGCTAGGGTCCCAGCCCCTCAGCACTAGGGACCCTTAATGGAACCAAGGGCTAGGCACTATTGTCTGTCAACGGATTTGACCTGTGTACGGTTGCATTGCACAGAAAATTAAATATGCCATCCAAAATATTTGCAACCACAATTTTATTTTAAACACCTCGAAACATAATAGTTTGCCCAATTTTTAAAAAAAATTGCCCGAAACTATACAAAACCCTGCAGATTTTTAAAATTATTTTTTTCTACGAAAATTAAAAAATGTACCACCTACTTGGGGGGTTGTAGGGCCTGCCCAGGCAAAAAAAAATATCTCAAAAACACCTAAGGCCAAACATAGGCGAATTTGTATTGAAATTCATCTCTTGGCCTTCTCATTGCAATGGCGAGCTCAATTTGGGCTCAAAGTGCCCCAAAATTTTAGCTACCTCCAGATCTTGCAACTGAAACCCTCAAAATGAAACCTTCATAGATCAGGAAAAACATAACCAAATTTGACGAAACGAAAGGCAAACTTGACTTTCTTTGATGCATTGGATCCAACTGTGAGGTCCTCGAAACCCCAACATGCACCCAACAAAATCTTCAATCCAACATAAAACCCTCAAATGTGGGAAGGAATCTACAACATTGGAGCTCTAATACCATGTAGGAGTTAATGGTGACTCCTCAACACACCCATGAACAATTGCTAGACCAAAATATCTTCCACAAGAAAGAAAATGGCAAGAATAACTTGCTATGATAATGGATGCAATATTACAAGATTGAATATGCAAATGTACATGAGAGGCCTTGCTTATAAAGGCAAGGTGAGAGGAAGGATTAGATAAAATCATGACAAGTGTCTTAATCCTATCACATGAGACAACTAACTCATAACAACCTAGGATAAGATAAGATCTAGAAATGACAACTAAGACTTCTAAAAGGAATCTTATAATCCTAAGTAAGCTTAACATGTGAATATGTCCCCTAAGTCCCTAGGAAGGAAATTAACTGCGTACAAGACATTTATTCACACCAACATGCTTAACAAATTCCATTAGCATCAATCTATGTGCCTTGATTTAGGGAATTTGCACCACATGCCATAGCTCACATTAATCTAACCCCCTAGTCTCTCTCATCAAACTGGGTTGTAGGTTGCAACACCTACGATCATCTCTCCCTAGCTATCAGTGCCAGCATCCACTCCTACATCCAACCAAAAATCATGTCAATTTCTTCCAAGATCTATTAAAACCTATTCTTATGTGCATACACCGCTCATAGGCAAAAATGCCAAAGTAATGAGATGCCTGCATTTTTCTATGGGTGCATCCACTAAACCACATAAATGTCACCCAATGAGCACATACACCATATGACATTTAAGCACATTCCTCGTTCCCTATATACATTAAAATTTTATATATGTCTCAAGGTTAGTGCATACGTTCCTCCCATGCACATGCATCATTCCAAGCAAATGCATCAAACTACTCTATATGTGATGTACTACCGAGTGCACACATCTCGTTCTCTTGTGTGTATGCCAAATCATGATTTTCACAATTTGGTGCATGTATTGACCTACTTTTCTATGTCTCGCTATGTACCATAAATACATCCCTAAGGCTCAATACATACCAATGTGCCTACCTCTATTAATCATCAATATCGTTGTGCTCACTTCGCTCATTGATGATATACTAGTACATGCTCCATTTTCCTCTTAACTCTTTTTGTTGTGCTCTATGTACTCTAGGGGTTGAGGGTGAAAATACCCCCTACCCCTATTTATTCACCTTCAAGCCCTATTTTTTCCCCCCAAATCAAAATTTTCACCCCCTTTCACTCTTTTTCATCTCATCTCTCCATTATTTTTTTCCTCTATTTTTCTTCAACTGCTCCTCTTTTTCATCCTCTATTATATTTTTCTCCCTAATTTTTCTATTGAGAGCTCACCCATGCAATTTTTACCTGACTTGCCTCTCGAGGGGGCATCATCCCTCTATCTTATTTCATCATTTTGTCCTATAAATTGAAACACATCACTCCCATTTCTCATCCCAAAAAGCACTATAATTTATTTTTTCTTTGAAACAACATTACTTCTGCAAACCTGCATTGTCATCTCAAAGAGGAACAAAATGTAGACACCTAAAATCATCTCTCAAAATTTTTGCTATCACCAATCCACTACACATTATTACTCCTACATTAATTAAATATATTTAATTAATTAATTGTATTAATCTATTTTTTAATATTAATTAAATAATATTTTTTATTATTTAATTAATTCATCTAATCATTCTTCCGGTATTAATTGAATAAATTGAATATTTATTTAATTAATCAATTTCATTTATAAAGTCCAACCTTAAATAAATAAACCTAAAATCTATTTACTTAAGTCCATCATGCACATTCCTAGAAATTAAATAAATAAATTTTATTTAATCAATTTCATCTTTTTCCTCACATTATTAGTACACTAAAATCAATTATTTAATCTAACTAATCATTTGTACAAATCAAAGCATGATTAATCAAAGCAAATCTTGTTCAATTTCTTAGAATGCACATATGTCCTCAGAAAGACATTTGATGTACATTTGTCCCATGCTTCCCACTTTGCCAAAAATCTTATCATTCAATCTCATCCATCTATTTCTCAAAGAAAATATTGACCTTCACATAAATTAACAAATGACGTTTTAGTCTTCCAAAAAGAACTTTTTCTATCTCATGAATCCATCCTTTTTCAAGAAAAACTCATCCATCAAAACCCCTTGAATCATGAAACTCACATTGTGCACCAATCACAAGGTGTCACTTGGTGGTATAACATAGATTCAAAGCTCTCATCCAATCCCAACCCTTAATCTTTAAATTCAATCTTAGCCATCAATCATCCATCTCAAAAATCTATAAATAGAACCTCTTGTAAGCTATTTACACACAATCATTGAATGCAAAGTTACGTTGTCAATTTGAGCATCCACACACAACCATCTCTCAAGCACAAATCTATTGGAGCACAACTACACACATCTTGTGGGTGAGAGAATATTTGATTCCTTTCATCTTTTGTTTGATTCTTTTGCTTAAACTATGGTGCAATTAAGTGTAGAATAGGATTTGAATACTTTTTTTGAGTCTTTATTTTATCTTTTATATCCTTCTTGATCACAATTATGATATAGCATACGTGTGAAAGCATCATTTCTTTATTTAAGAATGATGAAAGAATATTATGTGCACAAATGTTGGATTTCACATTTAAATGACCTGAAATGATTTACTTGATTATAGCACAAGCACTAAGTCAATTTACATGATTGATTGATTTAAAAATAAAATTATGAGGTACAAGTATGTAATGTATCTCCATATACAATATGTCATGTTTGATAAAGAAACAAACTTAAGAAAAAGACAAATGGATGCATCCCTATGAGTGTTATGATGCTTCCCTTGCATGCATTAAGGAACTTGAAAACTCTATGAGGGCTTAGCCAAATTGGGTCACCAAACACAACACCATCTATCTTTATCCTTAATGCTTGTTATGTTGCATGCCTATCCATGACACCATTTGATCTATTTCGCGTAGACATTGGCATATTGTGCACGTTCTTGAGAAGTGTTGAGAGGCATTGAATTGCAACACAAATTGTGAGTCACTTGCACCAAGTCCCATTTAAGGTTGTGCACCTTATTGTTAACCCTCAAAACCTTAGTTGTGTGGTTGAGACTTCTATGATTGGGCACAAGCACATCAAGGTGTGCTGACATAATCCCTCAAGGGTTGGAAGCATTGAGGTGCTACACACATGTGGCCATTGACAATTGTCAAATGAACTAGTTTGCCATGTGGATGACCTTTATGCAATCCATGAACATCGATGAACTTTTGAGGTTGATTTCACATGCATGTCACACATAGGCACACATTCACACACATACGCACGCACACACATACATGCATTTAGACTCACACACACATTGAAAGCACAATTACAAACTTGTGTGAGAAAACTTACATTATTATCTACATTGCATGTGCACACACATAGACACACATGTTTGCACACACATTGAAAGCAAGATTTCAAACTTGTGTGTGCACAAAGTGCATGTGCATGTGCATGTGACAAGGTCTTACATATGAAAATAAAACCAAGCCACCCAATGATTGAATACATCTATTTACCCTATAACTTTTATTTTCATCTTACCTAGGCTGATCATTTTGACACTAAAGGTATATTATATTAGGATTTTTGACGCTACAAGTTTATCTTCCCTTATCCTTCAAATGCAATGTGAAAAAAAATTGCTCCTATAGGATGAGCATTTTGACACCTAAACGACAATTTTAAACCCTTTAAGTTTATGGTATCCTCTTTGAATGTCATTTCTCATGTTTTCTATTAACCAAACCTAGTACTTCAGCCTTGTTGAAGTACTCATTAACCTTATAGGCCCAAAGGTTAAAAGCAAAAAGAGAAACTTGGTCCTCGTGTTGCCTAAATAAGGCATCAGCCATCACATTATCTAAGATAGATTTTTTCGCCTATAATATCAGTATAACATTTTAAATTCATTAATTCTATGGATGAAGGATTCCCTAGCTTACCGACTTGACTTCAGTATTCTATTAACTTTTTTGTGTCACTTGCATTTTCTCTTGTCCAAGTTTCCAGCTATGCAGACCACCAGGATGAAGTGAGTGAAGTCCCTTGAATGTGCCTTCCATACCAACTTGTGTTCTTAACTGTATAGTGGACTTCCCGTGTGCCAAATAAAACTGTGAGAGTGCTACCATTTTATCAAGCCAGAAATAAATTTGATGCCTTCCCTTAAAATTTGATCATGCATTTCTCCCATCAGTTTGAAGATAAAATTGGCTTTATCAACATCTCGCCTGCTACATCTAGCATTCTCCCTTTGAACAATGGCATTCGCCCCATGAGCAGTTGATGGAATAATGTTTGTACTAATGAACCACAAAATAATTATCTTGGTTTAGTCTTCCGTCAAGAATATTGTGATTCTTTCCATATGAATTACAATGGAGAATTGACATTAAACTATCTAAGATTTCAAATGAATATCGTAGTGATTGTAGCAGCAACTGTATCACAGCTTAGGAATTTTGGTTCTCTGGTTTGGTGAACCATGAAATATGTTACAAAATCTTCTTTGTTTTAACAGGTAGAATGCACGGAAGTGGCAGAATTTTTCAAATTATCTGACTAAGTTTATAGTGATTATTATCATTCCAGTAGGTAACCTGTTCTCCATGCAAGTGGCAGAACGCTTTCATAATATCTACCCTCTGTTTTTAGTGATTACCATCATTCCAGTAGGTAGCCAAGTTCTCCAAATATGGATCTATAGCTCAGCTACGGTGCTACCCCATCTAACTTCCTCTTTGGTTGTGGTAGAAAGTTAAATATCATGCAGCCCATAGCTATGATAACAAAAATATGATATTGTGGTAAGTCTGCATTTAATGAGTTATTCTCCCTTGTGCAAGCTCTTCCCATTCTACCTATAAAGGTCTAACAATCTGACAAAGTTTGTATTGAAATCACAGCCAAGACACAACAATTTGGCAAATACGACCTCCTTGTCAATTCTCGCAAGGAAAAAAAACTCATCTACCTTTTGTACATTCAAGTTTTGCATCCCTGGGTTTCAACTATGTGGCCAAATTCAGGAGTAACAAAAGTAAAACCTTCCCAATCAATACCTGAAATACAACATATAGTTAGTCAAAGTTTAAATATGGAGCAAAATAAGGATCATATTCAAATTGTTCACAGATTTACAACAAAAGGGTTGTTATACCCCATTCACAGGCCATGTTTTACGTCTAGATCACGGATCAGATCAGTTCAGCTTTGATATGGATAAAGGGGGAGGTTTCCAAAATGAAGAAATTTACCAGAACTTATTTTCTATGACAATACGAGAAGCCAAACCCTTGAGATGATGTAGATTCGGCATTAATTTATTTAGATTAGAACAAAAGGAATCTGGTGAGAAAAACTAGCAAGGAATCTACCATATCAGTATCGAGCCCGGTATATACTCAAGACTATTGAAAAAAACTGATAAAATATGCATCTGCATGGTTTTAAAGCTAAAAATTATAACTATTAAAAGAAAAGCTAAAGAACAATTTGAATGATGTAAATAACAAAAATTTGAAGTAGCCTCTTAGTAAGTATTAATATTTGCTACATATTCACACTATTTGTCATAAATGTACGGCATTACATTATTATGCCAGTTGCCAAACATATGTCAAAATTTTAAGTTTAATGAAGATAGTTAGGATTCATACTCATGTCAGGATACAAGAACTAAAGGATAATATTAGTTGAGATTTCGGAAAGAATAACCATTAGTCTGCAAAAAATATCTGTCAAGCTTCACTAACCAAACAAGTGATATCTCTTACCTATGCATATATTAAAAATCTTTTCCATCAATAGTTATTCATGCAAAATACAGCAGCAGTTTGATTCCACAACAGAGTAATTGTGGCCAAATAGTTGCGGCATTAAAAGTCGAAGTATAAGATCAAAACCAAAAAATGAGGAGATTGCAAATCAAGATTGTCCTCTTATCGAACTAGAGTCCATGCTTACAAAAGGATAAATATATTCAATTCATAATACCACATAGTACATACCATTGACAGAGAAACAGAATGCTGTCTCATCTGTGTATATCTCAGGTGGCACAAATACCTTAAGCCTAAATACATAACAGTTCAATTTTTGAATCATATAACAGTTTGATTTTTGAATTTCACGAAGCAGATATATTAAAATATCCTCTTCTGGTAAAGTTTACATAAGAAACAGACAAAGTTACTTCTGAAGCTGTTAAACATTTCAGAGGAGGTCTAAATTGGAATAACTTGGAGATCTTCGCCACTTTTTTCTAGTCATTTTGTTGAATTTGTTTTCAGCGGTTCTAATTGTTCGAGTCTCTGAGGTTTCCGAGGGGCTCCGCTTCTTGCTGCATCTCAGGACTACAACATAACTGTTGTTCTTGCTCAGTTGATGAGTTGTTCTATTCCTGCAATTTCAATGCAAAGGGAGTTACCCCCATGGTAAACTTATCAATCAAAAAGAAAAAAGAAAAAAGTTTACATAAGAAACAAATACTTGAACACGTGATCACAACTTCATCCTATTCAAATTAAGAATTAACCCAACAGTAGTATTCAAAGACTGGAGTGATTATTCAATATTGACAAAACTAGTACCAAAATGACACGCCCAAGAAGAGACTCCCAATTTTTTAATTTGTTTTCAGTTAATAAATAAAAGAATAGTATCAAAACCAGAGGTCAAAGTAAAATTTTGAAAAATTAAAAAAAATAGGCCAATACGACTCAAAAGTAAAAGCTGTGGCAATAACATGGAGTTAAAATAAGCTCCATAAACAGGCTACAAGAACAAAACTCAACTAAAAGCAGTCATAACAGGGAGGGATGAACCTAATCCCAAACATGGCAAGAAGAGTGCCACATAGATGCATAAGCAAAACACATCACTAAAGAAGACAGGGTCGATGAAAGGGGGAAGATAACCTTAATTTTAATTACACAATAGAGGACCAACACCATCATCATCAACCATCGTGAAGAGGCAACACACAAGCCAATGATATCAACAGAAGTTTCGCCAAAATTAAGAACACAAAGAGCTTTTCACATAGATCCTCTAGTCATAGAGAGGAAGATGGTAATAACTAATATGCATCTAGTTCGATCTCCTGAATGTGGATATGGAAATGTTGTAACTGACCCTCTAGACCTGACAACAATGGATCCACCATGTCTGGAAAAGCATAAGTTCCAATCAAGAAACGGCCACAAATTCATCCATTTTAAATGAGCATTGAACCTGATGGAATTTATATCATATTTCAAGTTAAGAACAAAATTAACACAAAACACCATCTCAAAAAAAAGAATCAGGTCACTGCCATATCTTTCTGTTTTATTTAAGATTATTAATGGAGGTGTGGTGTGAAAATATCCTATCAAAATAAAGAGCAGACACATAACAGCAATTAGTGATGAAATCCACCAAGGGAGGAGCTACTAGTGATAACTGATGGCTTGATAAGGTTAAAGACCTTAAAGTGACACGAAATCCTCAAGCTATATATTGATGGTGCTGCAAACAACAAACCCGGAGTGGCTTGAGATGAAATTGTTCAAGATCCATAAGTGAGCTAAATATGATGTTCCATATGGAATTAAACAGAACATATAATAATTAGCTGAGGCTAAAATTACTTTTTATGGAACTCCAACCAGCCCTGGAAAGTGAATGGCAGACTATGGAGATTGAAGTGACTAGCAGGATGAGGCAAATTCAAATATGATCTAAAAAAAAATTAAAATCCGCTCTTGTATGAATTACTAGTAACTTTGTAACTTTTAGTGCAGTTGAATAGTCAATGAGCTGAACTAAAGTGATTAAACACCAGACCTGTTGGCTTTTAAGCCTGTCGAAGACCGAGGAAAAAAAATACTTAAAATCTTGTTCAAAACCAGGACAATTGTTTTTGATAGGTTCATTCCAATCCCAACGCCAATCTCTCCAACCAACAGGTGGTTCCACACCTAACTAGAAAAGTATACCAGCATACCATCAAGAACGAAATAAAGTGGTGAAGCATTAGGATTCGAGATATGGTAGAGCATTCAAATTGGGTAAATTTGTAATTACTTGAGTAGAATAAGTTAAATAGTCAAATAGTCAAATCAAAAGAGCTAAAGTGGTAAAGTATCGAGATTTAAAATCTCTAAGCGACATGATACAGTATAGAAATTGGGGAAACCAGGGCAAATTTAAATGTGAATGTCATGCCCCCGCCATAAAAAGAATCGCGCCATTATGAAAATAGGTGATCGCAGCTATAATAAATCATCAGCCTCTTATTAATGGTTGATCAAGGTAAAGGAAAGTTATTTAGTCTCAAAAGGTATGAAATAAAAATAAAATGAAGAGTCAAAAAGGCAGCGCTACATCTTGGAAAGAAGACAGTAAATACATAAAATAATAATAATAATAATTAATCAAGAAAGGCAGCATTCCATCTTGGAAGGGGTATGACTTTTGGCAGGCTATGGTTGATGAAAAGGTGTGACTTTCCCCCTCAAGTGGAAGATATAAAAGAGAGGATACCTTATTTGGGGAAGGACACGAAGTGAATGAGATTGGAAAAAAAGAAAATAAGAAATTGAAACATAAGATATCTATTGAAAATAAATATTGTTTTCACCAAAAATATTATTGGGAAGTAAGTTTGAGAATATAAATTAGGAATAGCTATATATATATCATAAATGCATAATGATATTTTATTACCAATTAATATAGTAGATTCCTTTAGCAATCTATTTTGAATTTATAGAAGTGTTTTGCAAATAGGGAGGCCAATCAACTTTTCGAGTTCATGAGAGGTGAAGTACTGGCCTTCCTTCATCAAACATGCCACCTCGAGATGCAGTGCTCGTGGGCCGGGAGTTGTATGAGTGTTGTTGGGCTTGTTGAGGAAGGCAGTCTCCATGCATCTTATCAAGCACGCCACTGCGAGATGGATGCAATGGAGCTTTGCCATGCTCATGAGCTGGGAGGTGAATGAGTACTTTTGGGCTTGATCAAGGAGGATGGAGCGCCTCCAAGGTGAACCGAGGGATGGTGTGGTCCTAAAATCCTACCATGTTCATGGGCCGGGAGGCGGGTGAGTGCTCCTAGGCTTGAGGGTCTTCTCAAGTACGCCACCCCAAGATGGATGGATGAGGATCCACCCATGCTCTCACAATACAATGACAACCATCCTTGAGATTGTGGTTTGCAAACATCTCAAGTGAATTCTTAATATGATTGGCTATAGGAATATGCCTTAGAATAATTATTAATGATGTTAAGATATTTTGAATTCAAATGTTAATGATGCTATGAACTAAAGATCTAACTATTATGATGTTTTAACTATGATGTATTGCTCTCAATATTATATTTTATGTATTAATTTGAATATTACTGTAAGGTTGATACTTGTTATTTTTTTGATTGGTAAATATGTGGGATTAGGACCCACTCCCAATATATGAACAAATCAAAAATAAAGACCGCTTCAAACCCACAAATGGGGAGCACAAAAGATGACTAAGAATCTAGAGAAGCCTAAAACATACTAAGAAGACCAACAAAGATCACATGGCATAAATAAACACTGGAGACCGAGCAGCAACCAAACTTAACAAAGCCATATCCACCACCCTGAATAAAATTAGCTCAAGAGGCCTTTTTGGCCATCCCTTTCCTCATACTCCTAGCGAGGAGGGCATCCATAGTCCATTGTGTTCCTTCATGAACGACATCTCTACCTTCGATACGGAAGCTTTTCAGCTTCAGATTTGCATCCCTTCTTCCTTTTGGCAGGGAAGTTTGGTTTGGAGATGGCACTAGCAGTTTGGGAAATTGTGTATTTTTTAATAGGAACAACCAACTCATCGAGATCCAAAAAATCAAAGAAATCCTCATCCAGATCATCCATGAAGGGATAAGAGCCCTCAGAATCAGAGCCATCACTAGCCACCCTGAATGGGTTAGGGGGGTCAGCAATGGGCCAAGGGGGAGGAGCCTCATGGGAGCACTACAAGGTGAAGAGGAGGGCAGCACCACATCAATAGAGCCCACAACCGGGGCCTCAGCAGTAGGTAAAGGATCCTCTTGTGTAGCAAAAACTTCCCATGATTATGCCAAATGAACTCTGCATCAAGATTGTTGATGTTCATGTAGCATCGGTCATTACTTCCAGCCGATCTCCTTTACTTCATATGATAAATTAAATAATAGCCAAAGCTATTTAATTTATGAAGTCAGCGATCTGTCTTGAAGAGCCACGATTTTTTATGAAGGTGCGATTTGATGAAGAGGTCCGATTTCCTTATTAAGGCCAACATCATGTTTCATATGGGCACGATTTGTTATGAAGAGTTGTGATTTTATGAGGCCAACCTCTTGCATTTAAGAGACACGATTTTTGAATATAGGCCAACTTGTTGTTTATGAAGAGTCACGTCTCTCTCTTCAGTTTGTATATATTCTCATTGGTTGTACTTCATTTGTAATTCATTCTCATTCACATACATTGTTCATTCAATATTCATGAAGTGCTTAATTCGAGTGTCACCAAGAGCGAATATTTCAATGGCACTGAATCACGTAGTTCAGGCTGAGTTTACATCTGGAAGAGTTTGATACTACCAGCAGAAAGAAGCACTATATTTCAAGTGCAGTTCGCATCTTGTAGAAGGCTGAGTTTACATCTGGAAGAAGTTCATATAGTGCAGATCGACATATTGATAGAAGGCTGAGTGTATCATCTGAAGGCATTATAATATTACTGTGTTAGCATCAGATTGTGGTGCTCCTTCTTGGCCTTCATATTGGCCTCTTTGTAAAGAAGGCATTTGTTGACATTCAATATATAAGCGATATATTGTTGCTGGGTTTTTCTTCCTCAAGTGGAGGGTTTTCCCAAGGTATCTGCTGTGTTATTGTGTTGATTTTGAATTAATTTTTGTGCTTTACTTCTGATCATTAAAAACTAACAAAGATTACCTGACTTCTTAACCCATTTCTTGAGGTTGAACTTCCAAGAAGGGACAATCAAAGAAGAAGAGCAACCAGCAATTTTATGTCCCAGCATGTTGCAGCGAAAGCATCTAAAGGGGGGACCTTCACAATTGAAAAATTGGGTCCAAGTGCCAAAAGCCGAATGGATCAAGACAGAATGATGCATTGGTTTGGAGATATAAATGATGCCACAAACCCTGTAGAATCTGTTGTGGGGAGCTCTAGGATCCAACATAACAAAGGTTCCAAACTGCTCAATCATGTTTTTGATGAGCTCCGGCTCATCACATAATCGGCGGGAGATTGTACAGCCTGATCCAAATGGGAACCTTTGTGACCCTAGCAGAGGCAGGATCGAAGAAAGGCGACCACTCCAGGAAGAAGAGGCCAGACTGGCCATAAAACCAAGGGCCCTTCTGCTTAACAAAGGAACAATCCTCTGCAGTGGCAAATTGGAGCAAGAAAAAACCAAAATCCAGGATGTCAATGTCCGGAGTGGGAATGTTTTTCCAGGAAGCCTTCATCCACTCAATAAAATGGTCAGTCGAAGGCCTCTTGCTCAGGCAGCGAACAAGGAGGGATCTGTTTCCAAACTCCTCTGCAAAATCACGGATGCAATTATCTGAAATGTGGAAATCGATAGGGGTGTCCATCAGGCAGTCCTCTGGGCTCTGAGTCTCCCAAAGAACAAACATGCAGAGAATCGGGGTTGGAAGCAGCAGAATCAGTCTTAACAGATGGCAGCGGAGGGCAATCTGAAACAATTTATGTTTTGCAGAACTCCGAGCATTTGTGGAAAGGGTTAAGTCTATTCCTGCAGCCAATAATGAGGAGAGGAGCTACAGGCTGAGGAGAAGAGGCAGGCAGAGTGACAGGAAGCCCCAACAATGCCCTAGGCAGGGAAGAAAAACCCTTCGAATTCTTCCCGGCCTTGGATTTGCCACTCTAGGCAGCCTTCACTCCAGCTTCAGCTCCCCGCCATCGCCTCCTGTCTGCCGATGCACCTGCACAACCATTTTCGCCTCCGCACACTGTGAGCTTCCTTCCTTTGGAAATTTTAAAGACATTGTTAGTCAAAAAAGGTTGATACTTGTTATTACTAATATCAATTTTCAATGATTATTATTGTTTTACAGACCCAAAACCAGGAATTTACCAAAGGGGGACATTACAGTGAGTACCAATCAAATTATATTTTTGTATGGAATTAATATTAACTTTGTAATTTTCAGAGCAATCGAATAGTTCAAAGGAATGAGCTAAAATGGTTACGCATCAGGCTTTGAAATCCACAGGAAAGATGGTAGTGTATTGAAATTAGATAAATCATATCAATCTAGAGGATAGGGTGAACTCATTGGATGCAGCATACCCCAACTGATGAAGCTAGATGCAAGTTATAGAGCATCCAATTCACGAGGTTTCACATACCCCTATGGACAAGACTGATACAATACCAGCGAAACATAATGAAGTGTTGAAATTCAATAAAATGCCGCATCCAACTCACTAAGTCCAGCTTCTCCACAGTGTTAACACGGAAGGGGAATTTCTCAAATAAGTAAATAATTGATAAATATATAAATTCTCTACAAGGATGCATATTCTAGTTTTACTAATTAAATAAAATTGTGTAACCACTTACATTTCGCAATTCTAAACTTCCCCTCGGACCAATTCTTGAAAATTTTATTAGAAAAACCCTAAATTCAAACCTAAAAAAACAATTTGCAATCTAAACATTCAGAATGCAAAAAAACAGTGAAAATAGTGTAAAAACATTTACACTGTGTATGAACCAGATCAATTCTACAATTTTTCCTGACCAATTCTTTGATAAAGTTCCTAATTTTAAACTCTAATAGCAGTAGGCAAGGTAAATTTTTATAATTCCAATCATATCCTAAGAAACATGTGTAGAGTTAACGCACTTACGCATTCAAATTGAATTATTTTCCTTTGCCCGATTTCGTAAAGATGGGTTATTCAGTTTGATGGGCACCTATACAGAGCTCGAGATTGATCTGGGCTTCCTTGCATTGTTTTCGTTTGAGGGTAGTGCCTGCACTGGAGCAGTAGTTTTGAACTGCATCCACCTGGGAAGGACATGCTGTAGATATGAGGCATACTCCCAGCGCATGATTTATGTGTTTGCAGAACATTTGTCTCTCAGACCCTGAGAACCTGGCATAACAATCTTTGAGAGCCTTGATTTTGGACCTGCATTTGTTTTGTTCCTTCCCCATCTCCTCCACTTTTATTACAGTACAAGGAGAAACAAAGTTAAGGGCTACAAACTGAATTTTCCTCGAACGTTAAAGAACACAGAATAAAACTGGCAGTCGCACCTTGGTGTGCAATGGGTACGCCCAAGAGGTGTGGCAGGTCAATATTGGAAAAATTGTGGTCTATTAGCTGCATACATTTTTGTAGTACATGGGTACTCATTTATTAGTTCCTGCGTAAGGCAGGTTACTATTGCATTAGTTCAAGCATTTGGTATGCAGTATCAGTCAATCACATTTTATTATTTTAACATATTACTTTCTATTTGTATAGTTTGAATTTTAAAATTTATTTTTTATATTTAAAAATTAATATTTATCTCTTTTTCTATTTGTGTGAATAGCTTTATAAATCATTTTTGTTTAAAAAAAATTAAGAAAATAAGAAGACATAGATCGATTAAATAAAAAATCAAAGATTAAAATTAGTCATTGCGGTTATGAAATCCATGAATGTACAGTTAATGCATTAAATGGTGAGGACAAGCCGCTGGAAGGCTGGATGGTTAAAAAAATTGAGAAATTAATTGATCATAATAATTTTGCTGGAGCATTATAGTTAATGCATGAAATGCAGGAGAAGCTACTCGAAGGAGAAATCTTCACGACAAAACACAGAAACAACAATGACAATGGCAACAACAGTAGCAGCCAAGTCATCTCACAGGGTTGATGGTTATTCAGATATTAAATTTTATGTTAATAAAATGCAGGTTTGGATTGAAATGTGCGATTGCAATAGTACAGCTAATTTCTTATACTGGGAATTAGAATGGACGTGGTAGCCAAGTTCGCCATATTCCTCATCGCCATTGTTCTGCAACTCTTGTAGCACTCTGCAGACAAGCAAAAAATGACAATAATTACAATTCCATTGCCATTCCTCTTTAAGGGTGAAAGAGGGGTTTTTGAGGCAAACACTACTTTTTCTTTTCCATTCGACTCTAAGTAGCAGATCTCAGCATCTCTCAAGCAAATTTAGCTAGTGTCAAGGTTTATGGGGTTTGGGTTACTCCTCTAGCTTTGGCATGGATCTAGAGTTAGAGATTAAGCTAGGGTATTTTTTATCTCATAACATTTGCTTAATGTAGACAGGTGCATTCTTCAATTCCATTGACCTTATTTTGTCACTTGCAAACATTAATTAAATATCTATCTTTCTTTCTGTAATTTCGTATTTTGGAAATGCTTTCTTGTGCACGTATATGAATTTACCAATTTCTCCTGTAGCTTGCTCAATTTCCTAATTAGCTATCAATTCTATCTGATTTAAATTGGGAATGAGATATTATCCAATTTGTGTATTTTTTTCTTAATGATCTTAGCAAATGATTAAATTTTGGACTGGAATCTGTAAACTCATCTTGGATATTGAACTTCAAATTTTGTACTGGCAATCAATTTCCTCAAAATTTGTATTGGGTCCTCTATTTTTGTTACCGTATCTATGTTGGGTTTGACTAATTTTCAGAAATTATGCACTAGAATTCGCATTTTGTGCAAACTTTGTATGGAGCTAGCCATGCTTGGAAATTCCTTTGTTCATAGCAATTGATTTTTGTAAATATTAAATTGTCTTCACTCTTTTCAATCTCTATTGCTTGCATCTGATTTATGTATTTTCTGAATAGGATTTTATGTTAACTAAAATATCTCTTGATATTGCTGCCAAATGTATATGAGGATCAATTTGGAGTTCACCTTGTTCTTAAGCTTTGTTCAGGTGGTGAATTATTTGATCGGATTGTAACACAGGAACGATACTATGAAGCTAGAGCTACCACTATAATTCGCCATATAACAAATGGATTAAGTGGTCTCGATGATGCCAAAATAGTGCATCGAGATTTGAAGCCTGAGAATTATCTATTCCTGACCTCAGATGAGGGCTCCCCTTTGAAAATTATGGACTTTGGATTAAGTTCTATAGAAAATTTTACAGACCCAATTGTTGGATTATTTGGGTCCATTGACTATCCCGACAAAGTGCTTAATACGGTGTGGACATAAATCCTTTCTGGATGGGATGTGTTCAAATAGCTTTTGAGTCTCCATTCGATATTTCCAAATTTTAACTTTAGCACAACAAAGCACTAAGGACAGATTGAAATTGTTTTTTTCATAATCACAAATTCAATAGTGAACAGAGAAATGCTTTCTATTCTCAAGTTTAACTTAATATTTGAGATATAAGCAAGCTTGATAATTATAATATAAAGAATACTGAAATCTATCTGCATGTACGTTTAGATTAAAGTTTTGGAATGTTGATGAATTATAATTATTACCAAATACTTTTAGCTTAATAATGAAGCAAGCATTGCAAAAATAAGTGCTACGAGGCATGAATTAAAAAATGAAACTGACTATTGGACTAACAATTTGTTGTTATCTTGCTTTACAAATGTCAAGAGCATCTTTTTGTATTTACTTCTATTACAATCATACAGAATCGGAAAAAAGCTTGCTAATTTTATTTTCAATATGTATAGAAGCTATGGTTTATATCAAAAGTGATTTATTCTAACAAAGGTATAATAGATTTTGTTGGTCTCATGGGTCCATATAAATCATCACCATTGTAATTGTGAGAACAGATAAAGCATAACTGTGTGTTTGTATCATATTTTAGAACATAGAGAGTACTTTACAACTAAAGCAATTTGATACAAATTCTAAGTTTGTTTATTACATTTTTCCCTACTGTCTCCTCTAAATCTAAATGCTTTCTTGCTCTCCGGCAGGAACTCGACGCTTGCGTCACTTGTTAGAAGAAGGTATAAAGTTTGAAAATTTTGTTTAAGATATAATTGAATATTTGTTTTCTTTTGCATATGAATCATTTTGAATGAAGATTGAATATATGAAATAGGTATGTTAAAGAAAGTTGTACAATTGCAAATGAACCATCTTGAATGAAGATTGAATGAAAATGGAGGTTGGATGAATAGTGATAATATGCTTTGGCCTTAATTGCTCTTGGAAACCCATTGTTTAATTATGTTTATTCTTTGCTCTAGATTTTATATTTTTTGTGCAAATATTCTCTAAAGAAGGCAGAAGTAGATGTGGGACACAAACATTGAGAATCTTATGTTTCAGGGTCAAAAATATAGAAAACACAACAAACTATGGATCAATAATATTATTTCAAGCTTCCTTTTCCATTTAATGTGCTTAATTGGAGGGAAACTTTATTATTTGAATTAGCACGAATGGAGGTTTGAAATGCAAAAAAATCTAAGAGTTGTTTCTAAGCTTTCCCACTAGGTATCTAATTGTTGCAAACCTTATATGTCTAAATGTGATATGTTTTGGAACTCTATCACATAGTTCTCATCGAACCAAATTACTTGAGTTGAGCTAGTTCTGTAAAGTGGACCTCATTATATGAGTTGATGGAGTTGTGGTCTTGAATGATCAATCCATGGTACAACCATTCATGTACAATACCCTCCAAGTGCAATGTAGAAAACTTTATGGCCTCATTCTTATTTATGGTTTTGAAAGGCAGGTATGTATCCCAATTCTAAACCCATATAGGAAATACATTTGTTGTATCCATTGAAGGTGTGAAGACTTAACTTTCCTATAACATGTTGCACATCTCTTACGGTGATTAGCGGCTTTAGTTCAAGTCTAGAACCATTCCTATTTGACTTTTTCAATTTTGTATAGTTGTTAAGATACATTTTATCCTAGATATCCTCTAGGATGGCTTGGTACTCATAATAACACACTATAATGTCATCTATAATTAGGATTTGAGCTTCAATATCAAGAATCATTTGATGCACCTCTTCTTCCCTTGGGAGGAATGTAGGTTGAAAAGGTCTAGTTGATGAAACTAGGATAATCTTCTAAGTGTCATTGGTAGAAACATTATGATTATTATCTCATGAAGTGTTTCCTTAACTAGTATGCTTCCTAGGTATGTTCATGTTATTGCCCATTTTGTGAAGCATTTGTGCAAACATATCCAAAATCAAGTCAAATTTATTTTCTACCCTCACCTCAGGACTCTCATTATTTTCCCTCTCAGCCATACCACTTTATTTTGGGAAAATAGTTCCTATCAGAAGATATTCACCCTCTATAATCCCTAAAAAGGTGTTTTTGCTTTATCATTTCTCTTAGATAATACATAATTTCTCGATCACTTGAATACATAAAATTTTAGCATGCAAACAACAAAATTTGCAAAGAAAATAGGTTGGTAGAAAGGCTAGCTCTAATATCATTATAATGTCTTGTGCTAGATTTAGGGTAAATAATTTTAAATAGATTAAAAATATTTAATTATATTAATGTTTGCCTATTAGACCTCATGACTCGTTATTAAGCTTTAAATTTTATTACTTAACCCTAAAATAATAAACCCTTATATATTATGCCTGAATTGAACAAAAACAAAAATTCCCCATTACATTCACCAAATAATAGCCATAATAGTAGATAAACAAAAAAATGTGTTTATATTAAGCAAGACAAATATGATTTACAAAATTTTGTTGCTACAACAATGATATACTGACACACGCTAGCTACAATAATGACAAACCCACAACTGCCTTTCCATGACACTCAATAGATAATATAATATTTTTTTAAAACCTAAATTACATATCAACTATTATAGATTATAAAATAATATAAATTTTGGCTATAGTAGCTATGAAAAATTAAAACACAAAATCTTACATCTATGACAATCGTAAGTTTTATACGTACTCCATATCGTCAATTTCAACCATGATTAAAGCTTAAACATGACCTCTACGTGAGACCGCTCCTTCAACCAAAGGGGTTTTGTCCTTCAACACTAGATTTATGGGGTTTTCATCCTTCAACCTCAATTGATATGTTGGTTTTTTCCCTCAGATCTTGATGCTAAAACAACAAGTGCTCATGATGATTTTTGGTTAGGTTTTTTGTTGGTTTTTTCAAAGATGCCCTCATTTAATTCATCTATGTGATATTAAAACATTTAGAAAGAGCATCATAAATCGCATAATGGTCTCCATCCTGGGTCTATTATGTAGGATTGGCTTCTTATACCCATTGATCACTATTTTCCTTCACATCAAGTTGGTAATGGCATCCTCCCATGTGGAAATAAACTTGGAAAGTGTAGATGAGGATCCCTACAATCTGTAACTATTCTTAGCAAGTATGGTGATGAGCCCCTTTTGGTTTTAAACATTAACTACTACATTAGTGGTGGTTTGGCTTCCTTATAGTGTGCCTTATTAGACATCCACACTATTCAACTTCAAGTGTACTAGGATGAATGTTAGTGTTAGGCGGAATCCCATGGGGAGTCATGTCATCACTTTTGTGCATTAATGATGTTACTAATGTGTAGGGTGGTAGGTGGAGAGGGATAATGAAAATGAGAGGAACCAAAAATTGAAGGTGAGTTATGATGGAGGGAGGGAATATGACATCTAAGTTAAGGTGTGAGGCAGATTGGGGTTTAGTGTCAAGGCATGATTGCATGTGAAACTTTAAATTTTTGACAATGATAAGAGTGAAAGTGTGGAATGGCTAGGAGGTGTGGTATTAGGGGGAAGTTTAACACCCCAATGAAGATAGGGAGAGAAGTGGACTTGAGATGAGAGGCATGTCAAAGAGGGTAACTTTGCCACTTGGTTGCTCATATAGACTTAGGAGCTTTCTTGTGTCTTCACACTCAGGACCCTTTGGGGGCTTAATCTGATGCCTGAGAGATAAAGAGGAAGGAATTACATGAAAAGTGGGATAAGGGAAAATGCATTAGTCAAGAAATGGGCATTTTGGTCCATTAAATGAGTTATAGGGAAAGGGGACATGACAAGTTCCAACACTTAGTGTTATCAATTTGAATATCCACCCTTATTGAGCAATAATCTCAACTATGCAGTGACACATTGGATGATCTCTCCAGTTGTGGGACTTGAAACTTGAGATAAACCTCTAGATGAAGGGTTGGTTCCCTTCTTACTAACCTTAGCTCTAGAATTGAAAACTAATCATAAATTGTTTTTCTTTCACATGAGAAAAGAGTAAGAATTTTAAACTGAAAATGTAAATAAGTGTGGTGATGCACCGAAATGAGTTTAAAGATATTTTGTATCAGTTTAAATGCATAATGATGACTTTAAAATTATTTATATGTTTCATACACAACATCTTAATCCATGCATATGTTATGAAATGAAGAGAAATTACAAGGAAAATTATATTTCACAAGATAATTTTCCATTACATTCAACAATACACAATGCAAAGATAAGATGAAGGCCAAAATTTAGTGTTTATTTCTCAAAATAGCATGTATAACAATTGCTACAAATTCTATTAATAGATGTGTTCTCTTGAAAATCCCATATATCTATTGCATAACTTGTTTCTTATCTATCTTAAGAGTATAAAATCTCATAGAGAGAATACAAGACACATTTTTCTATGAGAATTAAATTGCAACTACTTGTTGGGGTGTTAGAAAACTTTTCCTAACCCGACTCCTTCAAATCCTCCTTAAACTCCATCATGTTGGGCGTAGGAATGAGGATTGTAGACTTTTCTTTGGTAAAATTTTTAAAAGGTATCTTTGAAAAGTTTAAAATTGACTCCAATAAGGCTTGACAATTGGCCTTAATATCCCTCAATACTTGCATGATGTTCAAAATATTGTTATAGATGTCTTTGAAGTGATAGCTTCTCTCCAATTGATCCTTGCATGAACACAAGACATGTGTGAAACTATTTAAACTACCTCATTGGCATAGGAATAGCATGCCCTTCATTATAGAAAAGAACTTGTATCATTTAAAATCTCCTTAAAGGACTTGGAAACCACCTTTGTCCTTCATTTATGTTTATCCCATGTTGCATCATTCATGGTATGCTTGATATATGACTCGTCATACCTAAAAATCCCTATCTACCTGTCTCCTTTCCATACATAGCCTTTAGCCCATCTATTTAGAGTGTTGAATATAGTTTAACAGTCTATTTCTTGGCTTTTATTCCTCCTTGAATAAACCATTATCCCTATATTATGTGTATCCAACTATCCATGTCACCTCTATTTACTAGCACACTTTTTTCCTCTTGATGTTCCTATGGGTCCTCTATGATGTTTTAAGGAGTTGACAATTGTACAAGGTTTGACAGTCCCAATACTACATGTCTTATGATCTGTATAGAATGTCTTTTGTATCTCTTTAACCCTGACAATCCAAATGGTATTCTCCTTTTATCTCAGACTTACCTAAGATCTACCCTTTCAATAGTCTCCATGATTGCTTTGTGCTTGATTTGGTATGATTTATATATGTTGACTTTATGCTCCTCAAACCTTCATGACTATCCTCTTACACATACTAGGTATTAGGTTTGTGATCTTGAGAAAATCCTTAACACTGTTTATGCATACACAAGCCTTAGAATTTAGGTGAGTTGTGTTAGTGTTTGAAAAAAACTCCCAATTTATCCTTGGAAAAACAACAACAATCTATAAATCTATGCATTGTCTACAATACTTCATAGTCATTTAAGTCATACTTGTGTCATGTTTTAAGGTCTCCATTGCTACATGGGTTTTGAGAAAACTTCCCTCATAACTTATATTCACTAGATTGTCTTCTTGCCCCTTCAAACTTTATATGGAAAGATTTTATAGTTCACTTTTTGGAAATTCATGTTTGGCATGTAGTATTTGAATAAAATTCTTATCATTGTGAAGAATACTTACACACTAATGTGAAAACCAAACCTACACAAACTAAAAAGAGATCACAAAACAAGTTCCCTACATGTTAGAAAGTTAATCTAGTGTTCCCTATGAAATTATTTGACCAAAATCACTAGAAAACATGAAATAACAAGAAATTGAACTAAATAAAGCATGTAATCTAAGTAAAATCAGCTAAACCTCCATCCCATGGGAGTAGTGGTGCTCTTTTGATGTGGAAAGAATCCCTTTCCCAATCCCTTTGATAAGCTTGATGAAATGTGGATGATCTAAATATGAAATTGACTATAATCTAGCTAAATTTCTTGAAAATGATGAAAAGCTATGGAGTGAAATGCCTATAATGATAATGCCCTAAGTTGTGGATCCATGTTATGAAAAGGATGCCTCTATTTATAGAAGCCAAGGGTTGAAGAATGAGAGGATTTGATGAATGTGGGATAAAATGGGAGCCAATGAGAATGTGTCAAGTGTCACAATTTCATTGGATGAGGGTGGAGCACATTTTGGGAAATGTGTGAGTGGAGGAGGATGGAAGAGAAGTAAATATTGTTGGTTGAGAATTTGAAAATGGTGTAAGAGGAATTGAATGAGATTTGAGAGGATGTAAGAGGATTTCAAAGGTTGTAAGAGAATTTATTGCAAATGTAAGAGGATGTGATAGGTTTTTTGAAAACCTTTAGAGGGAAATTGAATGAGAGGTTGTTGAGAGTGAATATTCCTTGGAATATGCCTTTGTGAGGGAAATTAGAGGATTTAGATAAATAGAAGAAATTGATTTTATGTGCAACTTGGTTAGTTGACCATGGTTGATTTAACTCTTGAAGAGTTAAAAGCTGGAGGATTTGATTAATGATGATTAGAAGGTGATTTAGGATTAATTTATTTAAAATTAATTAATTGGAAGAGGTTAGGGGGTTTGGGGTATTTGATTTAATTGATTTTAATCAAATAAGAAGAATTAGGGGGATTTAATTAAATTTGATAAAAATTAGTTAGAAGAAAGGTGAATTAATTAATAAATTTAATTATTTGATTAATAGTTGAATTTGTTGATTTTAACTAAATAATGTCGATTATTCAATTAAATGATGAATTTGAAATGATTTAGGAAGAAACGGTGTTAATTTATCAAAATTAGATATCCAGTATCAATCAGGAATTTTTCAGTGTCTACATTTTTCCCCTCTTTGAAGTGAAGTACTTGCTACGTCGGTTCAAAGAATAACATTGCCATGATCAAAATTCAAAAAAAATATATGTTTTTGGATGCCCCAATGTTTCCCCAATAGAAAGAAGTACACTGCCCCCTCAAGGGATTGGGTGAAAAGTTCAATTTTAAGGTCAATCTTGCGACAAAGAGGTTCAAGATGGATGTATGGATGGTTAGACTAACAAATCTATATGATAATGATGATGCAAGTGAGATGAATTAAGATGCTAAGAATAACAAATCTATATTATCCTAAACGTCTTAAATGATAATGCAATGCATGTGAGATGAATGATGTTCCCTATGATGATGATATGTATGAGTATGTAGGATGGGTATGCTAACGTTTTATGAATGTAGGATGGATGCATGTCATGATAACATGTCAGTGTGAAAGAGGATAGAAGAATGAGAGGGATCAACCTTTGATTTTGAGAAGATGTAGAAGTCCAACAAGTCTATGAGTCGTTGAGGCTTTATTAGATATGATGATGAATGATGATGAGGTATTGCTTATCCAGGGATTGGGGATGTAAAGAGAATAACTTTCCTTATTTTTTATCACACACATAGATATAATGCATCAAGGTATAGAAAACCAGGATGGCATTGTACCTAGTGAGAGGGACTTTGACTCGATAATCAGATAGGAGTATCCTTGTTCACACCTGGCATACAAAACACTATTAGGATGCAGTTTAGATATTTCAAACATCTTGGACCAAAACATAGAAAGAAAAAACCTTCCCAGGTAATAGTCAACAAGACATCCAAAACACCCTCCCTACAAACCAAACAAAGTAAGCATGACCAAGTTATATTACAAGAATATTCAACAAGCATAGCAGACAAAAGATAATGATCAATGCCCCATTCCTTTCTCTCTAAATCTTTTTGATTAGACATCCTCGAGAGGTCATTGGAATGAGTGCAATAAGATAAATCATCAAGACAAATATCAGGTAAATAAACAAGCTAATGTTCTTCATACCTCTAGCCAAGACTAAACTACAGTGATGCCTGATGTTGATGTCCATTGCAAGAATGATGCATCCTAGGACATGATGTTATTAGATAGTTTGGGATTGGTGGGATGATGGGATATTGATACAAAAATTTAACCAACTTGTTTACTTACTAACCTAGACTTGAGACCATGACATTTGGGTTTTCACTTGTAATTTACCAAACTTGTTTCTGATTGTTTCACCAAAGGTTGGGCGATGACGATTATTTATTATGAGTGGATGTTTATTGCAGGTGAACATGAAATAGGATGGATGATTTTGGGTTTTTTTAATGTTTTTGATGTTTTGAAATTTTTTGAGGCTATTTTTTTGGTATTTGTCAAGATGTTTTACAAATGTTTTGATTTTCAAATATTCCAATGTTTTTGGTGTTTTCTGAGATATTAACCTAGAACCTAATGTAAAGACTTATCCTAGGGGCCTCAGGGGATGATCAAAGATTAATCTTGCCTACATTATACACGCAGAGACCACGTCTTTCGACTGACACAAACTCGTTTATTGATGAGAAATGAACAAATCGATTGTCATCTTATTATGATGGACTCCTAAAGGAATGACCTAAGATGTCTCGAGGGCACATCGATGATGGCCTTGCCTATGTTTAGAGCTTAGAGACCCGTAGTTTGTACAAAGACTCTATTTTTTACTTTTTTTGACTTTTTGACATGTTTTGGATGTTTTGGTTTTTCAATTTTATGAATGTTTTTGGATTTTTTTGGTTTTTGAATGTTTTTGGATTTTTTATTTTTAAGGACTTCAAGAATATACACGAATCTAATCCAATGTAGGTATAATAACATGCCCCCAATGTGGTGTGATAGACTACTCCAATATAGGTAGGACAAACTAACCTTAGGAATGTGCCAAGTAGTACTAGGAGGGGACATGATACAAACATAGGATCAAGCTATGATGCAAATGCGGATGGGTGTTGGAAGGACCAATGGAATGTGATGGATGAATGATGTAGAACAAGCCATAGATATCATGATGGGTGGAAAGTTCTTATTTACAAGAGGTGCCTGTTTGTTAGGATTTCACCAAGGTACTTGCCAAAAACGCCACTGAAGTGGTTTTCATCAGAGGACTATTTTTTTCTTTACTGTTTTCAATCCTTTTTCTATTTTTATTTTTATTTTTTTTTTATTTTTGATTTATACCTTGGAAGTTTAGGCATAAAACTTTTTGAGATGGGAGCTATTGATAGGCTCCTATAGAGGCTCACCTTCGGGTGTAGATAGTTGATATGCTCCTGATTTATAACTTATCATGATGATGAAGGGTCCCAACCAGTTGGGTTCAAACTTCCCCCTGTTGTATGTATTTGACACATTCTTTTGATTCTCCTTCAACATGAGCTCTCCAACTTGAAAGGTCTGACTCCTGATCTTCTTATTGTAGCTCCTCTTGAGACGGTTTTGATAGACTTGTAGATGGTTTAAGGCATCGATGCGTTGCTCATCCAGTAGTTCTAACTCGTTCAACCATGGCACCCATTATTCTTCATCAGTAATGAGATTCTATAATGATATTCTTAAAGATGAGAGCTCGATCTCAATGGGAAGGATGGCTTCTGATCTGTAGACTAGGGAGAAATGGGTTGCACCTATAGGCATGCAGATACTCGTTCGGTAGGCCCATAAGGTGGGATTTAGCTGGGGGTTCCAATCACAACCAGCTTCGTTGACTGTTTTCTTTAGGATTTTCAAGATGGTTATATTCATAGCCTCAACTTGGTTGTTCCCTTGGGGGTAATATGGATTGGAGAAGAGATGTTGGATATTGAATGTTTGGCATAGTTCTTGAACATCCTAGTTTTTGAAAGGTGTCATGTTATCTGAGATAAGGGTTTGTGGGACACCGTAGCAGCAAATGAGGTAGTTTAGGATTAACTTGGAGATTTGCTTCCCTATGATGTAGGTCATTGGAATGGCCTCTACCCACTTTGTGAAGTACTTAGTGGTGGTGATAATGAACTCGTGTTCATTGGATGAGGTGGGTGTGATTCTACCAATGAGATCAAGCCCCCATTGTGAAAAGGGCCAAGGTGTTATAATCGGTTGGAGCTCCTGAGTCGATGCATGGATGAGGTCCCCATGTTGTTGACATTGTAAACATTTTTGGACATAGTCATGGGCTTCTTTCTGCATCGTAGGCCAATAGTACCTAGTCCTCAACATTTTCTTGTCCAAGGTCATACCACTCGAATGTGATTCACAAATGTCATTGTGTACCTCGATTAAAGTAGTCAAAGCTTCCTCGGGGTTAAGGCATCACAACAAGGTTCCTTCGATACTCCTATGGTATAGGGTGTCTCCTAAGATAACAAAATGGGATGACTTAGTGACAAATGTTCTTTTTAGGTTCAAGGTGATATCAGCAAGGAGGACTCCTATTTTCAAGTAGGTGTATATGTCATGGTACCAAGGATCACTGGGACCAACGATTTCACACACAAATTCAGACTCTGGTACCTCAAAAGCTGGTATGAAAAGCTACTCTACCAGGAATTCATGTTTATGGACATTGCGTGGGATATCTAGTAGTGATTTGATTGTTGCCATAGCATCAATTGCTCTGTTGTTTTCCCTTGGTATTTGCACAAATGTGATGTCAATGAAGAATTCTTTGAGAGTATCCACCAATTTCTTATATGGGGTCAGTTTGTCATCCTTTGTTTGGTATTCATCATTGACCTGGTTGATGATAAGTTACGAATCACCATAAACCTTAAGTTCCATGATCTGCCATTGTACTACAATTTTGAGTCCCATGACAAGAGCCTCAAACACTGCACTATTGTTTGTGCAAGGAAAAGATAACTTAGATGACTTGGGTATGCAATCCCCTTGTGGTGTGATGAAGAAGACTCCTGCTCCTAACCCATGTTGTGTTTAGGACCTGTCAAAATATACTTTCCAATGATTTTCCACACTTAGGTTAAAGATTGACTCATCAGGAAACTCTGATATCAGTGGGTTTTTTGAATATATTGGTGCCTCTGCTAGTTGGTCTGCAATTACTTGTCCTTTAATGGCCTTCCATTCTATATACTCAATGTCATGTTTTGTTATGATCATAACCCATTTAGCCATTCATCCTGTGAGTGTTGCTTTTTGTAAGAGAGGGGGACCACCACGTGCAAGACCCCAAGTCATGGAGGGCCAAGACGCAGGCTACCCTAACTTACCTCAGCTAGATGGGATGTTTAGGATATGAGGATGAGAATGATGAGGACTATAAAGTCCAATAACCACTTTGTAGTCCTGAATTTCAAAGTGGGGTTAGGCGAACTGATTTTCAAGTCCAACACTACACCTCGAGAAGCTCTCTATCAAAGGATGAAAGCGTGGTCTCTAGATGACAACACAGCGCGCTGGCATCTCTAAAGTGCACTAGCGTTTGTATGGCCAAACAACAGTGAAGATGATATCAAACCTAGAAAAATTGGCTAATGAACCAGCTAACTAACTAAAGGGCCAAAATGATGCAATTAAGTAAATAAAGTATTGTCTAATATTATAAAGTAGAAATGCAAGAGTGAAAAGGGCAAGAATGATCTCACTAAGAAATTCAGTCGCCAGCTGGCTCCTCGAAAGTGTGTACTCATACACATAGAAATAGAGGAAAATGTTGGGTGGCTGTATAGGAGTCTGCCTTAGTCAAACCCCCATTTACGTGTTTCCACCTCCATGGACAGCCAAGGAAACAAGAAAGTAATATAGTGAAAAGCACAAAACACTGCAAAACAGTAAAGTGTTAACTCAACCAAGTGATAGAAGGAAAGAAAGGGAAGCTTACCACCTCCACCAAGAGCACTCAAGGCTACTTGGGGGAGAAAATGAGAGTACTCGAGCCTCTGCTGCAATGGTGTTTCATTCCCAACTTGTTCTACCAAAGATGAAGTGTTGTGTTTGCTGCAATGGAGAGCTTGAATGCTTGAAGTGAGTGAAAGTGAGCTTGTGAAGTGATAGAATGAGTGCTTGAAGTTGTGAAGAAGTTGGAATGCTTGTTCAAGGAGTAGATTTGAAGAAGTAATGAAAGAAACGACCATATTCGGGTTGGTTGGTAGAAGGGTGTGTTACAACTTGACTCCCAATGAGAAGTGTAATGCCTCTATAGGTTCAACCGTAGGAATCTGCCAGGGACATAAGTACGTCACGCAGACGTTTGTGTGTCGCACAAGCATATTTGATAGAAATGCCTCCACCAATGCTCAAAATAGGCGCCAAGTGGGATGCAAGCAGTGGGCTTAGATGGAGCTAAGCCTTCGAACTTGGTTTTCTAAAGTGGAGAGGGAAAAAAGGGGGAATTTACAAATGGGGTGCAAATTCACTCCTATACATTTTTCCCCCACTTTAGCAAGCATGAATATTGATGAGTGCTCGATAAAGTAGATCAAGGAGTGTGTAGGGTTAGAAATGTATACCTGAACCGTTGAGGAAGCAGAGCTTGGTTTGACATACCTGAAGGTGCAAGGTAAGCAAAGGACCCCATAGTTGCTCAGAACTATGAAGTTGGAAAAAGAGAAAGCGCCTTACTAGTTCTCAGTCTTGTAAGGAAGGTGTCCCCCAAAAATTCTAGCATGGAGGAGACCCAAAGGAAGTGCCCTATAGATTCTCAATCCTATAGGGAAGGTATTTGTTAGCTCTCAAAAATGCAGGCGAAATGCCTCAAGAGGTTGCCAATCTCTTGGTACATTTTAGGGTAACAGACAAGGTCAAATGAATTGAACCTTCTACTCTTCAGGTGTTGCCAGACCTAGGTGGGTGTACCTCTACGAATTGGGCAGACTTGACTTATGATCTTCTCTCTTGCAGTGATTTGTCCACGATGGCAGATGGAAGTGGACAAATAAAACTAAATTTGGTATAAATTGTATAGCAATATTCAAAGATAAATCCTAATATGTTCAGTTAATAGATGTAAAGAAAATGAATGAATCTAAATAGTGCAAATGCAGAGACTAGTGCCTTATTGGGTATGCGGAGTCAAATGAAATAGAAATGGGCAACTTATTTTTGGAGAATACTCAAATTGTTTGGCATATGCTTTGTTTATAACTTGTATAAACATGCAAGACTGTGATTACCAAGCTCTTCTTAATGATCCAGATGAGTTTCCCTGATTACTGTGATTAATCAAAAGGATTTAATCTTTTCTTGAAAGAACCAATCAATCGACCACACAGATACAGCAAATGTGCACTGATAAACTGAATATAAACTTGTTATATCAATTTAAACAACCAGAAATCATCAATCTTGGAGACAACTTAGTAATACTTTCAATAAGCACAACAGACAATTGACACCAGAAATGAACCGCCACATCAACTAATTTTTATTGATATCTCCATTTGAAATCATGCATCATAGTCTCTGTTCTGAGAATTTTATTCTACTGGATCCATCTCTAATCTATCTACTGTATATCTAATATCTAATATCTAATCTAATGTCCTAATTTACAATCGGAAATGAACATTTATACATTTTGCATCTGAAAAGACACATCGCTTCGTAATCCCATGTCGACGAGCAACAATATTCGGGTTTCATTTAACACGTGCTAAATACTCGCTGTAGTCATGTTGAAATCCAATGTCTCATCGATAGTCATCCATCAATACATCGCTATGATGTCTCCCCGTCACATCAACAATTGGAGTCTCACCAACAAATATCCTTCGTCATATGTGTTTCGCTATGACCTCGGTTGTCGGGGAGACGTCCCACAGATCATACTTCGTCTTACCAAGATGTGTTCCTTAATGTATTTTCTAGTCACTGAGACACAAGCACTCTCTCACCGATGCAACAATACTTTGGCGTGACATTCAGATCGACAAGTCTTCAAGACTTCATTCTAAAAGCTATTGATATAATTCCTTTGCGCTTTGTCGGTGAGACTGAAGGCATTCGGTGAGACCTCATCCCAATAACCTTTCAATAGAATCCCTTTTGTGTTTTGTCGGCAAGACTAGACACGTTCGATGAGACATTACTCCGATGACCCTGGCTCTTACCGATATGTCTATCTTTATTGGCGATCGGTAAGACAATATGAATTCGCCAAGACCTCACTCCGAATACCTTTAGTCTGGCCGAAATGTTTACTCGTTCCATGCGCTAGTCGGTGAGACATAAAGAGTTTGTTATGACGTACTTCAATGAAAATTTTCTCACCAATATGCTCCTTCTGTCGCTGATCGGTAAGACATGAGGCGCTCGGCAAGACCACATATCGAAGACATAACTCCTACCGATACATCTTTCTATGTGCTAGTCGATGAGACATAATGCAATCGATAAGACCTCACCCCAAAGTCTTTATATGGCCGATATATCCTCTGTCGCCGAGACAATGTGTGTGTCCTACTGATAGGTGCCTGTATATGAATTCTAATCACTGTGACACCAAAGAAGTCTTGCTGATAGACCACAACAGATGTATATTAGCAAAAATACATTATGGGTCGGGGAGACCTTGATATCCTCATGTCAATAGGAACTATAATGTGAATATTTAGACCTAGATGATTTTATGGGACTACATGGAAAAATATGGGGAAAAAATGCTCATGGTAAGACTTATTTGGAAAATTATGAGTATGAACAACATGTAAAATCATCAGAATTTTATAGTTCTAGCAATATTCTCCACAAACTCGAGCATGAAGAACACCCAAGGAAGTGCCCTATAGGCTCTCAGTCCCATAGGGAAGGTATTCTCCATGCACTCAAGCATGAAGAACACCTAAGGAAGCACCCCATAGGCTCTTAGTCCCATAGGGAAGGTAACCCCCAAGATATATCACATGGAGGGAACCTGAGAAAGCACCTTACAGGCTCTCAATCCTGCAGGGGAGCCACCCCCAAGATCTTTCGCATGGAGGAAGCTCAAAGGAAAGCGAACTCCATAGAGTTAGAAAGCGGCCACGTAGGCAAGTGAGTAGACAATTGCATAGACTATCAACAATTTTGAAAACTTTCGAAGAGGTCCCTTGGGAACCCGCCGTGAAGAGAGGGTACACTCAAGGGACGCGTAGTTCAAAAGTAGATGTTCTTTCTCTCAAATCGATCCTTCATCAAGGAATCATTGAAAGATGTTTACTCCTTCAAGGAATTCAAAAGGAAGAATATTCCCCCACGCGAGGGGAAGATTAAAGTTGTTCCTGCTTCAAAGGAGGGCTCAAGTCCTTTCTTTATGAACCCATGATGAAGGAAACACATTATGTTAGGGTTTCGAGTTGAGAATATGATTCTGAAGAAAGGTTTGCGAGGATTGTCGAGAAAAGATCCGTTGGCAACGAATGTGTTTTCTAACAATCGAAATGTTAAAGAAAAGTGTTGTCACACATAAGAGGGACAACTCAAGCAAAGAAGTGAGAAAGATAAAGAGGAAGCAAAAAGAAAGAAAACACCAACAAATGGCATAGGGGTAGCCTGATATTTTGGGGTCATAACTGCTCATAAATATATATAGATATGTATAGTAATAGTATATAAATGAATTGTCATCAACCCCCTACTATATCAGATCATGTGAAGAATGCACAAGAAGACAATAAAAATAAAAAATTGGGTCAACATGGAAGGGAAGCCTAAATGCCCCAAATGCTTTGCATCGTCCCCAATTTATCAAAAATCAAGCACAAACATGGAAGAATGATGATACAAATAGAAGAAGGTTTACGACACAAAAATAAACCCTGTATCCAAGCACCAACAGGGGTGATGAGGGTCATCCAGGCACACATAGCACGATCACGGGGGAACACATCACAAAACACACACACACGAGATCAAGAAGAAGCCTTCTCCTAACATTGATCAGCCAAGAGGTTGTTTGCATCCCACTCTAGATCATTGTAGGGGGAAGGAAGATGGGCCTACAATAGAGGGATGTTAAGAGGAGGGGCGTCCGACCCTCCTGCAATAAGGGCTAAGGAAGAGGTCCCTCGAGGTCCTCTCCATCGAGCTCTTGTGGAGTCAAGGTCAACGATTTTGCAAAGATCGCTAACAAGGTTAGAACTTCATCCATAGATTTAAACATGCATCCCATAGGAGTGTCATGTCTAACTTCAGCGGATGGGGTAGGCTAAGCCTGAGGTTCATTGCTAGGCTCACCGAGTGACTCGGGAGTGGTGACGAACTCAGGGGAAGCCGGAACTGGTTCCATCACTAGGACAGAACAAGTCAGCATAGGACCACCTTGTGAAGAAGGTGGGATCCTCTTACACCCTTTGTTTTTGAAAGGACCTCTCCTCACCTCTTTCTTCATCAGAGGAGATGAACTCCCCATAGACGAAGCTAAAGGTGCAGAGGAAGAGGAGGAAAGCACCGTAGTGGATACGACCGAAGTATTAACCATATCCACAGGCTTTGGAAAAGGCTGAATATTGGGAATGGACATTAGCAAAGGAAACTCCACCGAAGGAGCGATGAACACTTGTACCCCCTTTGGGTTAGGTGCGTTTGCATTCACAGCAAAAGCTGGAAATAGCGTTGGACTAGACTAGAGTGAAGTAGAAGGGAGGGAAGAGGACGACACTGCAGGAGGCCCTGAAGTAGCGGTGGTTGCCTCTTCTTTCTTTTGCGAGGTAGTCTACTCAGCTAAGAGGGCCTTTCACCAGCGCTTGCGCTCACATGCAAGGTGATTTCTTCAGCTCTTGGAGTTGGAGGCCAAAGGTTGTGAATGAGAAGAAGGCTCCTGCTCAACCATAGGAACATCCACTATGGTTGTTTCCGACGGAGGAACAGATTCCTGAATGGGAGCAGGAGAGACGGGCTATGGGACAATGGGAGGATTTAG
The DNA here is from genome assembly GCA_007258455.2 of Sequoia sempervirens. Taxonomy (NCBI): domain Eukaryota; kingdom Viridiplantae; phylum Streptophyta; class Pinopsida; order Cupressales; family Cupressaceae; genus Sequoia; species Sequoia sempervirens. Next base: position 42,173,283 of record VDFB02109042.1, read on the forward strand.
TTCAAGGGCCTCGACATCAGGCCTCTTCCCCCTTACTGCCTTGGGGGTAGGGGTGATAGGAGGTCGTAGATCGAATTCCCTACATGAACCTTTCTTTCTGCCATACAAATAGTACCACAGTTTGGGGTATTCATTAGGAAGATCCGCAATCCTGGGCTTGGGCCTATGCCAAGGAGGAATCATCAGGCTTAGTGGATAGCCACCGGGCCTACTCATCGAGTACTCTTCCCAGGAAAGGGGAGAGGATGAGGCAGTCTAGGGAAAAGTCATCTTCTCTTTTCCTTTATGAGAAGGAGAGGGAGCTGGCATGGGCTTCTCCTCTTTCTTCGGAGAAGGGGGAGCGGTTGGTGTGGCCTTCTCCTCCTCCTTTAGGGAGGAGGAGGCGACTGACTACTGCACTACAATAAGGGTTAGTTTCAGCTATCCTTTGCCCCCAGTCTTATACTTTACGTAATTCTTGTAAAGTAGGTCCATTCTTGGAGGAAGTGAACCAACTGGGGAGGGCCAAAAGTGATCCAATGAGTATCCACCACATGACACCAATGGTTGATATCTAGTGTCATGCACTACATGCATGACACCTTCATGGGAAAATTTTAAACACTTGTGAATAACGAAGGCAATTCCATTCATGGAAGCCAACCAAGGAATGTCTAACTTCACCCTGAATAGATCCAACTCCAAGATAGCATTGAAAATTGTGTCAACAGTTTCGGGTCCAACTAGGATAGATAGGGTTATCGAACCGTAAGGTTTAAGACTCATACCATCGTGTGTAAGGATGGTAGATTTTGTTTCTTCATATTTTTCCTTTTGTAATGAATTTAAAACTAATGTTTCCTCTGTAATAACATTCACGCAGCTCGTGAGGTCTACCAAGACTCCTGTCACAATGTTACCATTGATGTGAGTGGGAATGTAGAGAGGCGAGGCTTTATTGTTCAAAGGCAGATCCTGTGGTGTGAATGTAATATCCGACGAACTAGGTGCAGGTAGAGCAATAGAAGTCACCGTGACTATGTTGACATAGGCCTCGGGTTGAGTAACAAAATCAGTGGGATCTACAATCATGTTAGCAGAATGTGATGGAAACCTGTTCATGTATATCTACAGTTCACTATTAGCTTTTTCCACTGATTTGTTAGCATTTTGTTTATTCCCATCAAGGCAAATGCTACTGTCCTCGATGTAGTCCTGTATCTCATGATGCAGTCGCATACAACATTCAGTATCATGTCTGTTAACTCAATGGTACTAACAATAAGTGCTTCCATCATACCAACTAGGGTAAGGTTCCTTAATAGGTCTCAAAGTTGGAAAAGTTATGATCTTATCCTTCAGCAACATCTTTTTCAAGACAAAAGAATAAGATTCTAATAATTTTGTGAACTTTCGGTTACTCTTGAGGCCATTGTTATCAGCAACAATGACTACATTCATAACCCTCTTTCCTTTCCTAGAGATTGATATGATGGATTTTCCTCTGAATGGGAGCACGAGGAGAAACCCCTGAACTAAACAACCATCTACTGGTATTCTAGTAAGGCTGCACACAAGTGCGCGAAAGAAGGGTATTTCATAAGGGAAAACTTTTCTTCCCAAGGCCTTTGTAAGTTGCCTATGAATACCTTCTGCATGTCAAAATCGGGCATCTGATACAAGATTTGTGAGAGGAGTGCCTAGTAGCGTGCTATGAAATCAATAATTTTTTTGTTATCTCCTTGGTTACACTGGACGAGATCCGAAAAGGTCATCTTCAGTCTGATGTTTGCCTAAAATTGTCTAAGAAATTGATTAACAAGTTGGTCGAATGAGAAAATGGAATTGTCAAGCAAGGAACAGTACCACTCAAGCATTGTATCCTTGAGAGATCGAAGAAATAGTTTAGCCATCAATGCATCATGATGGAAAAATTCTATGCACGGGGCATTATAGGAAGACACATGTGTTTTTGGATCTCCTTTACCACCATACTTTTCAAATTTCCCTGGGGGAAAGGGGTGTTCAAGATTCCAATCGACAATGGGATATGTTAGAAAAATGGCTAGAAGATAGGTTGGGCAGAGGCTTGGGAAATACTCGCTAACTGGCTCTGCATCTTACCCATGTTCTGAAGAAGGGTATTTAGAATAGGGTCGTTAGAAGATAGAGGGCCAGAGGAACCTCCCACAAAACCACTGCCAAGGCCACCTTCAAAACCACCACTAGTGTGACTTCCGCCAGAACCACTACCAAAGCCACTGCCACCAGTAGGGCCTTCGTCGAAGCCACCACCATGACCTCCACCAGAGGCGCCTCCTCCACCACTAGAGGTGACTGGAGGGGTGAAGCTAAAGCCCAAGGGGACCCTATTAAATTTGATAGTTTCAAGTTGCTCAGAGACAAAAGGGATACTGATAGAAGGGATCGTGTCGGCCATATAGATAGACATGGGAGGCATCGATGCTCCCAACTGTCCTTCACACTCTTCGAAAGTGACTCCCTATGCAAAACTAGGGTTGCTCGAAGGAGCACATGCTTCGGCAAGACCAAGGAGGCTAGTCAAAAATTCTATACCTGTTCGATCTTTACTCATCATATGATTTAACTCACTGATGATTTGAGTAGCTCTAGCCATCTTTGGATTTATTTCCAAGTTATTTTCTAGGTTGCCTAGCCCCTTAGTGAGGGTGGCAACACATTTAGCTGGGATTTGAATGACCTCATACTCATCCACCGATGATGGTGTGGGAGATGTAGGGGGAGTGGGAACGTGATAGGTTTCATCAATGAATCCCATCTCGTTCCTCGACAACTGCTCCTGAGTAGCCACACTAACGACGAGACTAGAGAAAAGGCCCATAGAGAGACCAATCGAGACCTTCATCCTTTCCATCGGAAGGTTTCACACACTTCTCCTAACGATGTACCTGGAAGTTGTAGACTGGGTTGTGATGCTCATAAACCTTCATAACACTCAAGAACACAACAGTCACGAAGTACTCGAGGGAAGCCTCAACACTGACGGATGAATAGTTGTTGGTTCACATTGGGTTCACCAAAAATGTAAGAGAGGGGACCACCACATGTAAGACCCCAAGTCATGGAGGACTAGCGAGAGGCTGCCCTACTTACCTCAGATAGATGGGATGTTGAGGATATGAGGATGAGACTTATGAGGACTATAAAGTCCTATAACCACTATACGATCCCAAATTTTGAAGTGGGGCTAGGCGAGCTGATTTTTAGGTCCAACACTACACCTCGGGAAGCTCTCTGTTGGAGGACGAAAGCACAGTCTCTGAATGATAGTGCAGCGAGCTGGCATCTCTAAAGTGCATTGGCATCTGTATGACTAGACAACAGTGAAGACGAGGTAAAACCTAGAAAAACTAGCTAATGGCCCAACTAACTAACTAAAGGGCCAAAATGATGCAATTAAGTAAATAAAGTATTCTCTAATATTATAAAGTAGAAATGCAAGAGTGAAAAGGGCAAGAATGATCTCACCAAGAAATTCAGTCGCTAGTTGGCTCCTTGAAAGTGTGTATTCCTACACACAGAAAGAGAGGAAAATGTTGGGTGGTTGTATAGGGGTCTGCCTCAGTCAGACCCCCATTTAGGTGTTTCCACCTCCACAGACAACCAAGGAAACAAGATAAAGAAAGTAATATAGTGAAAAGCACAAAAGTACTGCAAAACAGTAAAGTGCTAACTCAACCAAGTGATAGAAGGAAAGAAAGGGAAGCTTACCACCTCCACCAAGAGCACTCAAGGCTACTTGGGGGAGAAAATGAGAGTACTTGAGCCTCTATTGCAATGGTGTTTCATTCCCAACTTGTTCTACCAAAGATGGATTGTTGTGTTTGTTGTAATGGAGACCTTGAATGCTTGAAGTGAGTGAAAGTGAGCTTGTTAAGTGATATAATGAGTGCTTGAAGTTGTGAAGAAGATGGATTGAATGCTTAGAGGATTGGAATGCTTGTTCAAGGAGTCAATTTGAAGAAGGAATGAAAGAAATGGCCATATTCGGGTCGGTCAACTGAAGGGGGCAATACAACTTGACTCCCAATGAGAAGTGTAACGCCTCTACAGGTTCAGCTGCATGAATCTGCTAGGGATGTAAGTGCGCCCCACAAACGTCTGTGTGTTGCGCGGGAATCCTCGACAGAAACACCTCCATCAACGCTCAAAACAGGTGCTAAGTGGGATGCAAGCAACGGGCTTAGGTGGAATTAAGCCTTCAAACTTGGTTTTCTAAAGTGGAGAGGGAAAAAAGGGGGAATTTACACATGGGGTGCAAATTCACTCCTATACACTTTTGAAAGAAGAAGATACTTGAGAGGATCTATCTTGGCAATAAGTTTTATCTGATGGGCCAACATATAGTGCCTGAATTTATGTGCAACAAGCACTATTGCGAGGAAAACCTTCTCGATGAATGTGTAATTCATCTCATGTCCTACCATGGTTCTACTAATATAGTAAAGAGCTCTCTCTTTCCCATTTTCATCATGTTGAGCTAAGAGAGCACCAAGGGCTATTGTTGTTGCTGATATATACAGGATCAATGGCTTGTTCAAAATTGGTGGCATAAGGATTGGTGGTGTGAGTAAGTACTCCTTGATTTTATTGAACGCTTGATCACATTTCTTGTCCCATTTGTATATGCTACCCCTTGTGGAGCATATGAGAATATGGGATAGCCTTATCTGCTAACTATGTTATAAACCAATGAATGGTTTGGAGCCTTCCCTGCAAATCTCTTAACTGCTTAAACTAACAAGAGATCACAAAACAAGTTCCCTACATATTAGAAAGCTAATCTAGTGTTCCCTATGAAATTATTTAACCAAAATCATTAGAAAACATGAAATAACAAGAAATTGAACTAAATAAAGCATGTAATCTAAGTAAAATCAGCTAAACCTCTATCCCATAGGGGGAGTGGTGCTCCTTTGATGTGGAAAGAATCCCTTTCCCAATCCCTTTGATAAGCTTGATGAAATGTGGATGATTTAAATATGAGAATGACTATAATCTAGCTAAATTGCTTGAAAATGATGAAAAGCTATGGAGTGAAATGCCTATAATGACAATGCTCTAAGTTGTGGATCCATATTATGAAAATGATGTCTCTATTTATAGAAGCCAAGGGTTGAAGAATGAGAGGATTTGATGAATGTGGGATAAAATGGGATCCAATGAGAATGTGCCAAGTGTCGCAATTTCATTGGATGAGGGTGGAGCACATTTTCGGAAATATGTGAGTGGAGGAGGATGGAAGAGAAGTAAATGTTGTTGGTTGAGAATTTGAAAATTGTGTAAGAGGAATTGAATGAGATTTGAGAGGATGTAAGAGGATTTGAAAGGTTGTAAGAGAATTTATTGCAAATGTAAGAGGATGTGATAGGTTTTTTGAAAACCTTTGGAGGGAAATTGAATGAGAGGTTGTTGAGAGTGAATATTCCTTGGAATATGCTTTTGTGAGGGAAATTAGAGGATTTAGATAAATAGAAGAAATTGAATTTATGTGCAACTTGGTTAGTTGACCATGGTTGATTTAACTCTTGAAGAGTTAAAAGCTGGAGGATTTGATTAATGATGATTAGAAGGTGATTTAGGATTAATTAATTTAAAATTAATTAATGGGAAGAAGTTAGGGGGTTTAGGGTATTTGATTTAATTGATTTTAATCAAATAAGAAGACTTAGGGGGATTTAATTAAATCTGATGAAAATTAGTTAGAAGAAAGATAATTGATCAATAAATTTAATTATTTGATTAATAGTTGAATTTGTTGATTTTAACTAAATAATGTTGAGTATTCACTTAAATGATGAATTTGAAGTGATTTAGGAAGAAACAATGCTAATTTATTAGAATAAGATATCTTGTATCAATCAGGACTTTTTCGGTGTTTACAACTAACAGCTTGCACCTTCATAGTGATATCCAAAACTTAGGAAAGCCTTTAGAGATATCAATACTCTCATACATTAATCCACCACATCGTCTTTCTCTTCCCCATTCTTTCTGCTTTCATACTTCCTTACTACCAACATAGTACTGTGCTCTTCCTTCTTTGCTATCTTGCTCATCTTTATCTTGACCATATTCATTTATATATACATTGATGAAGACCCCTGCTATTATATATTATTTGGGAGAACTTCTTGTACATCTCTTGATAGAGATGATAGCACTTAACATACCTCACTTTCATCATTATGTAATAAGGATTTGCTAAAGGAAGGGAAGCAATACATACCCTATTCATTACACACAACCCTTAAATGGCATTATCATCCATATCTCATCTCAAACATACTTTTCATTATTGATAATTCCCTCACTATTGCTATAGATGGATATACCAAGATAATATACATAAACTATAACTCCATTTAGACCTCCTAGGGTTTTAATTTACTTAGGGTTCAACATGATTTAAGAGAAACTCAAAGGACCTCCATACATTTTTTGGCACAAATAAAAGTATATTCATACCTATGACTTCTTGAGCTCTTATGAAAAGCCTTAGCACTATTTAGAGACTCTTCATGAATACTCAGACTCTTGGAGTGTTCACAAGGTTGACTAGGGTTTGAGGACTTCTTATACACATCATAACAAAGGCACAATACTTGACATACCCTAATCACATTATGTAGTAGGGGCTAGTTGAAGGAAACAATGTATACCTTTCTCATGCTTACAACCCTAAAATGGCATTGCCATTCATAGGCCATCCCAAAACATGACTATCATTGTCTTTCATTAGCCTTCTATATCTTAAAAAAACCCTAAATACTTGTATAGACTTGACTAAGGTCTGTTAATGTCTTCTAAGCCCCTAAAAGGCTTCTACCGACCTCTTTTTTACTGGTCTTCTTTTGGATTGAAGGTACCCTCTCTATCTTCCTTCTCTTGCTTTTTTTAATTTCCAGAGTATGTGATCTCTTTCTCTTTGATTTTTGTCCTTTAGTTAAACTACTCCAAGCAGTTGGCAATATTTGAGATAATATTTTTCCAATAGACATGGTATGAAAGTTATGACAATATACCAACTCGTTTTTAAATTCACTGCATGGTCTTTTATATAAGCCTGAGCAAATTGCATAGTACAATAGTTTGTATTTGTACAATAGAGGATTTGTATACAAAATCCATCTCAAGTATCTGAGAATATTGCTTGGGTAGATTGGAAAAACCCATTGAACAAGAGAAAGATATAAACTATCAAATCCATATTTCCCCAATGACAATCCAAAAAGGAAGTAAAAACATAGGGTATATATAAGTGCTTCTAGCAACGTTTGGGGGCAGGTTAACTATGCTACTTACAAAACAAAACTAAAATCTAAAGAATATCTAAGATCTTTGTTTGTAGAAGATTGACCATTCTAGCATGTTAAGAGAAAGCTAAACCCAATTTGATGAGCCTAGTTTTTGGTCCAATTTTGGGTAGAATCTATAGTTTAATTGCTCGTAGATGTCATGGTTTTTAACATTAAATGTTGGTATTTGCATAATGTTTCCCTCAAACAATCGACGTTGGACTTAATCCTATCTTTGCAAGCTTTAATGACATTTGGCATAATATGTGGATTATCTCTATTGATTTTACATGTGGTTAATGAATGTTCCTTAAGGTGGTTATAGATGTGCAGTTATTATGCGTACTGACCTTGCCATGCAAATTTAATACACCAAGTTGAAGAAGACACTGCCAGCTCGGCATGCACCATAACGTCCAGCAAAGGAATCGCTCCAAGTCAAAGACAACCGATAGTAGAAGATTCTCCATGCAATTGAACGTAACTGCCTTGTAGTGGACTTTAATGATCGAGCATGCATGGGCGTTACTGTTGTGCTGGATCTGCATTTGGACCTACATGTTTCACCAGATTCCATGAATGTGTAATGACCATCGCTCCATTTCCTCTATTTTCCCTAAATGGCATCCTCCCAATCGTGGAGTTGATTGCCATGCTTAGTTGTTAGTATAAATAATGATTTGATGCTCCTTCTTCAAAAGGTTGCACGATTTGATATTGTACTCTCATTCTTCAGTTTTCAAATGCATTACTCTTTTGTATGCATGATTCACAATGAATAAAATAAAGTTTTGAGTTGAGCATCTAAGTTTTCATTAGTTTTAGAGGATACTTATCCAAGGGGGCCCACTTTGTGAGTAATCTATTTTCTTAGTTTAGCATTAGTTTAGTATTACTTGTTGTTAAGTACATAGTTAGAAATCTGGCACTGATTGTTCCTGCAACCACTAGAATTTCATTCTATGACTGTTCCTGTAGCCAAAGCAGTTAGAGCATGTCCTATTTGTTGCTTAGATTTTCATTCTTGTTATGCATTCCAGATTAGTGTAGTCTTTGATTGATGTTCAAAATTTGTTTCAAGCAATTTGTTTTCAATATTGTGTGTTCCTTAGCTATAGAATAGAATGGCTACTTTGAGTTCCTAGTGCACATATTGTGCTAACACATTTCAAGTTCACGTCCCTGTGTTGACAAGTTAAATGAACCTTCATGATGGTTGAAATGGCTATTTAGGTTAGATGTCCAATCTCTGAATCATGTCTGTAAAGGATTAGTTATTGAGATCATTGTAGGAGGCCAACATTTTTGGTGTCGTTGTTGGGGATGGTGTCAAACTAGGGAATATTTTGGAGTCATTGGTATTTTTCCTTGCTGTAGTGTTTTTGGAAGTTGTTCTTAGCATATCCTCATTTAGGAAGTAATGACCCCCCTTATTCTTTACCAATTCTTTGTGTGAGCTGACTAATAGTGAGTGATACCGCATGCATGGAGGAAAGAGAAGGGATGCGTATGGGAGATTCCTTTCTAACAATCCTGATCCATTCCAGCTAGTTGACTATTAGAATCTACCAGAAGAAGATCCACACCTCTTTGTTGATGCATATCCTGATTTGACTAGTTCTAAAGTCTCCTTTGAAGATCAAAATCAGCTTGAGAACCCCTTTGCTTTGGAACAACATCAAGCAGGCATGGGTGATGCAAATAGGAACATACCTACCAACCAGCTTTTCCTTTCCCCATTGCCCATCAAAATGAAGTTGACAACATTAAGAACATTCTTGCCTCAACACTCCCAAATTTTATGGACTTGTCACAGATGATCCTGATACCTTTTTATTTGAGTTTGACATACTTTGTAGGAGTTATGATTATACTACCAATTCCCATAGGGTTAAGCTATTTCCTACCACTTTGAAAGAGGTTGCATTAAGATGGTTCATGAGCTTAGGCAGAGATACTATGGAAAATTGGGAAGACATGAAGACAAAATTCCTTGAGAAATATAAGGAATATTGCAGAGGAAGTGACATGAGAGGAGGTGACATTTTTTTGGATGCAGCAAAAGGAAGATGAGAGCCTGGAAGATTACATTGCAAGGTTTCTGTTTTTCCCACAAAAATTTCCACACCATGCACTTAATGAAGACTTGTAGAAGTTTCTTTTCTTAAGAGGAATCAATGATAGTTGCATTGATGCGTTGGACCTCATGGGAGGAGGAGACATTTCCCAAGTTCCTTGGGAAGATATCAAGAAAATATTCCAGAACTACTCTAGGGCAGCTTCAAATAAAAAGAGAGCTTACCAATCTTCCATGGGTAAGTCAACTACTAGTGGAGTCTCAAGAATAGAGATTACTCATTTGCTGGCAAACTTCAAGCAAAACATTATCAATAATCTAGCTACTCAACTCGATACACTTCAGTCCAAGAAGAACCAAGAGGAGGTAGAGGCAATGTTGACAGAGTATTGCCCCCACTGTAGACAAAAGAAGGACTGCAGATGCAAGATGGTAGCTGACCTTGAAAGCAAGTAAGTTCCACTTGAGTTCAAGCCAATCAAAACTGAAGAATACCAAGTCTACTATGTTGCACAAAGGAAGCATTGGGCTCCAAGACAAGGTATGCCACCAGATCCACTATCCTATGTTGGGCCATATTTTAATTCCTATTCCTCTGGTAACTAATGGCAGCCCCCATATCCACCCAATTATGGAGGATATCCACCGCATCCTTGGAGTAACCCTCCAAATGCTTGGCCCAGTCATCAGAGCTCTCCACCCCATTGGCAACAACCTTATGGGAATTGGCCAGAATTCCAAGGACATTGGTAGCCACCTCCAGGAAATTGGCAACAAACAAATTAATGGAGAGGAGGGTAGCAATGGCCTACTTAGACAACCAGTTACATGCAGGCACCTTCTCAGCCCCAACAGCCTACTATAATGCCTCCACCTGCTAATCCCAGCTCAAATGCACCTAAACCTACTCAACTACCAGCTCAGCCCACACCCAATCCAAATAACAAACCACAACAACAATCTTCCTACTCTGCTAATTCAAATCAATTCCCTGCATATGTTGTGAGTGTAAGTGATATCCACTTGTATTCAGGTACTACTCTACTAGCCCCTTCCAAGCCCATTATCACTGAGCTCCCAGTGGAAGAAGAAGAGGAACCTCTAAATGATCCCATTCAGCCTAGTGTACCTAAAAATCCTAAACTAGTCCAAGTCAAGCAGACTAAACAAGAGCCACCATTTCCTTAGAGATTGGAAGTTGCTAAGAAGAAGGAAGAAAAGGAGGATACAAGATATCTTGGACTAGCTGAAGCATATATGTGTCCAGATACCTCTATTTCACGTCATAAAGGATGTTCCAATCTACGACAAAGCAATCAAGGAAGCCTGCCTCAAAAAGTCGGGTAGGAAAAAGAAATACCCAACTACAGTTCATGTGGTGGGCCAGCTAGCTGGCATCATGCTGGGAAAAGTGACTATTCCCAAGTATAATGACCCAAGCAGTCTTGTGGTAGCAGTTGTCATAAACGAGATCCAAGTGAAGAATGCTCTGATTGATTTAGGGGTAGCAATAAATGTAATGACCAAAGACATCCTACAACAACTAAATATCGCAAGTATGAGGTCCACTCCTATAGTCCTGCAGCTTGCTGATAGCTCTATTGTTAAGCCTGATGGTGTAGTGGAGGATCTTGTAGTAGTTTTAGACTCCTGGGAGTACCCAATAGACTTTATGATTCTTTCTCCTAAAGCCACACTAGGCGGGTATCCCATTATTGTTGGAAGACCATGGTTAGCAACTACAGATGCATACATTGGATGTTAGTCAAGTGACATTACCATTTCAGATGGGAGGAGCACTAAAAGCTTTATTCTCTATCCACCTGCTCCACCATCTCATGATGAAGATAATCCTGTATGGCCACATGTTGGTGAAGAGACCGAGGAAGTTAACTCTGTGGTACAACTTATGATGCTAGGTAGAAGCTCTTTCATGCAACTCCAAGATGAGGATGAAGTATTGGCTAACATCACTCAGAACCATCATGAAGTGGAGGAAGTTTCATCTTCTCATTCTGCTACGCTAGTCAAGACACTTTTGTCTGCCCTTCTTGCATCCACTGTTCCTGCAAACGCTCTTCCTATAGATGCTCTTCCTATAGCCATTGTTCCTATAGACAGACTTCCTACAACCACTCTTCCTGTAGCCATTGTTCTTGCAGATAGACTTCCTACAACAACATGTATGTCCTATACATTACTGCCATATGAGCTAAAGGTACCAAGTGTTAATGAAACAACCATGATAGAGTTAACTACACAAGTCCAAGTGTCATAAGGAAAATATTTGAATGTTAATAGTAAATTGAATGAAGAACAACAATTGTTATTGACAAACCTATTAAGGACCCATCAACATGCATTTGCATGGGATTGTCATGATATGAAGGGATTGGATCCTAAAATTTGTACACATAGAATTTGCATCAAAGATGATCGCACCCCAGTAAGACAGCCACAGAGAATAATTAACCCTACACTAAGAGAGATTGTGAAAGGAGAACTACAAAAATTACTAGATGTAGGATTTCTCTACCCCATTTCAGATAGTCAGTGGGTGTCTCCATTAGTGATTGTGCCCAAGAAGGGAGGGAAATGGCAAGTTTTTGTTGACTATAGAGAATTTAATGTTTCCACTGAGAAGGATCACTTTCCTCTACCCTTTATTGATCAAGTTTTGGACACACTTGTAGGAAAGCAATACTTCTCTTTGCTAGATGGATTTAGCGGCTACAACTAGATCCAAATTGCACTGGAGGACCAGGAGAAGACTACATTTACCTGCCCATGGGGGACCTATGTCTATTCAGTGCTCCATTTGGCTTATGCAATGCACCTGCAACTTTTTAGAGGGCGGTCATTAACATCTTTTCAAACATTTCTCATGATTGCATGGAAATTTATATGGATGAATTCACCACTTGTGGTGTTGATTTTAATCAAGCATTGGAAAACCTCAAAAGGGTCTTGCAGAGATGTGAAGATCAAAACTTGTCCTTAAACAATGAAAAGTACTTCATGATGATGCAGGAAGGTGTAGTTCTTGGCCACTACATCTCCCAAAAAGGAATTCAAGTATATTTTGCAAAGATTGAGGTAATCACAAATTTGCTCACACCTACAAAATAGAAGAATGTTAGGAGTTTCTTGGGTCATGCAGGATATTATAGGCATTTCATCAAGGATTTCAACAAGGTAGTAGCACCATTGTACACTCTTCTCACTAAAGATGCTGAATTTCAGTGGATTGAAGCCTATGACAAGGAATTTTCTGACTTGAAGGTAACTTTGACTCATGCTCCTATACTCAAAGGGCCTAATTGGGAGCTTCCTTTCCACATCCACATTGATGCATCAAATTATGCAATAGGAGCAGCCTTAGGACAAAAAGAAGGAGCTGTTGAAAATGCTATTTACTTTGTCAACAAAAATTTACAAGGAGCCGAATTCAATTATATAGTGACAAAAAGAAATGCTGGCAGTAATCTATGCACTGAACAAATTCAAACATTACATAACAGGCTACCAAATCTTTGTACACACTGATCATGCATCCATTAGATATCTCATGAATAAACCTTTGATCACAGGTAGATTGGTAAGATGGTTATTGTTGATGCAAGAGTGTTATATAACCATTGTGGATAAGCCAGGGAGGGCCAATGTTGTTGCAAATTTTCTTTCAAGGCTAACTACATCAAAAGATAATCAGCCCATAGATGACTCTTTCCTTGATGAGCATCTATTCTCCTTCAGTGTATAAACACCCTGGTATGCTAACATCGCCAATTACTTGGTCATAGGTAGAGTTCCTTCTCACTTCTCTCCAAAAGAGAAAATGGCACTCATTGAAAAAAAAATTCCTTTATCTTGGATTGTTGGATATTTGTTTTATACTGGACCTGACCATGTCATGAGGAGGTGTGTGAGAGAAGATGAGACATATGAAATTTTGCATGCATGTTACAACGAACCATGTGGATGACACTTTGCATCCAAGATGACAACAATGAAGGTTTTGAACACAATATATTACTGGCCAACACTCCACAAGGATATAGGAAGGTATACTAGAAAATGTGATAGATGTCAAAGAATGGGAAGACCAACCAGGTCTGATGAGATGCCACTATGCCCTTAGGTAGTCATCACTACCTTTGACAAGTGGGGATTGGATTTTGTGGGACCAATTGACCCACCATCAAATGGCAAGTCTTATATATTGGTATGCACTGATTATGTGACAAAATGGGTAGAAGTTAAGGCCATGAAGCATGCAAGGGATAACAAGGTTGCATAATTTCTTTACGAAGAGATGTTCACAAGATATGAAGTCCCAATAGAAATAGTGACTGATCAAGGGGCACAATTCACATCAAGCCTTGTTGTAGTACTAGTTAATGAGTACAACATAAGGCACATAAAGTCTACTCCTTATCATCCATAGGCTAATGGCCAAGTCGAGGTGACCAACAGAGAGATTGAAGCTATTCTAACTAAAACAATAGTTGTTCATAGAAAGGATTGGGAAAAAAAATTACTAGAAGCTATTTGGGTCTATAGGACAACCCGAAAAACAACTACAGGCTTCACTCCATTTGAGTTGCTGTATGGAAAAAAAACTATGGTGCTAGTTGAATTTGAATATAAGACTCTGCAAATTGCAGTAGATTTGGGGATGGACATTTCTGAGGCACAAAGAGAAAGAATCACGCAGCTAAATGCTTTGGATGAAATAAGAAGAGTAGCCCTGTAGCATACAAAAGTGGTGTAGAATCAAAGAATCAAGTGGCATGACAAAATTATCAAGGACAAGAAATTCCAACCAAGAGATTGGGCCCTGCTCTATGACTCAAGATACCAGGACAATGCAGGAAAATTGTAGACAAGGTGGTTGGATCATATGAAGTTGTTGAGGTCTTTCCTAATGGAGCTATTCAACTTACTACCATTGACCTTGTTGGGTTTAAATTACTTGTCAATGGTCATCACCTTAGACTATACCACAAGCCAGCTTCTAAAGAAGAGTTCCTGCAGCAATTCACCCAGCAGTTAGCACCTGAGCTTCTTGCAGCCGAAGAGAGTCGACCTAGTGTCCCTCCTTTTAGCTAATTAAAGTATGTACTCTCTCATAATAAATACTTTCACTTATGTGGAAGTCCATTTCTTCATCCATCTGCCCATCCACCCATCCATCACCACCTTTATCTCTCTTTCATCACTTCATTCCACCTCACCTCACTCCACTTCATTTTCATTAATTGCTCAATTTATTCCCACAATGCGAGCGATACTTTCTCCATGATCTTTGCAACAAATCTTCCACATATTCAGGTATGTGCGTATTAATTGCTATCTTTAATCATCTCTTAAGTGCATTCATTTAATCATTGTATGTTGGTATAGAAGTTCACATAAATGCCATCATTCCCTATCAAATCACCACTCCCATCTCGCATGTGTGGACACATGTCCAAATTTAGGTTGGGGGGAGGGGAAATAAAAAGATGCAAATATTTTGTGAATTTATTGCCCATGTGTCAATTCATACTAGGCTACCTTAGAAAATTTGAAATGAGTTGATTTGAAATCCGAGTGAGAGGACGACTTACATGTGTGAAGTGACAATAACTGCAACCACCATTTTCCCATCATAATTTCCCTTTATATCACTCCTTTTCTTGCCATTATTGCCTTGTAATCTTGAGTTGCAAGTAAAAAAGTGAGGCAAAGAAGAGAAAATTTAGTTGATATTGGCACTGGAAATTTAGCAGGTACTGCAAGAAAGAAGTTATTGAGCATTTGTTTGATTGCAGACAATGGGAGGTGGGTTAATTCAAAATGAAAACGCGGTGCATGACGTTTTATTGCAGGATGCATAATGCCTAGCTGAATTTAGAAACTGCAGATGGGAAAATTACTTCCTGAAACTGGATGGCTTTGACGAAAGCATTGCCCTTGAATTCACCCAGACATTTTCAAAAGGGAAAGCCATAGTAAAAACATTTCCCTTGAATTTAGAAACTGTGGATGGGCAGATTACTTCCTAAAACTGGATGGCTTTGACGAAAGCATTGCCCTTGAAGTTGTGGCAATAGAGGAATGAATTGTAGAGGTCACAAGATTACCAGCTGATGGTGAAAATTACCCTGCCTCTAGAGATTCCAGATCAGCCAGGGCCAAATTTATAGAGTCGAATGACCCCCCATTGAGCATTGACAAATAAGGTGCAAAGAGAATGTCTCTGCCCAAGCCATGGAAATAAGATAGCTATGTATGTTATCAAATACATCACCTGTGAGTGTCGCCAGTCAAGTTTGCATTCCGTACACTTCAAGCTTTTGAATCACACGAGGCACAAAATGAGGATGAATGAGCCCAACGAGCTGTACAATCTTCTCTTAATCATGGCAACCAAGACCCAAAAAGGTAGGGATAATTCTATTTCCCACCATTGCCTGGTTAAATTGCTAGTTGGAAAGTCTCTACATGATGTATCTATAATAACCTGGGAATAATTTATAAATGTTGATCAAATTAGACTTGAGTACTTGCAACCTAGGGCTTTACCTTAATCTCGTAGTTCTAGTAGGAGAATAAGCACGACTGAAGCCATTCCTAATGCTTCAACCTCTCATGTTGGCTCTAGCGTGAATCCTCCCGCAACAAAAGAAACCATAGAAATTAGTTCTTCTGAAACATAGCACTCAGAAAAAGAAAGTTCTTTCTCCAATTCTGATGATGACATTCCACTTGAGACCCTGATGAAAACTAGGGTACAAAAGAGAGAAGTAGAAATGAGAAAAAGGAAAGACCAAAACACAACCTGTAGAAAGAAAGGTGCCAAGTTCTAAAAAGAGAAAGGCTAACACTGTTCATCTTGCATCCAAAAGAAAGCATGAGAAACCTCCCAGGAAATCAAGACCAATTGGGCCTATGATTGGTACGCCTCCACAGGAAAGCTATAAACCTAGTGATACCTCACATGGGGACCTTGAAGCTCTAATGGGGTAGGATAATGTCGAAGAAGAAGATATATTTGGGAGAGCAATAAATATAACACTAACCGATCTTGCTAACATTGCAGAAGAGTTTAAGAAAGTCAGGAATTCCTGCAGCATGAGCACGAAGTCCTGCAGCAGGATGTCCCACAACAACAACTAGAACTAGAGCAGGAGTCCATGCAGCCACGACAAGAACAAGAACAAGAGTCCCTATAGCAAGAGGCAAAAGAAGAAAAAGTACCCCTATAGTCAGAGATAACTGGACAGCTTGAGTCCATGCAGATAGTGCCATACGAGGAGCCACCATCGACAAAAAGATTGGTAGGCATTCATAATCCTCTTGGTTTTATAGTACATGCAACAATCTTGAATTTATGGAGAGAAATACAAATAAGGGAGGAAGAATGGAAAAAGGAAAAATGGAAGTCGAAGGAGGAAATTCAAAAGAAGGATGAGGAGATATAAGATAAAGATGCAAAAATTGCCACCCTAAAGCAAAGGGTGGATGATATGGCAACTTTCAAACCATATATTTTGGAATGTAGGACCCCTCCAAGGGTCTATGCTCTGCTCTTGAAAGAGAAGTATCTCTCTTTTAAGCTGTCAAGGATTGCCTCAGGTTTGAATCCTTCTATTGACACCCCTATGGAATTTTTCAATGCTTATAGGATTGCCTCCCCTGAAATGAAAAATTTGCTATGTAAATTTTATTTGCATAATTATGGAAGTCGAAGGAGGAAATTCAAAAGAAGGATGAGGAGATAGAAGATAAAGATGCAAAAATTGCCACCCTAAAGCAAAGGGTGGATGATATGGCAACTTTGGCACCATAGATTTTGGAATGTAGGACCCCTCCAAGGGTCTATGCTCTGCTCTTGAAAGAGAAGTATCTCTCTTTTAAGTTGTCAAGGGTTGCCTCAGGTTTGAATCCTTGTATTGACACCCCTATGGAATTTTTCAATGCTTATAGGATTGCCTCCCCTGAAATGAAAAATTTGCTATGTAATTTTTTTTTGCATAATTATGCTGTCACAAAAGACCATGATTGGAACCCACTGTTGTATGTTGGGGATGTTCGATTGAGAGCATTCATGTCTTGGGTAAAAAATGAGATTAGTTGGGGACAACAACATGGAGCTTATAAACAAATGGAGTCTGATATCCCTATGTCTGTTAGAGCTTAATCAAGTAACCCAAGGGATATTTATAGAGAATGGCACATAATGTTTCTCATACCTAGTTATGGCAACAAGATTATGCCTTGGATTGAGACAATTTACAATGAGTATGAGGTAAAGACAATAACAAAGGAGGAAACCATGAGAAGATATCTATCACAAAGATGGAATAGTCTATCTAATGAGCTGAAGCAAGCTGAGCCTCATTCCATCCACAATTATGTTGTAGCACTAAAGATGATTGATAGGTATATTCAAATTGGGAGAACTCAGGGACGGTCTTGGCTTCCCCTGACTTTCCAGCCACCCATGCTCATGTGGCTCATGCCAAACTTTAGATTCTACCATCTTGACATTGCTGCAGAAAGGTAGAGATGGAACAAATTTGATAGATTGGGAGGATTCTATTGGGATCCTGATTCACGCACTGCAACCACTGATGTTAGATAGCTATCAGTTGCAAACTTCAAAGCTTTGACCAAGTAGAAGGACAACCCTTCCCCTACTAGAGGACCAGCAAAACGTTAGGTTGGGGGGAGTGATGAGCCAAGTTTTTGGTCCAATTTTGGGTAGAATCTATAGTTTAATTGCTTGTAGATGTCATAGACTTTAATGTTAAATGTTGGTATTTGCATAATGTTTCCCTCAAACCATCGACATTGGACTTAATCCTATCTTTGCAAGCTTTAATGACATTTGGCATAATATGTGGATTATCTATATTGATTTTGCATGTGGTTAATGAATGTTCCTTAAGGTGGTTATAGATGTGCAGTTATTATGTGTATTGACCTTGCTATTCAGATTTAATACGCCAAGTTGAGGAAGACATCGCCAACTGGGCATGCACCATAACATTCAACAAAGGAATCACTCCAAGTCAAAGGTAGCCGACGACAGAAGATTCTTCATGCAATTGAACGTAACCGCCTTGTAGTGGACTTTAATGATCGAGCATGCATGGGCATTACTGTTGTGCTGAATCTGCATTTGGACCTGCATGTTTGACTAGATTCCATGCATGTGTAACCACCATCACTCCATTTCCTCTGTTTTCCCTAAATGGTGTCCTCCCAGTCGTGGAGTTGACTACCACACTTAGTTGTTAGTATATATAATGATTTGATGCTCCTTCTTCAAAAGGTTGCACAATTTGATATTGTACTCTCATTTTCCAGTTTTTACATACATTACTCTTTTGTATGCATGATTCATAGTGAATAAAATAAAGTTTTGAGTTCGAACATCTGAGTTTTCATTAGTTTTAGAGGATACTTATCCAAGGGGGCCCACTTGGTGAGTAATCCATTTTCTTAGTTTAGCATTAGTTTAGTATTACTTATTGTTAAGTACTTAGTTAGAAATCTGGCACCGACTGTTCCTGCAGCCACTAGAATTTCATTCTGTGACTGTTCCTGTAGCCAAAGTAGGCAGAGTAGTGTCCTATTTGTTGCTCAGATTTTCATTCCTATTATGCATTCCATATTAGTATAGTCTTTGATTGATGTTCAACATTTGTTTCAAGCAATTTACTTTCAGTATTGTGTGTTCCTTAGCTGTAGAATAGAATGGCTACTTTGAGCTCCTAGTGCACATACTATGCCGGCCCATTTCAAGTTCACGTCCCTGGGTTGACAAGTTAAATGCACCTTCATGATGGTTGAAATGGATATTCAGGTTAGATGTCTAATCTCTGAATCATGTCTGTAAAGGCTTAGTTATTGAGATCACTGTAGGAGGCCAACACAATTGATGAACATCTGCGAGTGTTTAGTGATGAGTATTTGCAATTATTTAGTGATGAATATCTACCTTCTTATGGGATATTTTCTAAAAAACATGGCAAGGAAGGTTTTTAGTCCCACCATCCTTGACCATATTCTCTTTGAAATTGATTATTTCTAGGCCCCCATTATCATATTGAAACATGTCACACATCCTTTGGTTTTCCATAAAACATGCCATGCATATAGATTATAGGTGATTTCATGGCTTCAATGTGCCATTTAACTCAAGAATCCTAGGCCTAAATCCATATCTCAAGCCTAACTCCAACTTTAACAAGATTTGACTATATCAAATGGAGTTTCCTTCCCTTTTGTGACTATAGGTTTATGGAGATATTAGTGTTTATTTCAAACTCTATTAGACTTAAACTCTCTCAAATATTGACCAAGTAAGAATAAAATGCCTTACATCATAAAAATCATTTAGGACCTTTTAAAAAATATTTGAGACACCTATAAAGACCCACAAGACTATGTGAGTTTAAAAACTCAAAAGTTAACACTTATCTTTGGGCATTTCAAGAGTTTGCATCTCCCATAAAATTTGGATCTAGAATTTTTTTCTTGTCATTCTTGCCATTATCCTTTATTCTTCCATGAATAATTAGGGCCTCTTTAATAAATTTGTAAGCTTTCCATTGTATCTCCTTTAAGAGTAATGTTTCTATTACCTCATCCATATTGAGTTTTGAGGTAGTGCTCCTAATTGCCACCACTAAGTGATCCCACAAGTCCAACAAATAATACATAAGTGTCATGCAATGATCCTCCTCCATTTTCACTTGAAAAAAGTGCAACTAGGTCACAATCATATGGAAAGCATTCAAATTCTTGGCCACAAAACCACCATCATCCATTCTTAAGTGTACAACTTTCCCAAGAAAAAAATATTAACTAAGGATTTAGTCTTCTTATTGAGGGATTGTGTGATGGATTCTTCATGTATATTCAACCAAAAAAACCTTCCTAATAAAGCCTAAGGAGGCCCTTTGCCTTTTTTTTTTCCAATAGATCCCAATTGACTTGTGATATTGTAGTGGGTTTGGATTCAAATACAACAACCCATAGACATTAGTCTATGAGCACATCCTCCATTTTGAGCTTCCATATCTCAAATTTATAGCCTATAAATCTCTTCATCTTTATTTTTGCCATTTTCTTGCAACAAGATTTTCTTTTCCATAAGATATCAATCAATCAAAGATTATTTCAAAAAATCCCATCCCTAACACCTGGGATTTGAGGTGATTAGGATCTAATACCAAAGGAAAGGAAGCAAAGGTGCACAATATGCTTGCTACACTAATTTAGGAGAGGATTTATGTGTAAAAATTAAATTAATCATATAATTATAAGGAAATAAACACAACATAATATAGCATAACATAATGATTTATGTTTAGGATTGGTGTCATCGTGGGTACGTGGCCAATGACATAGGCTTGGTTGGTGCAGTCTTGAAGGATGGCGACAGAGGGAGATAAATGCAAGAAAGGTGGTGGGAGTCTAAACGGTATCCATTCGACTCCATTTATGGTTGGTCTTGTTGAAGGATGTTGTGAGGTGTGGTTTGTGAGATGATGGGATAGTCACACAGGTTATGGGTGTCTAACTTGCCTTAATAATCTCAGTGCTCCACATTCTCACCATAAAAAAATGATGGAGACTCCTGTTTGTCTGCCGTCATCAAGAAAGCTATGGGCTTTCTATGGGAGGATCAGGCTTGGGTGGATGAAGTTGATTTTTAGGGACTAGGATGAATTGGTTTTGGGGGTAGTGGAATTGCTTTTGGGGGAGGAGTTCATGAATTTAGCAGAGCATTGGCAAACAAATGCTAATATAGCAACTCATTTTCTCACTGCACTTTTGGACTTAGAGGTGCCAAAAATAATGGTGTTACTTATGGCACGAAAACTAGTTTGGGAGAGTCTGTTGGAGGGTGCCATGGATGTGGTGATAATCATCGAACAGGGTGTGGGGATCCCTCAGCCTCGTGACATGCATCGAGCTCTTCTTCCTAGCATGAAGGTTAAGCGATATCCCTTTATTCTGGACATCAAAGGTGAGGCACTGCATCGACACCGAGACTGGGCGCGTTGTGGGTTGATTTTCTTAAAGCATCATCTGTTCCTGGAGCCGTCAAGAGGGGTGGATTGGCGTTGACTCTTCAGGGAATTCTTGCTTGCAGAGGGCATAGTGCTGGATGGGTAATTGGTTTTCTAGGACAACTGTGTCTTGTTTTGGTGTAAGTCATTTTTGGTATCTGTAGGGGGTTCTCTAGTTGTTCGACTTGAATTTCATGTATGGTGTTTCCTAGCGAATAGTGGGTTTGGTCTCTAGTTTGTTAGAGTTAAGGATGGTTGTGTCTGGTTTTGGGTAGTTTTTTGGGTGGATCTAGGGTTGGTTTCTGATATTTTGACAGTCTATGGACTAAAAATGTAATAGTTTTTAGCATTCAATATAATCATATTTACGAATAAAAAAAAGCATAATGATTTATGTGGGAAAAAATATTTTAGGAAAAAGACCCCACACTCTAAAGTAACTCAATGTATTATTCAATGATCAATAGTTACATTACATTATATAAGTATTGTCGATAAGAGATCTGGAGCAATTTTGACAGGATAACAATACCTACAAAATTCATTGTGAAATCTCCATCTTAAGAACTCAATAAATAGTATAAGCAATACATGGCATGACATAATAGACACCATAAATTGGCCAATAAGTCTAACTCCCTATTATAGCTTTCTTATGTATCATAACTCCTCTTACGTTTCTAATGTGGGAGGCCATAACTTTTGATTAGGGAAGCCAATTGAGTCTTTTTTTTGAAATTGTAGATCTTGAATAAGTCCATGTTGACATAACCAACTTGTTTTGGTTAAGGCCTATTTTGATATTATTTGGACCAAAATCAACCTCTAGAACCCTACAAATTATATTTTTATGTTTTATATCCCAAAAATTGATTTTTTGTTTTGTTTTTAATGATAGGATGCGGAATTGAGACACCTTTCCTAACATTATTCACTATAATGGGCGCATCAAAGAATTATAATAAAAACAAAAAAAATTGAAAGTTTCAAAGACCAATGAAGTCCAAGTAACAATGAACTAGGAAGAACATAGGAAATATAAACCTAAACCTTATTGAGTGATTTAAATATTATAAATTATAGTATGATCATGATAATATTTTGATAGCATAAATCATCCTTCAACTATGGTAGCATGCATCACCATTTGCTCACATGAAAGTGTAGGTTTCCTCCATTTGTCAAAAAAAAGCAATACACATACCTCCTATAGTGAAACATGTTTAATATTACACCGTCCATGCAACACCATTCATCAATTTATTTTCTATTTCAAACATTGACAATTCAAAAAACCTACTAAAAAATCTTTGGTAATAAGAACTTTTCTATCACCTATTTTGAATAATAAACAAGTGCCACGTAGTGGTGAGTACTTGCCTTTGCAGTACTCTAATTAGAGATTTGTAGAGTTGGAATAAAAATAAATGTAAGTTTAATTAATGTGAATAAAATTAAATGTAATTTTTTTTAATTGATGTATTTTAGTTTTGACTTTTATATTTTTTGTTTTGTTTGATTAATAGCGTTGGTCTTTTTATATGTTTTGGTTATGTAAAGTAAATATCTTGTTTAATGCTAAATATTTGAAAATAAAATAAATTGGAATAAATGTTTATTGTTTGGTGTTATTTTTTTCAAAAAAAAAAGTTGAATACATTTGAATATTTATATAATGAACCCATTCATTGAGAGAAGGAAGTAGTTTATGAATTATTTATACTAAACATAACTATGACTAATAAAATTGAAGTTGAGTTTGTTCTTTAGAATACATATTTGCTAAACATTAAATAATCAAATGATTTATTATTAAAAATAATTCTTAGATTGATTCTAGTTGATTTTTTTTATTTTTTATTTTTAGACTGCAGGAATCGGGTAGCATGACCCCCTATAAACTGTAGGTGCGCATGGTAAACTTTTTAACGTGACCGGCGGCGCTGGTGCGACACGCCCTCCGGTACCACGGGGGTGGGGGAGACTAGAACTTGTGACCAACCTCCAGCTACAGGAAAGATTTAGCCAACCAAGCTAGGGCCCCAACCCCGATTCTAGTTGATTTTGAATTTGATAGTGAAATCTTCATATTATAGTTGAAGTTAAATATACTATTAATATAATAAATATATTATATTCTAATTTAATATTAATAATTTATAAATTATATTATATAAACTAAGTAAATAGGTAATATTGTAATATTAATATATTTAAAAATATTGTTATAATTATTAATATAGTGATTTACTATTATATTAATTATATTAATAGTAATAATCTAATAATATTAATATTATAATTAACATAGTAGTCAATTAAGATAGTTTATTAATATATATAAATATATATGAAAGGAGAACCTACAAAATAAAATAACCTATATTATATTGTATATAAATATATGATATAAATTAATATTACATATAATATAATTAATATATAATTTTTTTGAAGAAACTATATATATATATATTAATATAAATTAATATAAAAATATACATGATGAAAAAATCTTATTAATAAAAAGAAGAAGGAACATATAATCAAATTATACCATAAAATATTAAAAACATAGATAAAAATATTAGTTTAATGGAAAAAATAATACAATTTTTTTTATTTTAATAGTGTGAATCCAAATCTTTATCAAATAGTTAATTGATTTTTGTAAGATTTTCTTTAATAAAAAAATAACAATTACATACATAAAAAAATCATTCTTAAGAAAATGTCAAAATAAATAACATTTATTTATTTTAGAAAGATTTAATGAAATGATTTTATAAAGCAAAAATTGAAAAATCATTCCTTAGAAAATGTTTAATTTGCTTTATCGGCGAATAACACACAATTTTTTTTTAACCAATCATATGCACAAAAAATAATTTTTATAATTTATAAAGTTAAATATTTTGCAAATTGACTTTACAAAATTGAATTTTATTTTAATTTTGATTTGAATATTATTTTTGATTGGTTGAAAACTAAATTATTAATAACTAGTTAACTGAAAAAAACCAAACTCATTACAATATACTATGCCTACTAAAAAATTAATAAACATATATTAGAAAAAAGATTTGATTTTTTAATAGATATCAATTTTAAAAAATAAATAAAACATTGGTAAGGATAATAAACGGTCTGCCAAAATATAACTTATGCAGTCGGTGATCATAAGCATAAGAAGAGGAAAATTAGGTAGAAAAAAATTTCGATGAGGGGTGGGAAGGAAGGACCGAAGCAAATGCTCGGTGTACGACTTTCGTGAGATGCTTCTTTTGCACTTCAAAATAACATGTTCTGGATATTCCTAAATCGGCTGTCAACGTCGAATCAACCCTAACAATTCTTCAAGATGGAAGCCATGGCTGATCTAGGTTTAACAGGTTTACAGGATTTCCAAGTGGGTTGTCAGGGGTTGGAAGAAGATGTGGGCGATTTGGAAGAGTGGTTGGCGTGGGCGCCGATTGAGGGTTTTGATATTGACGGCCTTATCTGCGGCGTAAATGAAGATCATCTCGCAGAGACCGAGGTGGACCATGCCGAGGGGTTATGCACTGAATTTGCACAGCATGGTGTGCTTGTAAACGATTCTTCATCCGCCACTAGTAACAACAACACTAACTCTTCGGATATCAGTAATCAAAACCCTCGAGAGGATGTCCTCGCGGTTCCTCAGCCAGAGAGTAGTTGTCAGGGGCAGGAAGACGCCAAGACAAGTTGCGAAAACCCTGATTCCAAGCGCTTATTGAGGTATTTCCTTTTTATTCCTTATTCCTTTTTTTCCTCTCCCTTGTGTTTCGGTGCTTTAGGAAAGATCAATTCACAATTCATCAATTTGGAACGAAGGACCGACCAGGAACAAGATCTAGGTGAGGATTTCATATTTTTAACAGTCAAGAGGGAAGCTAATTTTATGTATTACTGACCTCCCTTGGGAAGCCCACATGTATATATTATTCATCTTGTCGACTTGCCTACAACTTAGTAGTTGTTATCCTCCAGCTTCAACCTCTAGCTGGTTTTTTTTTTAAAAAAAAACAAATAACAAATAACAAATAAAAAGAAAACTGTTTTAACTCTTTTTTCTGGTCTGCACTAAAAATCTCTTTTTTAAAATAACGTAAAGCTTCATTTCTATTGCTCAACGTTAAAAAAATAAATATAAAGGAAGTTCTACACTCTTTTGCTTCAAATTAAATATATATGTCCTAGAAAGACAATTTTGGGAAGCCATCGAAATCATACAACATAGTAAAAATATTAATAGGGATGGAAGTTGGATTCATGGAAACAGTTGATTTGTAACCTTAATCAAAGGGATTGTTAAATGATTAAATCCTTTTCAAATAACTTGAAAAATTGTCATACGTTGAAATTTGGCCGATCCATTTCATGTTGCCTATAAGGAAGAAAGAAGGAAATCCAAATATATACCTGAAGAAGGGTTTCAAAAGATATTCAAAAAGTAGGAACTAAAATTTGAAATACAGTTGTATTTAGATACATCATTAAAATATTTCCTTGTGAAAATCTCAAGTTACTTATTAATCTATGTGATGGTGTCCTAGAAAGGCAATTGTGGGAAGCCATCGAAATCATACAACATAGTAAAAATATTAAAAGGGATGGAAGTTGGATTCATGGAAACGGTTGATTTGTAACCTTAATCAAAGGAATTGTTAAATGATTAAATCCTTTTCAACTAACTTGAAAAATTGTCATACGTTGAAATTCGGCCGACCCATTTCATGTTTGCCTATAAGGAAGAAAGAAGGAAATCCAAATATATACCTGAAGAAGGGTTTCGAAAGATATTCAAAAAGTAGGAACTAAATTGGAATACAGTTGTATCTAGATACATCATAAAAAATGTTTTCCTGTGAAAATCTTAAGTTACTTATTAATCTATCTGCTGGTTTTCTCCCTTTTCCCATAGTTTTTCCTTAAGCTTACCCATGCCTTTTTTATCTGTTTGTTTGTTTATAAATGTATTTAATGCTGTCATCATATTGCCATAGTCAATACTTCCGAGATTTGTGAAGAAGAATAGGAATCTTAGATTTGGAAAAGTGAAGAGTATATGACACAACTATTTCTGGATAGATTTATCAGAAAATGAATGTTGCACAAAAGGCAAGGATGGCTCCCCAATGGTATTTACTTTTAAAAAAAAAAATTCTAATTAAACATTTCATCGGTGACACAGGAGCACCTTAAGGTTAATGGCCAATCAGCATCGAACCAAAAAAAAATGTTTTGTTTTTTGTATAATTTTATTTTCAAATTCTGTTTGGCTTGTGACAGTTCATGTGATGTCCTATTCTATTCATGCCAGCTGAATCCCCTTTACACGCCTTGAAGAGAGGCCGACATACTTAATATAGTGAAATCCGAATTACTAATATGGACCGACTCCTTGGTAAAGTAAAATCGCCCAAAAGCAAATGTGTATAAAAAGCAGCGATTGAGATTACTTTAAGCAGCAATTAATGTATTAAAAGGCAGGGACCATTATGGGAATGAAATTAATTCATAATGGCGGTGCTAAAATAAAAAGGAGCATTAACAAATAGACGTCCCTCTTCAAAAAGTCATTTCTCTTCATATGGTCGCCTCTCTTGGGGATTTTACAAGGTATAAAAGGAGCATAAAATGGGGATAGAAAGGGAAGGAGGTAAGGAATTCTTTCTGAGTTGAAAAGCAGATCGAAAGAGATCAGAAATAGAGTTCTGCACTCAGAAAAGCAGCAGCCATTGGTATAATTAGTGTTTGGAAAGGAAATAGTGAACCTATTTATATTATTATAAGGAATATCCTCTGAATATTAAAATCAGATTGAATAACATTCAGAAATATATCAGCCATCAGGAGGCAACAGAATGGAATATAATCAGATTTAAACGCAGATATATGGAACAGTGAATAAGGACAGAAATATGAGGAGTGTCTCCTGAGCATAGCAGCAGATACATTAATATGATATACTCAGATTTGGAAGAGGAAATATGCGGGAAGAAGAAGTTGGCTTAAGGAGAGATAAACGAAGATTAATGATAAATCAATAAGGGAAGTAAGTTGAATATAATTACATTATTATGATTCCTTGACATAAATATGAATAATAGATTCTTATTCATTTGATTTTTTTTAAGCAATCATATGTAGGGTTGGCAAGCAATATCTTCAGAATATAAAAGACAGATTGAACAGCAAGGCAATCGGAGCAGATCAAACATAATTATTTGCATTCAGCAGACGAGGGCAGAAATCCTCATTTGTTAATATGTTCGCATCTTAGAATATAGCAGTCTTATATTTTATCAAGTATTGTGGTATGCTTTATCATATTTATTGTTGTATAATCTCTATGGATCTGGATATATTTAGTGTTTGCAATTCTCATCAAGCAGCCATGAGGAGGAATGGGAGAAATACCAATAGGGTGAGCAGATACTAGGTTTCTTTCTAAGTACACCACTCCAAGCTGGCCACTTGGAGCCAAGGGGGTGAGTGTCCGCCCTTGGGCTTAGAAAGGGGAATCTACGGGCCTCCTATTGTAGCTTCTCCCCAATCTCTACTTGGATTGGTTGTTGATTGTAAGAGGGATGGATAAAGTATGGATAGGGAAAGCAGATACAAGTTTATCCCCTAAGTACACCACTCCAAGTCGGATGACTGTGTGTCTGCCACTTAGGGCCAAGAGGGATGGTATATCTGCTCTTGGGCTTAGTAAGGATAGCTTTGGGCAGGCTTATCATGTTTCTCATCCAAGTCCTATTATGATCAAACTTCCAATATGCATTATGGATATTGTGTAGTTTATATAGTTTGAAATAATTATATTTTTTACATGGTTTAAATAGATAAGACATTTATCATATATGTTTTGATCATATGAATTATATTTCCAATATTATCTAACATGATTGCATGACCTAAACCTAGATCTATCTTGCTTAAAGCAATTAATTGGTAAGTTATACTTATAACCCTAACCACATTAAACTTGTGATTCTAGGGCAAGATTTAGGGCAATCCCAATAGGGGACATTACAGTTCGAAGATCCATATTTAGAGATAGCTGATGCGATTCATTAATTCAAAGATAGGCTTTTTTTGTTGGATTGAGGATCATCAGTTGTTTTGTCCTAGGATGTTATTGATTGCATTTTCTAATGTATCCACATTGCAATTTCCAATGTATTTCGGAACTTATCCACACAAGGTCTAGAAGTTTCCCATGTAGTTGAGAGTCAATACAAACAAGCTTATATAAAAATAACCCTATAACCATTTGAGGACATTTTTTGGCAATTAAAGCGCTGTTTTCATTTGTATTTGCAAATGAGACATTCTTTTGGTTGTATGATGATCTGCTTGAGTTTGAGTGGACCAAGTATTGAGAAAAGTTTGGTGTGAGAGATTTTGTAATGTCCCCTTTGGGGATATTCCTAAATTTTGGCCTAAAATCACAATTCCAATCAAAATAAGAAATGCAATGCATTTAAGAGTATAAATTTACTAATTGAAATACCCTTTATAAGATAAATCCTTGGTTAGGTCTTGCACCCAATATTAGTCACTGGAAATTGATGTTAAATCATAAGCCATGATAACATCTATTTTCACTAAATAGGCGTTATGATATCACAAAACATTATTCATACTGAAATCCAATTAAAGCAATAGCCATTTCCAAGTATATTCCTATTATAGTCTCATTAGGAATTCGTTTGAAGTGTTTGCAAACTGTAATCTCAAGGTTGGTCGCCCTTGTATTGCAAGAGCATGGAAGGTGGGTCACCCTTCCATCCCTCAGTTCACCTTGGAGGCTGGTCATCCTCATTGATCAAGCCCAAGGGCATGGAAGGCTGGTCTTCCATTCCACCCCCTGGTCCATAAGCATAGAAGGTCAGTCTTCCATTCCATCTCAAGGTGGCATACTTGATAAGAGCATACAGGCCAGTCTTCCTTCACCTCTTGTGAAATCAAAAGGTTGATCGGCCTCCCTATTTGCAATCCATTTCTCTAAATTCAAAATGGACTATCATACGAATCTATTATTACATATTTATAACAAAGGAAGCATTTAGATTACTCACAATGATCAATAATTTTTGCAAGTATCACTATTGCACGAACACATATATATAAGTCTATAATTCTACTTATTTCTCAGATTTATTTTTTAATTAAAATTGCCGCTAATATTAATTCTTGTTCTGATTTCCAATTCTCTTTCTTTTTCAATCTCCTCATTGATGTCTTGGATGATTGATGTCTCAGGGATTGATATTTGAATGATTGTTGTCTTAATGATTGATATTTGAATGATTCGAGGCAAGAATGGTTGATGCTTGAATAGTTGATGTTTGAATGATGTTTGTATGTTTGATTGATTGAATGAATTGATAATTTATGATGATTTGCTGATTGATTGTTTGCTTGATTTGATAATTGATGATTGATTGTTTGCTTGATTTGATAATTGATGATTGATTTGATGGATTCATGAGTGATTATTGATGCATTGGTGAGTGATGATTGATAAGTGATCCTTGAATGCTTGGAATGATTTTTCCTTTATACTTTATTGGTGAAAGAGTCACCGCTTTTCATAAGAATTGAGTCACCACCCTTCTTTGCTGCCTTTTTGAGAATAATAATATTTTTTTTCTAAATTGATCTCTCTTGCATGTCCTCCTCAAATGAAACCTTCTCCCCTATATATCTTCCAATGTAAGGGAGAAGTCACACCTCTTCATCATGTCTGCCCTTTGCAAGAGTCACAACCTTTCACAATTACCACCCTTTGAAAGAGTACAACCCTTCATAATTTCTGCCCTTTGAAAGAGTCACTTCCTTATTTTCTTCCCATTCCTTTCTTCTTCCATTAATCCCTCCTTGATTCCTATGCTCCCCTCTTTTTCCCTTTTCTTCTTTTTCAAATGAACTCTTCTCCCTTTTATATCTCATGTTTGAGGGAGTCACAACTCTTCTTTTTATGCCTTTTGACCATTCATTAAACTTAATTAAATTTTAATTAT
Source organism: Sequoia sempervirens (assembly GCA_007258455.2). NCBI lineage: Eukaryota > Viridiplantae > Streptophyta > Pinopsida > Cupressales > Cupressaceae > Sequoia > Sequoia sempervirens. Next base: position 42,203,809 of record VDFB02109042.1, read on the forward strand.
ATTATATTTTATTTTTTCATTTTTTTATATTTTAATTTTTTTATTATTATTATTTATTATCAAATCCTATTTAAAAAATGGGACATTATAGATTTGAGAAAGTGTGAGAAGTGTCTGAATGTGTTGTGGGCCCAAGTCATTGTAACTTGAATTTGTTTTTAAAGTTGTTTTGAGTCCAATGTGATTTGTTGTCATTTTTTGTTTGTGCTATAATAAGGCTGGGATTGCCTTTAATGTTGAGGTTGAATCTCTTTTGTTTGGTAATTGAAATTTGAAGACTTAATAAAACTCTTATGTTGACTTCTCATTGTCAGATTTTTAAAAAATATTTTATTGTTTAATCGTGATTTATGTTGTAGGAGTTTGTTAGACTTATCTAACCTTTAGCATATTGTGCCAATTAGTCTCATAGCTTGTTGATGTGTCTTGGAGTTGAAGAATAGCCCACAGAGGTAGAGGAAGGGGTCTACCTATTTGGGGTGGAAGAGGCCCAAGAAATCTTAGAAACATAGTTATTGGAAGCCATTAGAGGATTATAGGCTCAAATGTGTTAGTTTTATGATCAGATGTAAAGCACAGAAAATTAATTCAAATATCAACACAATAACACAGCAGATGCCCTAGGAAACCCTCCACTCGAGGGAGAAAAACCCAGCAACAATATATCACTTATATATTGAATGTCAACACAAATTTTCTCCTTTACAAGAGGCCGATATGAAGGCCAAATATAAGCACCACAATCTGATGCAATACAGATACAAACAGAAGTAATTCGCTGATTATAAACTCAGCCTTCAATGAATATAACAATCTGCTCTTCTACAGAATTCGCACCAAGAACATCGAACTATCTTGAACAATGAATGACAGCACCTCTCTTAGATGCAAAATAGAATAATATATTTCTCCTTGAAGTCGATCTGCTGCTACAGAATTACAATCTGCTGTAAGTGCGAACTTCTCCTTGATATGCGAATTATATGATTGAACTTGATAATAAAATGAGAGATCATCACCTTATATTTATACAAATCATTGTGTCTCTTCATGTAGGTCGGCCTCATAAGAAAATAGCAATAATTTAAATAAATATAATTTCTTTAATCAGGTCGGCCCTATTTAATTATTTACAATAATTAAATATTATAATATAGAGCCAAGTGAAGCGCCTCTTCACTTTAGTTATCTCAATAAATGAATAGCCGTTAGGCTATATGAATTTATGTCTTCATTCGAGGCTGGAAGAATGAGCCCGAAGCTGCTATAACATCAACAAAATGGAAGCCATGGAAATTGCTTAATGAAGAGGAGTGGAGGTGGAAGTGAGTGATTCAAGAGAAGGAATAGGAAGAAGAACGAGAGAAAAGGGAAGATCCTAAAGAAAGGGTAATAAGGGCTATTGCTAAAATGGGAAGCAAGCCTAGGATGAATCTCCCAATTATGCTTCTAGTTTGGATCTAGAAGAGCTAATTGACTAGATATTAGACATGGAGAAGTATTTCAATTTTTAACAAATTGAAGAGTCCAAAAGGATTAAATTATTGTTACTAAATTGAAGGATTATGCATCACTATGCTGGGATCGAGAACAACAAAAAAGGGTCAGTGGAGGAAGAGAAAGAATTATAGTACGGGATTGAATGATGAGTAAGTTGAAGTACAAAATTTCTCTACCGATTATTCCACAATGTTATTTAAGAAGTTATAGAATCCTCATTAGAAGGAGTTGAGTGTGAAATATGTAGTAGAATTTTATTGATTGACAATCCAAGTTGGCCTTTTTGAAGATACTAAAGAAAAAGTTTCAAAATATATTAAAATATTCAAAAATTGACTTTAGGGACTTGCCTGTAGGGTTGCCACCTATGAGAAAAATCTCACAAAAGGTGAATCTGATCCCAAAATTTAGTCTACCCAACAAGGCACCTCATTGAATGGATCCAAAGGTGACCACAAAATTAAACAAACAGCTATATGATTTATTATATAGGGGTTTGCTTAAAGAAAGTTTGAGTTCTTGTGCAGTTCCAACAATTTTGACATCAAAGACTAATGGTAAATGAATGTGCATGGATTCAAGGGTGATCAATAAGATTGCTGCTTGATATAGGTTTTCCCTTACCCAAAATAGATGATTTATTATATTGTCTAAGTGGTGCTAGATATGTCTCCAAGATAGAACAAAAAAATAGGTATCAGAATAAGGGAGGGTGATGAGTCAAAAACTATGTTTAGAAATAAGGATGGATTATACGAGTGGTTAGATATGCCTTTTGGCCTAACCAATGTCACTAGTACCTTTGTGAGACTAAGCATTGAAACTATTTCTTTTTCTTATTTCATTCTCTAAAGATTTTGTATGAAGAGATTGATTATGGTTATGGAAACACAAAAACTCTTTATCTTATTTATTATGGTTACGAAGGTGCAAAATCTCATGTTTCTCTGATATAATATTTGAAGGGTGCTTGTTTTGTGCAATTGCTTTGATGTAAAATTGATCATTTGTATCATATTCATTTGTTTGAACTTCCTTATGTGCATTGGAATCCGTTACAAGAATGGAAGTTTTTTTGAATCAGCATTTTGGTTTTCTGTGTTGCAATATCTTTTTCCCTTATTTATCTTTCTTTGAATGCTTGTTTTGTGCTTGTAATTTCAATATTTTGTCACCTTAGTTTTAATTGTATAAAAGAGAATGGTAGTACGATTCAATGGAAGTCATCCTTGACTCATCTTGTAGATTTTAATTGCCCCCGAAGTTGCTTCTTCCATGTCATAAGAGACAGTCACATGAACTGTCGAGAACCCTCTTTAAATTAAGGAAACTTTAAAGAAACTTCTTGTTTACAATCAAGAACTTAAATACATTTATAAAAATTTATGTATATGAGAGACCCACTTCTAACATTGGTACAATTCTGTACTTTGGCAATCTTATAATTAGACTTCACAAAAGATAGTTGTACTTGTATTGCTAGGATGACAAGAGGTTCCATGTTGAAATTTGATCATGCTGCATTCAACTTTGCTTCAATTAAATTGAATTAGGAGATAAATTGCCCTGTTTAATTAGGAAAAAGACTTGGATTTCAAACCTCTTCTGCAGGTTGTGCAACTACAAATCCTTTGAAAAAAGCACGAGGGATGGAAACTGTGACAGCAAGGCAAACTAGCATTGATTTGAGTATCCATTGTGATACTGATAAGTTGCTTCATCCAGTGATTGCCTGGGAGAACTCATAATGTAAATTGTTGCTGGGCGTTGCAAATAATGTTTGAATGGTGACCTCCACAAATATGAGAGTGCCATTCAGCAATCTGACTCCTGGCAATCTATCAATTTTTTTATAGCATTATGATTATTTTACAAAGGAGTTTTAGTTTGGCTCATATAAAGAGACAAATTTTGATAATCCATAGTACTTAATCTGTGATAATGTGAAGGCTGTTGTGTGAGTTTAAGATCACCTTCATTCAAATGGTCTCTGTAGTTTCAAGCACAGGCAACACAAAAGGAGATTATATTTGAATAAATCATCAGTGGAGATGTTTCTGTTGCTAAAAGAATTAGATGTATTCAAGAGACTTACTACAATGGAATCAATGACGAATTCAAAAATTATATACTGCAATCATGTCACGAGTCTTTACGCTTATCAAGGGATATGAAATGAGAGATGCAAAGTCAATCCTTAGTATTTCCTTGGATGAAAATTCCCAAAGAACAAACATATTTTAAGATAGAAGAATTGTGAAGAGTGATTCTACCCTGGAAGGTCATCCAATTCTTCCGAACATGTCCAAAACACATAAAGCAGGAGCTTCAATAGAACAGTTAATGGTTGATCTTTAGATTCCCGTTTTTGTCAGGTGTATAGCATGGGTCTTGAGGTGGTGCAAGCTTACGTGATTTTAGGTCGCAAGGTCAGTGTGGCCAGGATCATTTGCTTTATATAAACTATGGCAAGCTCAGATAGAAATCATCCTTTTTTGTCTTATGTATGTTAAAAACTGATCTTCTCCTTGTTGCTTCTCTTTATAAATGTCAGATGAGATGTAGCCATGATTTATAAACATTATTGTTATTTTGATCTGAGTTTTTAAATATTCACGAATGTTTGCTGTTGAATGCATCTGTGTGAGGTTGCAAGGCCACCATTGCCAGGATTGATTGCTTTATATTAACCATGGCAAGCCCAGATAGGAATCATCTCTGTTTTGTCTGTGTATGTTAAAAAATTATCTTCTCCTTGTTGCTTCCCTTCATAAATGTAAGATGAGTGAGATGTAGCCATGATTTAAAAAATTATTATTAGAAGGATTTTTAAATATTTATGAATGTTTACTTTTGAATGCATCTGCCTGGGCATTAATGGTTTTTAACCATGTAAAAATGCCGTTATATTTATATACAGAGTATAATGTTTAGGTCCATCAAGTGAATTCTTTATTTAATTGCTGTATCCTTGCTGGCATATGTTATTCTCAGTCTCCGAAGGTCATTATCTATTTGAATTTGTAATGGTGTCTTGCATAGAAAACCATTTCTATAAGAGTGTTCTAGACATAATTCCAGTTGTTTAAGTTTATTTATTTGGAAACTAAAACTGTGTCTTGCATGGAAAATGAGTAGTAAAAGTTAGAGAAAGTATTCAACACGTGGCATAATCTGAGGATTTATTTAAATACTATATCTTTTCAGGCTTGTCAAGAACCGAGAAGCTGCATCTCAATCACGGAAAAGAAAGAAATCCTATATTCAAGACCTTGAGTCTAAATGTCGGATGTGGGAGAACTATTGCAACCAACTTCAGCAATCAGTTGCTTTCACTTGTACTGAAAACTTGGCTTTGCGAGATGAGCTCCTTCGCTGTAAGAGGCAGAAAGGTGGTAATGGTGTGGCAGAGCCTGCAGTGCCTAAGGGTAAGATTTCCTCCATACAGAATTTCAGTGGGAGTATTTGCTTTCATGTCTGAGCTACTAGTATAGCTCACTTGCAAACATTTTGCTATTGTCTTTTTTCTGATAAATTTTGAACATATTTCATTTGCAAATATATCTGCCATTGTCATTTTCTGATTAATGTCTTGAATAAATTTTAGATTCCCTGCCGTTGGAATCCCTGTCTCATCTTACCACCATAGCAGTCATTGGTTGTCATGTCGGCATCCTCTGCCTCGGTTGGCTTCTGGCAACACTGATCCTCCTACTATTCAAAGAGGCAGTGCTTCCAAGAAGCACAAACAGCGTGACACATTCTAAGAATGGATATCAATCTTCAACTTTCAGGGTCTTTATTAATTTAAATCTGAAGAGGAGAGTTTTTGAATCCTTTCCAGGAAATAGATGCAGAGCATTCTCTTCATGCCGACATCGTTATTGGAAGTTGAATAATGTTTCTTTAAACTTTCAGTGTCATTTAGCTTAGTTGCTATAAAGGTAGAAAGTGTGTTGGTTCAAAATTAAACAAGATAGCTTATGTGAACCACAAGGCATTTTTGTTACTGTTTCCCCTTATAATGTAAATGGTGTTAGCTTATGAAATAAAATTTCTTACATCCTTTCTTCTCATAATGATTGTTCATGCCTAGCAAAAATCGTCAAAAAGCATCAGGAGAATGGGTTTTGTTTTCAGCTATTATTTGACAAGTATAATGATTCCAATATCCAGTGATTTGCAGGAAATATCACATTTTATTCTTGATGGTTATTCTTGTATAAATTTACCCTATTTACTCTGGTTTGATGAACAACTTGAAAAAATTGCTGTGGTAGTAGCGGCGTTCTATCAGTTTCTAAGATTTTGGTTTTAAAGTTATTAAGATGTTTAATAATGTAATAACAATTTTTTTCTTCTTTTAGCTAATGTTTCTGCTTCATGTGTCTTTTGTGGACGTGTATGTTATAGAGCCTTCCAGATCAGTAGAGTTAATGTAAGTGAATATTCTAGGGCTATAATTTTCTATTTCTTTGATGGTAATGGTTTTCCTTTGCTTTTAGGGGAGATTTCTGACATTTATATGGCTGTCAATTTTTTTCCGTTGTAGTGGTGTAGTTATTTTTTTCAATTTATTTAATTTTTTTTGTTGTAGTGTAGTTATTTGCATGGACTTCCCAAATCTTGCAGGGCAAATGCAGATGCATACTTTAAAATATGTGAAAAGTTAAAACCCATAGACTAGGTTTTTTTAGTAGAGGTTATTGTATGCAGGCTTTAACATGCAGTTCTCTAGTGGTGCAGGCTTAATGGGGACTTATTGGAGGAAATTTGTAACATTGATTTTTTTGGTGCCTAGATGACATGAGTGAATGTTGGATTGTTTTGATTTTCAAGTGGTAAAATTTAATGTTAAACAGTTCACTTCCATGAAGAAAATAAATGTCATTTTCTTGCTTGAAATAGAGCAGCTAATTTCCTTTCAGAGTTATCGCACATAAAGCTGTTTGATTGTCTGCCCTTCAATCACTGTATGGCTTCTACATAGTGACAAAAAACATGGAAGTTAGTTACATTATGAATTTTGCATGGCCACCTTGGGTCTAGAGATCTACTATTGGAACCTACACACATCCTGAACCAGTTGCCAGTGAGTAGAAGGAAGCTACAGCTCCTGAAGTACCCTCCTCCCCTTAAAGCTCACCCTGCACCTCTGCTTGCTGCATGGTCTTCCTCTAGTGCCATGTGTCTTTTTTGCAGAGTCTCTTCAGCTTGAAAACCTCTATAACCTTTTCCATTTTGTCTAGAAAGAACATATAGCTGAAACACTTCCTTCCTAGAAAGGATTGAGCCAGTGTAGATGGGAGCTAAGTCCTTCCTAGAATCAGGGGACTTGGAGGAGGAAATTTATGCCGCTGATTTTGTTGGTCCCTAGACAACATTGAGTGGCTTATCATTTTGTTTTTTCAATTGTAAAATAAATATTAAACAGGTCTTTCCCATGAAGAGAATAACTAGCATTTTCTAGTTGGAAGAACAGCTTATAAGTTGGATATTTTCTTTCAGAGTTTTCCTCCTTTGTGGTACTTAAACTTTGGCCATCTTCTAAAACTAACTTAATCTATAATAATTGGCATCTTGCCTCTAAAAGTACCATACAACAAACAAAATGAAACTAGTTTGAGTATGAACATTGCATTGCAGCTGGACCTAGAGATCAACACGTGCCTTGCACATTCTGAACAAGTCACAGTAGACTGGATGGAAGCTGCAGCACTTGAAGTACCCTCTTGCCCTTTAAGCTCATCCTTCATCTCTGCTCTCTGCATAGACTTCCCCTGTTGCCCCTCTTCTTTGCAGATTCTCCTTAGGTTGGAAATCTACAAAATTTCTTCCATTTCCTCTTCAAAGAATATGTTACTGAGATGGTTCCTGCTGAAAAGGATTTGGCCACTGTAGATGGGATCAAAGTCCTTCCTAGCCCTATTGTAGCATTTCTCCCAAACACCTGCTTAGAGTCATAGGACTTCCTTTGTCATGTACAAAGGACATGAATTTGTGTGAGAATTGAAAAGGCGTCACTACTCCTTATGATGTATTCTATCCTGAAGGTCCCTTGTGTATTGTGTCTAATTTGTCTTAGTGAATTGCTTGAGAATTGAAAACGCATCACTACTTCTTATGATGTATTGCTTGACAACCTTGAACTTGGAAGAAGGATTTTAACTCTTTTTTTTTTTAATTCTTGAATCGATTGCAATTTGTTAGCAAGAAATCTGAGTGATACAGATCGGAGTTCTGTACCCAAAGTATCTCTGCTAGTTGTAGTCTTTAACCCTGGAGTTGGTCCTGTTGAGGTAACACGGGAAGGTATTCTGGGTTCAAGAGTGGTTGTAAATCAGAATAAAATAACATACACACAAGGTATATCAGAATTCAAATTTCCTTATATTTATTATATCAATAATTATTCATTACGTTTCTTATATCTCTCTTATAGTCAATACGTTATATTCTTCCCTATTCTATTACAATTCACTCTATGCTACTCTATCTTACTCTATCTTACTCTATGTTACCCTATATTACTCTCTATTACTGGTGAATAGATCTTTCTATCTACTTATAGGTACAATATGGGACCTGACTCTTAGATAGCATCCTTAGAGTATAATCTATCTTCCTAAGCTCATGTTCCAAAATGTTCTTTCCAATTAGATATTAAGTGTTTCCGAGTTGGTGTTTGTACACTGTTTCTAGCTAACATCTTCTCCTCTTCAAAACTTTGACTTGTCCTCAAGTCAACTTTGCTTAAAATCTTAATGGTGTGTTTTAGTCTTACTCCATTGACATAACACTGTAGGATTGTGCCATCCAATGTCTCTAATCTTATTGCTCCAGAATCCAAAATGTCATTGGTTTTGTATTGTCCTAACCAGCAGACTTTGTGTTTTCTTTGCTTTTTGAACTTCTTGTTGTATAATAGAAGGGTATCTCCAAGCTGAAAGTGTTTTGTCCTCAAGTTTCTATCATGCCAAGCTTTCTGCCTTTTGCATTCTGCCCACAAGCGTGATTCGGCCAACTGTCTTTCTTCATCTAATTTTTCCAACTTTTCTAGATTGTGTTTGATTATGAAGTTAATCAGTAAGATAGCTTCCATGCCATAGACCATATCAAAAGGTGTGTGATGTGGCTCTTTTTATAGGTTCTCTGATAAGTCCAAAGCATCGACAATATGTTAATATCCCAATCAATTCTATTTGCATTGCACATTTTGGCGAGAGTGGTTCCGAGGATCTTATTCAATGCTTCACTCGCCCCATTTGCTTGTGGATGGTAAGGGGTACTCCGTTTATGTGTAATCATGAAGTTTGCTAGTAACTCCTTTATAGTCTTATTGAAAAAGTTTTTCCTTGGTCACTTGTGATATTTAAGGGACACCCAATCTAGTAATGATATTGTGATATAGGAATTTAGCAGAAGCATAGGTAGTACAATCTTTGGTTAGTTCAACTTCTGCCCACTTGGTTAGGTAGTCAACACCAATAATGATGAATCTTGCTTTTGATAATTTCATGGGAGGGTCAATAGGGCCAATGAAATCAATCTCCTACTTTTCGAAGGGGTTTTTTTACTGACCGGTTCAAGAGGCATTTCATCGTGTGTTGTGGGGCGTCTAGTTTGGCAAATCACATTTCATGACATACTCTTTGATGTCCTTGTATTTACTAGGCCACCATAATTCGGATAACAGAATCTTCCGGGCTATAGCGTCCCCACAGTTATGTCCACCTATTCTCTCGTGCTTCTTTGAGGATCGGCTTCCTTTCGTGCTCGTAGATGACTCTCCGAACTACATCTTTTTCTTTCTTATACAAAGCTCCTTCGATTAGGGTAAATGGTAATGATTTTCTCAACAGTAGTTGTCTGTCATGGGCATTCACTCTGGAAGGTATGTTTTGGTAGAAAGTAACTCAGCAACATCATGCAATTCCTTTGGTACTATTGAAAAAGGTATGTGCCAAGTAGGTCCTCTTCGTTGACTTTGTCGGGCTCTTCTCCTGTATCAATCTTGGATAAGTAATCCAGTCCTTGATTGTGTTTCTTTAGTTTGACCATTACAATACAATTAAACTCCTGGAATAGTAAGAGCCATTGGCATATACACTCTTGTATCAACGGTTTGTTTAGGAGAAATTTTAGCAGTTTGTGATCGGTGTAGAATGTAAAGGGGGTATATAATAGAGTGTCAAAATTTGTGTAATACATAGACCATTGCTAAGGATTCTTGCTCAGTAGTGTTATAGTTTCTTTTGGCTTTGGATAATTTCCTACTAGCAAATGCTACTGGGTGGTCCTTGTTTCCTCTAGGTTGGGCTAATACTGTACATATAGTTATTCCAAATGCGTCTACATGAACATGAAAAGGCACTGACCAATTGGGGAAGATGAGAAGGGGTGTTTCGACTTTTCTGCTTGAGGGTGTCAAATGATTGTAGGCATTGCTCTGTCCATGTGATTGTTTTGTTGATCTTCTTGAGAAGTTCTAAGGGGACAACTAGATTGGCATATCTTTTGATGAATTTCCGATGGTATCCGGTGTAGCCTAAGAATGTTTTAACCTCTGATGCTATTTTGAGTGGAAGTAGTGTTAGAATTAGAGCTACTTTCATCAAATCTATCATTAATCCTTCTTTACATATGATATGGCCTAGTAGTGTGTCATAAGGTACCACAAAAAACCATTTCTTAAGATTAAAGGAAATTTCCATACTCCTTCATTTCTCTAACATAGTCCAGAGGGTCTGAATGTGATTCTTGACTAACCGATGTATGGTCTTATTGTCTAGGTAAACTTCTAAGAAATTGTGTATAAATTCTTTGAATGTATTTACTATGATCCTACTGAAGAGAACCAGTGCATTTTTTAGGCCAAAGGGCACGACGGTATACATGAATGATCCCCATTCTATGGCAAATGTTGTTTTGGGTTGATCCTCCTCCTGAATCCGAACTTGATGGTATTCGAAAAACCCATTAGTGAACGAATATATTTCTCTACCAGCTACGTATTCCAATATTTATTCAGTAAATGGGGTAGGAAAGGGGTTGTGAATGCATGCTTTATTAAGTTCCCGAAAATCTACACATCCAAATTTTTCCGGTCTTCTTATTGTGTACCACCATTGGGTTGATCCATTTAGAATCTTCTTCCGGTTTAATAATGTTTGATGCTAACATCTCATCTATTTCTATCTTGACTTTTTCTTCATGTTGGGGTTAAGGCGATAAGGTCTTTCCCGGTGAGGTTTGGTACCTTCCTTTAATTGAATATTCATTACCCCTGCTTCTAGTTTTATGTCTTTCATTTCGGTAAATGTGCGTGGGAAGAGGTTTTGATAAAATGTTCTGGCAACTTCGCATTGAAACATTGTGTGATCGTCTTGCTCACAGAAGGTACGCTTTTGTTTCTTCTCTACCCAACATTCCAAGGCATAATGGCTTGTTTTTTCACAGTTAAAGCCATTTGCATCATTTTTTCTTCTGCCGATCAGACCTCTTCCTCTACCGCCTGTATAGTTAAATTGTGTATTGTCCTCCTGATAACCTGACTATTGATTGTTTTGCATGACACATGCATTTCGATTATCTTGCTAGGGTGGTATTCAATATTTGGTATCACTTTTTTCATCTATACTGTAACTACGATTGCGACAACATTAAGTTCCATAATTCCCTTGGTTTCCTCCATTTTGGATTGGAGGTCTATTCTTTGGACAGTCTTATGTCAAATGTATATCCCATTCTTGACAAAGAGCACAGTACATAGAACTAGGTTTTACTGTTTTCACCACAACCAATGTCTTTTCCGCTCTGTCCTTGGGGCATTCGTTCCGAATGTGCCCTTCCATATTGCAATATGTGCACCAAATTTTGTTAGGTCGACTAGGTTCTCTAGCCTTGATCTCCTGTTGTATCACCAACTTCTGAACCTTCAACTATAAATTTTCAAGGATTTCAACGCTTTTATCTTTTTTCAATTTTCTCCATGGTTGAGATTCAATATGGTATGCCATAACTATTAGGTTAGTATATTTGTCAAAGAATCTTCCATCGAATCTGGCTCTAATATCCTTATTCAATCAGACAAACCATTCTATCTTCTATTTTTCTGTTAAAGGTTCCTCCATTTTTTTGCAAACTTCTTTGAACTTTTTTTCATAGTTTTCCACTGATTCCTTGTTTCCTTGTGTCAAGTTCTTCATCCGGGTAACACTTTCAGTTGGAACTTTCGGTGCCCCAAAGTTGGCTAATTTTTTTTTCTTCTTCCAATGTGGCTTTATTTTGTACGTAATTCTTCATGTACCATTCAGTTCTTCTTTTCTCAGTGATTCCACAAAGTCTAATAACTTGTCTTTATCTTCATTTTTTCACAATTTCTCCCATATAGACTCTAGAAGGAATACATGTTATAGGGCTTTAGTAGTATCTATTCCAAAGACAAGGATTTTTACTATGGTATCCATAGCATCTGAACCTTGTTTCAGATTTTGTGTTTTCCTAGGTTTGGATACTGGTTTCTTTACTGGTTTAGTTTCCTTAATATTATTTTGGGGTTTAGTTTCTCTGCCCTTATCTCTCACAAGTTTGATGTCAAGATAGCCTTCTCCTAATATCTCATTCCAAGGGGTGCCCTGCTCTTTACTCTTCTTTTTGCTCTTGCTTCTCCTCTCTCTTCTCTTTAGTTTGGTAACTCTTGTGCTATAACTCTTCTACTTTTAGACCTTAATGGGGATGAATCCCGGTTCGGGGGTTGTGACTCTTCATAACTTATTTTCGCCTTTTTGTTAGTAAATGACATCTGATTAGTTAATGGTCTAGCCTCTTCGCCCTTGTTTTCCTATTCCTTTTTATTTTCTTCTCTCTTTTCTTAATTTACTTATGCTTGTATTACATACTTTTTATAAATATTCATCATTCACCAATAGGACTTTATCCGGAGTTTGGAGAAACTCTTTAAAAATGTCATCTAATTTAATTGTAATTTCGTTTAAATCTGGTTTCTTCTTAGGGTTTAATGAAGGTTCTGCAGAGTAGGAGCCTCTATGCTACAACTTTCCTTTATCGACAAGCTTTTGGGTTCTTGATTGTGCATTAACTTTTTGAAACTGCTTGAAAGCCTTTCGGTTCTTTTTAATAAGAAACTCATCTTCTTTGGTGTTTCCTCCTTTTTCTTTCTACTGTCCTTTTCTCTTTTGATAGTAGCACCCACAACAACGCACTCAACAACACCCCCAATGGCACACTCTAACCTTGACTTTGTTGTTATTTCCATTTTTCTATGTCTTTCTTCTCTTTTTGACACTTGTATCTCTCTTCTCCTCGTTGGGGCTAGCCATTTACTCTTTTCTTTGCAAATCAATTTGCTCCTCAATCTCTCGTGAATTTCTTTTATTTGTTTTGGCCATCGGGTGTTTAAGAATTGGGATTGCATTACTCCTATATTGTGTCCCATGGTAGTTATCCGATAGTCTTTATTAATAGTCACATCTTTTCATAGGTCTCTTCAGACCTTTTACCCTTTTCTTTTACCATTCCCTTGGCGCCTAACCCCCTCTCATAGGGTAGACGTCAAGAAGAGGGAATTTTGATTGATTATATTTGTTTCATCATCTTTTGTTTGTGTCTTGGTCCTATAAAATGTTTAGAAATTAAAAAAAAATCGCTAAGCCTCAATAGAACCTAACCAAGGTCTTGACAACGAAACTGGAGTTAGAAAGAAATCTGAGGGATACAAATCAAAGTTTTGTACCCAAAGGATCTTTGCTAGTTGTAGTCTTTAACCCCATAGTTGGTCCTATTAAGGTAACATGGGAAGGTATTCCAAATCCAAGAGTAATTGTAAATCAGAATAAAATAACATGCAAACAAGATAGATCAGAGTTCAAAGTTCCTTATATTCATTATATTAATAATCATTCATTACATTCCTTATATCTCCATTATAGTCAATACTTTATATTCTTCCCTATTCTATTACAATTCGCTCTATGCTACTTTACTCTATATTACTCTCTATTAGTGGTGAACAGATCTTTCTATCTACTTATAGTTACATTATGGGATGTGGCCCTTAGATAACATCCCTAGAGTACATTCTATCTTCCTAAGCTCATGTCTGGAATGTTCTTTCTGGTAAGATATTAAGTGTCTCCAGACTGGTTTTTGTACACTGTTTTTCGGCTGACACGATTGATGCCCTCGATCTTTGAATTGACCTTAACAGATGTCTTGCAAGATATGCCCTCACCTTTAAGATTGATCATTGTTTTTTGCTTGAAATTTCATCCAAATAGGGTTTCACGTGCCCTGGAGATCGTCAAAAAAGAGTGAAAAACATCTTTTCTTACAACACAAGGATCAATTATAGCAAGAAATGGTGTCCAATTGAAAGCTTTTGTTTGGGATTGCATCCACACCTTAAATAGGGCTTATATTTTGTTAATTTGGTTGGGTGCTGCTTGGCAGCCTCAAAATTGGGAAGAGAGCAATTTGTACCTTTGCATTCAGAGTTGCCATTTTTTCCCCAAATTTTGAATCTACCGTAATAGATGCCCTCAATTGCTATATCAACCACATTAATTGCCTCATTGTTTTGTGCCTACGATTTCGTCCAAGAAGGGTTTCGAACTTTCGGGTGCCCTAGAGACTCAAAAAAATGAAAAAAGTATATTATCCAGAATTGAAAGCTTATTGAGCCTAGAAGATGTTTTGAAATATACTGTCATTCTCTTAATTTGCAATTTTTACTGTTTCATTACCATGTTTGTAACTAACTTATTGTTAATTAAGAGGTTGGATTATTCTCTTAATTTGCATTTTTTAATGTTTCGTTACCATGTTTGAACTGACTAATTGTTAATTAAGAGGCTGGATTCTCTTAATTTGCAATTGTTATTATAATAGATTATATTAGTCACATGTCAGCTCATGGGTAGTTGCTAGGAATTAGTTGTGTGGTTGTCAAATGTTTGTGTTCTAATTATGATTCTTATAGTTAGCGAAGGGGAGTGATTTTATACACCAACCTCTTGCGTTCTACATTTAGTTGCACAATAACTACCTTGGAATAAAGCAATCATTGCACTTCATCTATAATTTCATTTGGTATTCCCTTTTACATTTTCTTTGTATTGTACTTGGTAGTATAACAATTTAGTCTTAGACATTTTATTGACTATACGAAGTTGGGTCAGATTCATAAAGAATTTTTAGTCAATGATATTGATTGGTGGCACTAGAATGGAACATAAATGAGTAGGCCTATCAATAGAGTAGAAACTAACCAAGAAGGAGAATAATCACGAGATTTTTAATATTTTTGGGATCTTTTAGTATGGGAACATGTTTGCAAAGATGTTGAGAGATCCAAATATTGTTGGATATAATTTGGAACAACTTGTAGACATGGATACACTTTGAATCAACTACTCCAATTATTTGCAAGGCACTCCATTGTAATATAGGACTTTTGTGTTGAACATTTCAAAATCTTCAATTAATCGAGCACTACAAAGAAAAAATCCATGGAGAGGAAGAAGAGCAAAGTGAAGACTAATATTATAACTTGGGAAATCAATGCCATTTGAGTCCAAATAAAAGTGAGATGATCACAACCTAGGGATGGATGAAGAAATTAGATGCTCACTTAGAGACTAATACAACAAGAAGAAGGAAGAAGACTTTGAACCACAATAGAAAATCCAATCAATGCACTCTTGATGCTAAAACAAAAGTTAGAGTCAAAGCAAAAGTGCAAGTTGGTTGTAGTCAGTAATGAAGGAATTTATACATCCAATTGACTTCGAATAAACAACTTACAGGGATTTTGGGTTGAAGTTGCTAGGCAACTTCCTCTTATGTTCTGAATGAGGGAAGGTTTCATTTTGAGATGGAGTCAAAGGATTTCTTCATTATAGCAAAGAGAGAAGCATACAAAGGTAATGTACATGGTATTAAATAATGACCAATAGAAGAATATGTGCTAAAAACATTGGGACAAAGAATTGGATTGGAGAGAAGGGAGCATGAGGGAAATACTAGTGTATAGATCACCAAAGCCTTTGGATGTATCAAGGATTCTAATGTGTTAGAGATTGTTGAGAGAGCACATGTACGCTTGAATTAGAAGTTCTTTAAGAGAATGTTCCACTCACTAAACTTGCATCAAGGACAAGCAATGACAACTTCCCTAGCTAGTTTGAGTGTAGAAAGGCAAAAGTTGCACAAATTTATTACAGATGGATATGAAGGTCTATATGGGTATTGTATGACATGTAAAACCATTGGGTATTGAGTGGACAAATGAAAATAAATCCAATTATTGTACTAATTTTCAACAACCCTTAGAGGTGATGAATTTTACATTGAAATTGACCTAGCAAATTGAAATACACGGGAAAAGCTATTTTTTTGGACTTTCAGCTTCTTTGGGACAATAGTGAAAATGTTGCAAAAATATGCAACACTAGACAATAGAAGCAGTAGAATGTAAGAACACACAATTGTAGGCTGAAGTACTTGGAAAACTAAAGAAAGAACATGTGTCATAAATTGTTACCCTTGACAATTTCACACTAGGTTTATCTATGTGCTTGGAACCAATTGTGTTCTTAAATTTTCTGTTTTATGATCATATTCGAAAAATCAAAATTAAATTGGAATTATTATTTATATTTATTTAACAACACTTAAAGACCCAAAATAGTTTGGACTAGGGTGTTAGCGCCCCTTTCCAACCTATTTTTACCCCAATTTAAATATATTATTGTCGATATTTTAGCATTTATAAATTTAAATTCATTTGTTGACTTTTGATAATTAATTTTGCGAAAAAATGAATTAATGCATATAAATACAAGTCTTTCACCATTTGAAATCCTAATGAATTGATTAAAATCAATTGAGCATCCTAAAAGGTATTCAAGAGCATAATCAACAGAGTTTACAACACTTATTATCAGTCAAGATTTATGTTAGTAATGCATCAAGTTCATATGTGAGTTTGTTCATGTTTTATGTTCATTTATTTTGCGAATACAAACACTTGCAAGACTTTCAATCAAGCAACCAATTCTCCTTGGATGAGATGAGTACAATGACTTTAGTCCATCAAAGAAAGCATATCTAAGTGGTAAGTTGCAACATTTTGTCAATTTATCATTCATTTTTACCCATTTGCCTCTGCCCGATCGAGTGTAAGCACTCTTTACATTATCATAGTTGTTGTGGGGGTGGAAACACCAAAATGGGGTTTGACTTAGGAAAGCCCCTAGATACAACAAAAACCTTTCTCCCCTCTCTTGTGTGCAAGTGATAGATCTAAAGTGGATTTAGGAAAGGATTGAAAACCTAATTGCAAGGTCAAGCATTTAAGCCTCATATGTCAATGAATTAGGGAAAGTGAAATTAAACATCAAAAAATAAAGTTTTGAAATTGAGTCTAGAAAACAAGAACGTACAAAATGTGACCATTTGAGATCTGTACTTCTAGGTGTAAGGCACTAGTGCCCTTGTCCAACCAATTTGAGCCCAAATTCATATGCTAGGTTACTCTATCTCTACACTTTGTTATGCAATCCAGTTTTATGTTTTACTTTTGTGTTTTTTCAGTAATAATATTATATTGTTATAGTTTCATAGTTGACCTATACGAACATTTGCATTATCAAATCAAGTTAATCATTAATCAATAAATCATTCCCTAATAAAGAACCAAAACATTGATCCACCATTCTGATTCTTCAATAGAGGTTAGTAGCCATGTGGGTGTTTGTGATAATTTTTGGTTCTTTCCCAATATGATGTAGGAGAAAGTGTGATTTAGATCGTAGATCCTTTTTCCCATGTCACATTTTGGTGAAATCGATGCTTATTGCATTTTAAAAATATTTTGAGATCTTAAATTTGTCATTTTAAATCTTGAATGCAATCTTAGATTGTTTGAATTTGTCATTTATGCATAATATTTTGTTGAAAAGTATTAATAAAGTAAATATTTGTATAATATTTGTCATTTCAAAAGATAAAGTGTTAATTTTTAGTTTCAAAGTAGATCCAGTAAATTATTGTATTTTACAATCTGAAAATTGTCTTATGAGCATATTACATTACTACAAAACATAGAATTTTATGCATGATTGTGTATTTCACGTAGAAAAATCAAGGTTTTGTGAAGTTTACAAAATTTGTCTGCATCTAGACCTAAACCTCTACAACTTTAAATCTTCAATCATTATAGTTCAGTTCCATATTTTTAAAGCATTGAAATTTAACTCCTTTGGTTAGGGCACCACACCCTTGTCTAGACTATTTTGGACCAAATTTTAGTGACAATAGTCTCTTTGAGTCTCTTGTCCAGATCTTTTCCTAGTTATAGTATAGCCGGTTATAGTATATTACAAAAGTGCTCATTGCAGGGGGACTCACTAACCACTGAGAAATAAAAGAGATAAAAGAGATTGTGGCTCACAACTAGATTTGAACTGTTACAATTGCATCTATCATATGCATGAAATACAATTTCAATGAAGCTCAAAATACAGACTCAAAACTCTTCATATTTATCTAAATCAACACTCTACTTTGCTTTGCATTTGCTCTAGATTAGCACAATTCACATTCACAAACTCTTGCCACACATCATCATTCAAAAAATATCGAAAATGATCTAACTTATATATCCACTTCATCTATAATATCAATTAGGTCAGCCTAATTAGATGTAATAAACAAAATGTAGCTTCTTGGCTCAAGATCTATCCACACACACTTCACGCCAAGATTCAAACCTTCTAAAAATTTGAAATAAGTCAACAAAAACCTAAAATAACACCCACATAATATATCAATACATAATTAACCTTCACAACACACATAACTCATTAGGTCGGCACCAGTAATGACAAAATTATAAAATTTTCCAACTGTACAGCCATATACTGACACACAGACCTCTAAAAATTATTCTAACTAGAATACACAATCATCTAACACTTTTCAACAACTTCACAAATCCACAAATAAAATTTCCAATTCGCGGACAATTGCAGACTCATCAACACATACATGCAGTGTACTAGAAACTCCTAAAACTGCCAAGCCGAATTTCCGTTACTCATAACTCCAAAACCAGAAACCAAAACAAGATGAAACTATGGAATTAGCTTCCTCTATCAACCAACAAAATTATGTTAGAAGCGTAGAGAAAAATCTCCATCAACAAACTAATGCAGAACCAAACACCGGATCCCTTGTTCATAGAACCACTTGAATTGACAGTCAATTTCCACAATTATTGCCTTCACCGGATCACACCTTGCAAAATTGTCTTTCACAATCATCTTCAACCAAACTAATCTGCACCATAGTCTTCATACCAGGATACAATGTTGACATTAATGACAACACTACAAAGCATAATTGTATACCTTGTGCTAATTCCACATGCTCATGTTTCCAACAAGTTCATCAATGACATCTCCTTATTCTTCCAACAATCTCCCCATTTTTCATTGATGGCAACATGCCAAAAAAAATTCCAAAATTATTCTCCCCCTTTGACATCAAGGGAAAAGGGTGCATACAACAATCTTCATGACATACTAGACCTCCCCCTGACAAGTATGTTTATATATACAGGTTGAAAAACTGAACTAACTCCCCCTAAGAATGTTATGCATCATAACTAGATCAAAAATTTGTATCGGAAATCACTATACACCATCTACATATATATACTGGAGTTTGAAATAATAAACAGAAAATGCATAAATAAATAAAAAATACTATCAACTGAGGAGGTTGACTCTTGGAGCTTTGCAACATGAACTTTCCATTCTTGTTTTCCTTCCTCCCAAATCTTCTCGGCTATGCTAAGAATTCTGCACTATGTCTCTAATTTCATAAGGAATTCTTCCCCTTCTTTTGGAGTGCTGGGTACTGGATTAATCTTGGTAGCTTTATCAATACATACAAGGGAACTAGAAATAGATGTGAACTTTGAGTTCACCAAGTCCCTTAGGTTTCTAAACTGCATAATGATTTTCTCTTTTTGACCTTGTAGTTGGAAGTATTTCTCATGTAGGTCTTTGATGACTGATCTTATGCTTCCATCAAGGTCTTGTGCCAAGTCATATGCATTGGAAGCTCTATCTGTCTATGACTGTATTGAGTCCATTTCATCTTTGATGCTCTTTGTGGCTCTAGGCCACTTCATACAAAATTGAAATAAGGCTTTGGCCTCAACCACACAAGCCTATGCACCCTTGAGACTATCTTGAAACTTGTTGTGCGCTTGTGCACACTTCTCTGTAATCTCCAACAACCTCTTTTCATCCCTCTTCTTATCAATTTCTTTTTCAATTTTCTCTTCCAAATTAAAGGCATATTCTTTAAGTGAATCAATAAAAAAATTAAGATTTTCCATACCAGATAAAGAATTATCAACTGTAACTATGGGTATGGCCTCTTGAAGAGTTTTCACTATCTCCTCGATCAATTCTCTGTTCTTCTAATGTGTTTCAATAATTTCCTTCCAAGCATATGCATAGAAAACATCTCCTAACTGAAGCTTATGGAGGGGTGAGATCTTTGCAAGGTCCACATTTCCTTGCTGCATGGGCAATTGTATCAACTGAGCTGATACAACATGTTGGAATTGAAATTGCACGTTCAATAAATTTTGAAGAGAATCTTCAGAAGTTCCAGAGGATTCACCACTTACCTTTAACTCATCCTTTGCAATCTTTTCTTTCAACTCCTCCTTCTCATTGTCACTAGTATTAACCAATGTCTCTGCTTCTTTCTTTTCCTCATCTCCAGATAAATCTTCACCTTTTTGCTCATCTCCCTTTGTTTTGTCTTCACTGGTAACCTATTCTATGTTATTCAGAGGGATAGTTGTCTCCGATTTGTCTTAAGTATTTTCAACCAGTGTCACAATTACCAGAGGAGGATTTTGATTGTCTTTGAGAGTGTCCTCCTTTGCACTGTCATTACTGGTAGCTCAAAAAAATGATTCTTAACATCAACATTCTCTTCTGTTGTCTCCTCCACATCTGGAGGAATATTTTTTTGGCAGTCTCTTCTCCCGTTTCGTGCTCATGTTGAGCATCAATATTTTGTGTCTTCTTCTGTGTTCACCTTTGGAGCAGACATCTCATGCATTTCTTCCTTGTTTTTCGGATTCATTCCTAGCCTTTGTGCTAGGTCAACAACCTTATCCACTATCTCCTTCCGTAGCCTCTTGAGATCATTTTGATCTTTTCTCATTAAAATTGTCACCCTTTGTTTTGTTCTCAACTCCCTAGTGTCAATTTGGCCAATGTGGCCTTATTCTCATCAGACATGGGAGCACTGATCTTCTCCAATGCATAGGCCTTCAATTTGGCCTCTTCTTTTATAGCTTCTTGTCTCCTTTTTATAAAAATATTCCATAGTTTAGTAGGTATTTATTTTTGTATGTTTCTCATATCAACCTCAAGAACTATAATATATTTTACAATGGCCTCAACATGGTGTCCTTATCCATGTCATCAGGCTCATTATATAGTGCTACAGTCTCTTCTAATATGTCATTCTGCACGATCCCATTAAATAGTGCTTCTAATTTCATTGGGCTATGTGCTCGTACAAGATCTTTCTTCTTTTGCTTCTTCTTCTTCTTTCTTGGTGACTTTTTATTGGTGGATTCTTCCTTCTTTTCTCGCATATGCATTACAAAAGCTTGATTTTCTTTCTCTATTTATTCTTCTTCACTAGTCTCTACAATATCCACCTTCTGCTTCTCAATGCTTGCTTCACCTTGTGAAGCTTCATCTTTTCTTTTCTAGACCAGCTAAGGTCCTTCTTTTTCCTTTTTATCCTCCACATTCACACCTAAGCATTGTTCTCTAGTGGCCTTGGTTTTAACTCAAAATATTCTCTAGTAAGTTCATTGAACCAAACTTCATTCAACTTTGTGTGGTTATATTCTTCCATTTTGACATGGATGTAAGCCCTAACATCCTTTGCATGTAAAAATCCATATGGGATGTGCGAAAATGCACCATCTAGATCATCGATCAATGATTTGTCGGGATGCCTCTTAAACTTAGGTCTTGGAAGTTTTGAGACTTCTATCACTTGTAACGCATACATCTTTGTAGTAAATTGAAAGCTCTTTCAAAAAATAGGGTAAATAGAAATTGAGAATACCTTCTAATGCTTTCTGGCTAGGGTTTCACTTGCACTCCAACTCAATCGCCTCAGTCACTCCAATTTGCTTCTTCACAGCTCCACTCTTTCTCAAATACTGAATGCAAATGAATTTGATCAAGTATAATTACTTATAACCTATTCAAGTTTGACCTAATTTTCCTTAAATGCTTCATCTCATAAAGCTATCAAACTCTTCACTATATGCAAAAACACCTTCAAATGCTCTACAAACTTTTGCTTGACATTATTTTCTTTCAAAATTTTCTCCAATAGGTCAAACATATTGACCCACACCACATATCCTCATGCTAAAGTATCAACACCATTTCTTTGGTAGGGGATGAAAGATTCCCATTAAAGATCCCCTTGATCCAAAGCTCTCAACTTAGTTTCCGGAGGAAACTTCTACACCAGATGCTGGTACAGATTCATCCTTAACCTCAATCTCTTCCTTCTTTGTCTCTACCAGATCAATCTTTTGTATTGGATCATTCTTATTTACCAGATTATCCTTCTTCATATTTTTGCTTTTGCAAAACTTAGAAATGTGTCTAGGCCTAATGCAATTATAGCATACAACATTCTTTTGACCAATCTTGCCTCCATTTGTTCTAGATTTGCATTGATTAGCTTTATACCCAAATCCATGACATGTATAATAGTATCCATTAAAGGATTGAACCATTCTACCATTCATCATTTGACTTCTGTATTCACTAGCTTTATGACTAAATCTCTTGCATGCAAAACATTAACTGAAAAAAGATGGAACATTTTGATTCATTTTGCTTCTACATTCCATAGCCTTATGTCCAAATTTATTGCAGGAATAACAAAAACCGTTAAAAGATGTGTACCTTTGTGCATTTAGTTGTCTGATTGGTAGTCTTCTAGCTTCATTCCTTTGATTTAGGATCTGCTTTCCATTGTTCTTCTTGTCTTCAATCTTCTTTTCAGGCTGGCTTTTTGAGCTCTCTCCTATCTCAAACCCTAATCCTTCTTTATCTTTGGATCCTTTTCAATTTGCAATCATTTCATCAAGCTTTGTGGAACTCATCTTGAATTTTTCTTCATGACTTCTTGCTTTTTCTAGATCTGATCTCAGATTCACCACTTCTTGTTCAAGCTTTGTGCATTCTTCATATTTTTTTTTCACCATTGTATTTGAGCATTCTTCAACTCTTTTTCTTTCTTCAACTTGCACATTCAGTCGGTGATTGTTTCATTTGCTTGCTTCAACTGCTAACAACCTCTTTATGCCTTTCATTGAATTTCTTGATTTTCTCTCTCAAATTTTTGATGCATTCATCTACTTTGAAAATTTCTTTCAGATCTCTGTTTTCACCTTTAGTTCATTCCAGATCTTCAAGAGCAACTTTGAGTTTGCCATTTATGTTAATAGGCAATCTTCTTTTGTAGATCCAACAATAGGAATCTCTTCTAGAGGAGTAAATAATCTTCTAATGGCTATGTGTTCAACCTCCAAGATCTTCCCCAAGCGGTTAAGCTCCTTCCAAGGAACCAAGCTCGAGTATCGATTGTTGAACTAAAAATATTGAGAGGGGGGGTGAATCAATACTCTTTTAAACCACTTAATCATTTAGACATCCAATACTCATAGCATATTCAATTTGCAGTAATGAAGGAAAGCATGAAAATATTCAACAACATTACATAACACATGAACACTAGAATTTTTATGTGGAAAATCCAAAATGGGAAAACCCATGGTGAGGATTAGCTCACAATATATTATAACCAATTATAGTATATTACAAAAGTGCTCATTGTAGGTGGATTCACCATCCAAGTGGACTCATTTTCTAAGTGGACTCACTGCCCACTGAGAAATAAAAGAGATAGAAGAGATTGTGGCTCATAGCCAGATTTGAATTGTTACAATTGCATCTATTATATACATGAAATACAGTTCCAATGAAGCTCAAAATACATACTCAAAACTCTTCATACTGATCTAAATCAACACTTTGCTCTACTCTATATTTTCTCTGGATTCACACAATTCACATCCACAAACTCCTATCACACATCATCATTCACAAAATACTGAAAAATATCCAACTTATATATCCACTTCACTTATAACATCAATTAGGTTAGCCTAATTAGATGTAATAAACAAAATGTAGCTTGTCGGCTCAAGATCTATCCACACACACTTTGCACCAAGATTCAAACCTTCTAAATTTTTTAAATAGGTCGATACATACCTAAAATAACACCCACATAATAGATCAATACATACTTAACCTTCACAACACACATAACTCATTAGGTCGGCATTGATAATGACCTAATTCCAAAATTTACCAACTATACACCCTTATACTGACATGTGGACATCCAAAATTTATGCCAACTAGAATACACAATCATTTGACAATTATTGGAAATTTCAAAAATCCGCAAAGCAAAATTCCAATTCATAGAGAAGTGTAGACTCATCAACACATATGTACTGTACTGGAAACACCTATAACTGCCAAACCAAACTTTTGTTACTCATAACTCCAAAACTAGAAACCAGAACAAGATGAAACTCTAGAATTAGGTTCCTCTTAAACAAAAAAAATGTGTTAGAAGCACAGAGAAAAATATCCATCAACAGACTAATACAAACCCAAACACCATATCCCCTATTCATAGAACCATTTGAATTCGCACTTAGTGAATTTCCACAACTATTTCCTTCATTGGATCAAACATTCTTGCAAAATTTTCTTTCACATTCATCTTCAATTAAATTGATCTACACCATAGTCTTTGTACCAGGATACAATGTTGACATCAATGGAAAAACTGCAAAGCATAATTGTATACCCTGTGCTAATTTCACATGCTCATGTTTCCAACAAGTTCATCAATGACATCTCCTTATTCTTCCAACAATAACTATGATACTTTTGGTAAAGAACTTTCAAAATGTATGAGTGCTTTAGAAAATGATGTCTTCTTTGAAGTCCTTGGTGGTTTTATTTTGTGCCTTTGGTAATGCTTCTCTAATAAGTGATGAAGCTTAGGTATCCTTCTCTCTTAATGTATTCCCTCCTAGTAAGGAGATCTTGGTGTAAGAGGAGATCATTGATAGATTTCTAAACAAGACTTTACCAACCTTGAAGTCAAACATTCCTCCTAACAACATAAGACTTATGCATGAGGAATCCATATACCATTCTTTGATCTAACCTACTCATCTTCGCCAAAATTCCACAAGACCTATCATACCATCAATTTCCGTGTTGTCATCCTCTCACAAAGGGAATCTGTTACAATTCATCCCTTTTCTATTACATCTACACAAAAAGAAGTCTCTTTCTAATACCAATATGGATACTTCCTTTCCTCATGAAGCTAGGTGATATACCTATAAATTTATAAAATGTTATGGTCATGGATTTAAGATCCTTCCTAAACAAGGCTTTAATGCAAACAAATAGCATGCAATTTAGACTCTCTTAGAACATACACCACATTCCTTTACAATAGGAATTTGTTATTGACACCTTCCACCTTTGTATAGGAAATTTATTCTAACCTCTACCCCAACACCACCCTATTGTTCAATTGGAGATGGACTCCTTGATCTGCATCCCTTATCCAAGATAAAGTGTACATTGTGCACATTTTTTAAAATATAATTAATCACCCTTCCACCTCCTTGTGAGAGAAACTTTAGCAAGCAAAAAAAAATCATCCTTTTGTGCATATCATCAAATGTTTGGGCATTCTATTGATAAGTGTTGTGCCTTTAAGAGAAAAATGCAATGGTTAATTTAAATATATGACATTGATGTGGATATAAATTAGTTATTATGGTATTTCTCCTTGCTATGTGGCATTTGTAATATCATACAATGCTCATTGCCATACATGGGGGCACAAACTCAACCATATTTCACTAGTGGGGAGAAACACAATAATATCCAAATGGTTGTTCTTGTCCATACACTTGGGGGGAAAGATAACTAATCATGTGAGGTACATATCCTTTCAGAAGGATCCCCTCTTCACCATTATCTCCTTAAAATATTAGTGTAGCAAGTACACTAACATTGTAAGGGGGGCATATTCCCCTATCCATTGTGGCATCTTCGAAAATTTCAATCCTTGTTGTGCCCATTTAGTGGTGGTATTATGCATGATATACCCTAATGTGTGGCCTTGAAATTCATTCATGTGCCCCTTTAGTGGTGGTATTATGTGTGATATCCCCTAAGGTGTGGCCTTGCAATTCATTCACATGACCCTTAAGTAGTGGTATTTTGCATGATACCCCCTAAGGTGTGGCCTTGCAATTCATTCATGTTCCACTTCAGTGGTGGTATTATGCATAATACTCCCTAAGGTGTGGTCATCATTTTATTTATGTACACCTTTTGTGGTGATGTTATTTATAACACCCCCTTGGGTGTGGTTGGTGATTCATCCCCTATGACATTAAATAGTCCCCTACAACATTAAGCTTTTGTACACCCCCTAAGATGATTCATCCCTCGTGACATTAAACAATCCCTCATGATATTAAAATTTTGTACACCCCTTGAGGTGATTCATCCCTTGTGACATCAAATGGTCCCTTGTGACATTAAACTTTTATGCGTTCCCTGAGGCATGATTGGAAAAATAGTCCATGGCTTTAGCATAACACAACTTGTTGATTAATGAACTTGAGCATTTTTACATGGCCACCTAGCATAACACAATTTTTTGGCTAGTGGATCCATGTGTTTCATGAGTAAACTAGCATAACACAACTTGCTAGCCTTGTGAAACCCATCATATTACATGGACATCTAGGATAACACAACTTGCTAGCCAATGGATCTATGTAGCTCATGAGTGATCTAGTATAACACAACTTGTTGGTCCTTATTAGAGCACCATTTTGTCTAACTCTATATTTGATGGATGACGTTTGGTATTTGAGAAAAAAACTAATATTGAAATCTCTTTACTTTACCAACTCAAATCCTTTTTTTAGTGTACTAACCTTGTGTTTGTCTTATTTTTTATTGTTTGTGTTGTGTTTGTTATGTGTCTACCTTGTGTTTTTTGTGTTTATTTTGTGTATTGTCTTATGTTTTCTTTGTTTCTTCATTGTGTATTATTTTATGTCTTTGTTGTGTATGCTTCATGTTTTTCATGCTACATTGCACCTCATGTTTGTGTTTTTC
Organism: Sequoia sempervirens; assembly: GCA_007258455.2. Taxonomy (NCBI): domain Eukaryota; kingdom Viridiplantae; phylum Streptophyta; class Pinopsida; order Cupressales; family Cupressaceae; genus Sequoia; species Sequoia sempervirens. The sequence continues at coordinate 42,230,706 of VDFB02109042.1, forward strand.
TTTGTCTTTTACATTGTTGTGCCATAGAATATTGAGCCTAGGGGCTAACATATCTCTTAGATTTGATGTCATCTTATTTTTTTAATGTTTCAATAAAAGAACCCTTCTTGGCTTATCCTTTAGTGTGAGCATGAGCTTAAGTTCATACTCTCACTAAAGTGGGGGCTAAATGTAGTGTTGTAAATTGTCACCCTTGACAATTTCACATTAGGTTTAACTCCCTCCTATGTGTCTAGACCCAATTGTGTCTTAAATTGCTCATTTTATGGTCATCTTTGGAAAACCAAAATTAAATTGAGAATTATTATTTAATATTTATTTAACGACAATTAAGATCCAAAATAGGTTTGGAATAAAGTTCTAGCACCCTTGTCCAGTCTATTTTGGCCTCAATTTAAATATATTATTGTTGACATTTTAATATTTATAAATTTAAATTCATTTTTCAGCTTTTGATAATTAATTTTATGTGAAAATGAATTAATATATAAATACAAGTATTTTTCACCATTTTAAATCCTAGTGAATTGATTGAGCAATTGAGCATTCTAAAAAGTAGTCAAGAGCATAATTAATAGAGTTTATAACACTTATTATTAGTCAAGATTCATGTTAGTAATGCATCAAGTTCATATGTGAGTTTTTTTATGTTTTATGTTCATTTATTTTGTGGGTAATAACCTTTGTAGGTGTTTCAATCGTACAACCAATTATTATTGTATGAGATGAGTACAATGACTTCAGTCTATCAAGAAAAGCATATTTGAGTGGTAAGTTGCAACATTTATCAATTTATCATTCTTTTTCATCCATTTTCCTTTGCCCGACCAAGGATAAGAACTCTTTACATCATCATAGCATTGTGGAAGTGGAAACACCAAAATAAAGTTTTACTTAAGGAAAGCCCCTATATGGCACAACCCTTTCATTCCTCTCTTGTGTTCAAATGATAAATATGAAATGGATTTGGGAAATAATTGAATATCTAATTATAAGATCAAACATTCAAGCCTCATATATCAACAAATTAGGGAAAGCTGAATTAATTATCAACAACCGAAGTTCCGAAGCCAAGTATAGAAAAGAAGAACCTATAGATTGTGACTATCTGAGATCTATACTTCTATTTCTAGGGAACTAGAGCCCTTTTCTAACCAATTTGAGCCCAAATTCATATGCTAGGTTTCTTTGTCTCCACACTTTGTTGTTATGTAATTCATTGTGTTTTAGTTTTATGTTTCTCTATACTAACATCAAATTGTTGCAGGTTCATAGTTGACCTAGACACACATTTGCATTATCAAATCAAGTTAATAATTAATCAATCAATCATCCCCCAACAAACAATCAAAACCCTAATCCACCTTTATGGCCCTTCCATAAAGGTTAGTAGTTGAGTGAGTGTTTGTGATTATTTTTGGTTCCTTTCCAATATGATGAAGGAGAAGTGTGATTTAGACCTTAGATCCCTTTTCCCCACATAAAAAAAAAACATATGGAGAATTCATCGAATCACTCATACCATCATTATAAATAAAAATGAAGGTTGTGCCACATTCATCTTATGAGGACGCATATAATAGAGTAATGGACATTGAAAGTGAAAGGAAGACATCCTCTCTCTAGAAGAAAAAGTGAAGATGATAGTGGTTTTGATGCAAGTGATGATGGTGAACTAGGATTGGTTCAATCCCTATGGAAAGACATTCTTTGAATAAATGAGTCTATTAAGTGGCCAACAAAATTGTGGTGCACATATTGCAAGACAAAGATCCACATGAAGGATATCTCTCCCAAAAAGATGTTCTACAAAATGTGTGAATTACTGGGTCATTCAACTAAGGACTACTTGTATAACTTGAAGAATAAGAGTGCAAAAGAAATATTCACATAGGATGAGTAGTCAAATTTTCCCACAACACCTCTAAAACTACATAATACTAAAAATGCACTCTTCTTGAAGAATAGGAGTGTGCAAATTCTTTTACTTAGGGAGACTATCCAACTACACCCACAATACCTTTGAAGTCGTACAAGAATAAAACTACATCTCTAGAAGAAATTGTATATATAGGAATAATTAATTGAAGACAAAATAATAAGGGGAGGTCAAACTTAGACAATGATTCCAAAAGTCGCCCTATAATATAATATCAACAATGTAGTGAATGGGGTTACTTTGTGAGTGCTTAGTGCAAGTCATTGATTTGAGGGATTTCATGAGAATAGTAGAGAAAGAACGTCCTATAGATGATGTAAACCTAGAGATCATAATGACAAGGGTTGTCTAAAGAAAAAATTGAGTATGAACATCAATATGCTTAATCTAAAAAAATGACAAATTTTCAGCTAGTGGGAGTGAACCAAGGGATCATAGTTCTCTTAGTTCTAATGGAACAAAAGGTACTAATTGGAACTCAAAACATGTTTATTAAAAATTGTTATCTCTTTGCATAAAAAAATATGCATTTTTGAGTCATGTAAGCTTAATAGGAACCAAATTTGATCATAATTTGAAAAAGAATAGATTCTCCATTAAAAACAATGGTAAAAAATATGTAATTGATATAGGGAATGACGATGAAAGTGAGGAAGCAACTTACTTAAATTAATTTATTTCAAACTCTAAAGAAGGATGGTTAGAGAAATGTGAAGGCACCATGGATCTAAATGACAAATAAATCTTGAGTTGCATTTTGTTTCAAAGATGAAACAAATTATTACTAGTTTGTTCCATTGGAAATGGAATACTAAAGTATTCCAAGTCAATTGTAATTACATTGATTAAATAGATATTAATGAAAAAGGAACATGAAAAAGGAGATGAGAAGGGAAAATGTGTAACGCTGGATCTCTATACTACCAAATTCCATATTTTCTCTTGAACTTATAGAATATTATAATGTTCGAAGGTTTTTCTCATGCATTAATAGATAATGAATGAATGAACACTCATAGTACACATCATCAATGCACAAAGAATTTCTACACAAGTAGAAGAGTCACCTTTGTTGTGTGATGACATCACCATAACAACCATGTGAGAGGATAAAGTTACCTCTAATTATAGTTTCAGGGGATAAAACCACTCACTAGATCTCTCATGAATGTGTAGGAATATAACGAGAACAAACCTTAATTTCCCAGTTCAAAGAAATCCAAGCATCATTTCATCCCCTTGAAACAAACTAAGACACAATCACATATCCAAAATGATAACCAAACCATAATGAATGTCAAACTACAAGATTGCATAGTACGAAAACTCATTATATCAACCTAATATATCAAGAGATTGATAGTTTCCTCATAGGGTGAATCTTATGACACAAAATGAAGCATACTTGACAAATCACATAAAATACCATCAAACTAAGTTGATAGGAAAACAAATCAAACCCCAACAATCAAATTCCCCTTAGGAAACCTTTTTGGAAAAGGAAAAGAACCATCCATTGTTTGGGTATTGTTCCTTTTGATCATAATCACCTCTATTACTAGCTAAAATCAGCCTTGAAAATCTTGGAATCACCCCTTTCCTTAGAAAGATTACCCCTATACAAAATATGTGATTTTGGGTAGAGAAAAAGGCCTCAAATGAATAGTGGGGTTATTAGAGGCTCCAATACTAACATTGAATATATTAAAGGGTTCCTCTACAAGACTACTAACTTATTTTAACCTAAACACAAGGATTCAATCTTCTAAACAAGGACAATTTTCACGAGGTCAAAAGCTAGTGCTTGTCTAAAACAAATGGGTCAAACACCATGTTGTAGCATTCATATTCAAAGTGTTGATTAAAAATGGATTGAACCATTGATCTTAACATAAATTAGCCTCAATATATGTTCTAAATCCATAGATTCTATAAATTCATTGTTAGGATTAAGGCTCTATCTACCTTGCAATCCTTTGTCTATGTTATGTATTTCCAACACTCTTGGAATGTGTACTTGGGTGCCTAGGGTGCAATTGGAGATTTATTTTATAGTGTTGAAAAATTTACTCCTTTACATTTTCACACTATGTTTGTACCTCCTAATTAATTGTACTTAATTAAGCCTCTAATTGACCTAATTATGCATTTAAAAGCCTAATTAATTTTGTTTTCTGAAAGGGGGACCTATATTAAACAATTGCAAACAACAAATTACACATCTTGGAAAATGTGTGTCTTAGGTTTGGGTCCTCTTGAAGTTTAGGATCCCAATTTTTAATATATTTTTTGCAGTATTTTAATGTTTAAAATTCAAATTTCAATTGTCGGCTTTTGATGTTTAATTATCGGGAAATTAGAAAATCACCTATAAAATACAATCCTTTTATCAATTCAAAACATCTAGCATTGAGGCAACTTTCACAAGAGAAAGTATTATTGTCAAGAGCATTGAAGAGTGGATTTATTAGTCATCTACAACAACATTCAAGATCCTATCATGATGTCAAGATTCAATCTTCTAATCAAGCCATTTCATGTAAGATCTAATCTTTGGAGTGATGTGTTCGACTTCAATCCTCCGAGGGCAGCCATTAAAGGGTTTGGTGAGTTGCAACAAGCTAGTGTTCATTCATCATTCCTTCCATTTATGATTTCATTTTATTTCAAGGTTTAATTACCAAAATAAGGTTTGACCAAGGCAAATGTTAGGGTTAGAAGGAAAATGTCTAATAGTTAAATGTGGATTTGATCAATAAAACAAAGAAATAAAACACACAAAAAAATAATAGCAGCAACAAGACAATATAGAGAATTTAACATGGTTCACCCAATATAAGCTACATCCACAAAACCACATCCATCCAATGATTTTATTATCTAGTGAAAAAACATATTAGAATCTCGCGAATAATGTTGTACTACAACTCCCATCCCAACCGCTTATAAAAATATTTTTAGAAGCTTCTAGAATTAGGGTTTTAGAAAGTCATTTTTTTATCTTGTCAGTGACGAAGTGAAAAATAGGAGAAATTTTTTTTTGGCAGATTTATAGGTGGAGTGAAATTGGATTAGAAGTGCAAAGTTGTCAAAGTTGTCACCAAAGTTGTCAAGACACGAAAACTCATCTATAGAATTTGTTTTCAACCTTCCAACAATAAAACCTGGAGAAATTAGAGCCTTAGATCCAACATCAGAGGACTACAATTTTTTTTTTTCAAAAAAAGATACAAGGACACATTCGCCAAAATAGGATGCCTTATGACACTTTTGGAGCTAGGTACAAACCATCTTAACCTTCTCAAATCTGCTAGTTAATGATTGTTTCTGATAGTACTATCATAATACTTTACATTCCATGTGGTAGATATCAATTATTAGATCATTAATGCACTTTTATTCATCTCCCAAAAGTTCCTTTCAGTCATATATTAGGGTGTCTAGATTTGGCTAAAGCGTCCTTAGATAGTTTTCGAGACAAGATTTTCTGAGTTGATAGATATCATCTTGCAACCCCCAAATCTTCCTGTAAATTGTTTTTTTTTTAGTGTTATGCTTTAAATCTACATTTCAAGCTTTACATTGCACAATTAAGATCTTTAAGCATTTTTTAGTTTATCTTGCCAAAGTGCATTTCAGTCATATTTTACACTTTTCTGTCATAAGGAAAACAACAAGATCTCCAATAGGGTTGACTCACTTAAGGGTCGAAAGTAAATCATGCCTTTGGGGATCTCTTTTTCCTAATGAAATTAGATGAAAGATAGGTGCATACATTCTCCATTTACCCAGTTTATCATCACCTATTTTTCTATGTTTCAATTTTGTATTTAGATTCTCCTAAGAAACTTGATATTAGTTTTCATATATATTTATGAGGGAGGTGGAGCACAATGGTGGGGGTTACATTTGATTTTGGACTCATTTAAGGTATATTTACATGCTTAGGTGCTAAGAGGAAGTGGAGAATCTTGCCACAATGGATGGGACCCACATGGGTTAGTGGTCTCCAAAATGGAGTGCTAGACTTGAGGGTGTGAGTTGTAAGGGAATTATGGATAAAAGATGGTTATGTTTTCTATTTGAGGATTCATTTATTGAGCCCTTGTGATATCCATGTGAATTCACCAATGTATTTACTATTCTTGAAAGATTCTCTCTAAGGTGGGCATGGATTTTTTGTGTGATACCTTGGTTTTAGTTTTAACATCTCTTTGCTTATATAGTGGATGCATGGGATATTTTTTTATATCATTATTGTATAGGAACACATGTGCTACTAGAATGATATCACAATGTATAATGTAGTATGTTGATATTGTATCATATACATTGAAGATTAATACATATTTGTCCTCTTTTGTTAGTATAGTTTTATTCAAGAAGGCTATCTCCACATAAATCCTATGTTATTATAGTTTTCTAAATTTAGTTTAATTGTTGATTTGTGCATCCTCACATAATCATTTATGGTAATTTTGTATTAAGGAATTTATTTTATATTTTCATACACTTAGAAGAAGATTTGATTGCAATAGTTTCACCTTGTTTATCAACATTTTCATTAGAGCTAGTAATTTCATAGAGAGGGGGACACATTTCTATTTAGTGTTGATGATTTTTTGGCTATAATTGGAGCTTTTGTATTGTGTGGTTTTGTAGATTTGTGAAGGATTAAAAACCATGGCCTCTGCTTTGTGTGTGTATATTAGATATGAGATATGGGAGTTAAATATACAATATCTTCTTGAAGAATGAGATTAGTGGGTGCTTGTTGCAAATGAAAATAAGCCATTTAGAATGTTTGATAAAATTGGTTAAAGCTAGACAAAAGGGAATGGGGAACCATTTGGTTGTGCCTTGTAGATTTTTTCCTCTTAGATGTCTCCAAGGAGACCAATACATACAAGCTATAGAAGATGATATGTGATATTTACCAAACTAAAAGTATAACAAATAAATTGTATCTCAAAAGACAATTATATTGTTTGAAAATGAAACATGGTGATTAAGTTACAAATTATTTGAATGTTTTTAATTTAATTTTGAATTAGCTTGTTTTAGTAGATGTTAAGCTGGAAGAATATAAATGTATCTTATCACTTCTTTATTTGAATCTTGGACAAAATTAATTGTTGCCATTAATGGTGTTGGTGCAAAAATTAAATTGGATAGTTTCATTTCTACTTTTCTTTTAAAGTAGATGAGAATAAAATTCATGAATGATGGCTCAAAGGATGCACTACATGTTTGAGGAAGGTCCAAGGAAAAAGGAGGGTCTAAGGGGGATGAAAAGAATGATAGATCTAAATTAAAAGGATGGTAAGAAAAACATAGAGAAGAGTAGAGAAAAGTGTTGGAGTTGTGGGAGGAGAGGACATGTGAAGAAGGAACACATAAAAAAGAAGAAATATGCAAATTCCTTCACAAATAAATCTTTTGATGATGGTGAAAATGATGCTTGATTTATCTTTACTAACACTATTGGTGATGATGTTTGGCTCATTGATTAAGGTTGGTCCTATCATATGACTCTCCAAAAGAAGTGATTTTTGACTTATAAAACTTATGATGCAAGATATGTTTTCCTTGATGAAAACAATACTAAGAAAATAGTTGTTAAGGGAAAGGTGTAGTTGTGTTTTAGTGATGAAAGGGTTAAAATGTTTGATAATGTTTTTCCTATTCTAGGAATTTCAAGATCTTATTTTCTATATCCAAGTTGAATGATTATGGAGTGCATGTGAATTCATAAGTCTAGTTGCAGGTTGGTGAGAGTGAATTTGTTGGTAGCTAAAGGATCTTAGATTCAAATTTTATTTAGGATGAATATGTTCAAATTTTATAACTTTACTAATGTACTTGGAAAAATTAAAATTGAATGTATGCTTGTGGAACCAATGTTTAAGTCACAAATGAAAAGGGTCTTAGGACCATTATTAATAAAATATTAGTGGTAAAAATTATTTCTATGAGCATTATATTTTGTTAAATGTAATAGATCTTCATTTTTTGTTGGAAGCTATAGGGAAAGTAAATTATTGGAAATTATTAATGATTCCTTTGAATGTGTTTGGTTAAGTGGATGTGAGTTCTAGGGAAAATATTGGTATTATGTTACATTCATTGATGATTCCTCTAGCTACACTTGGAATTATTTTATGTGTACTAAATCTAAATTTTTCACCAAGTGCGAGGAATTGAAGGTCTTAGTTGAAAAATAAATATATTCTAAAATAATGGTGTTGAGATCTGAAAATTTTGGGGAATATTGCTTTAGAGAAGTATGTTGAGTGGTATGTAGTTGGATTGTAAATTTTGGAAAAAGGATGTAAGTATCACTTTTTATTTGATTAAAATAGATCTCCTTGTTTGACTCTTGTAGAAAAGGCACCTTATAAATTGTGGATAGATAAGAAGCCTTCAATTTAAAATTTAAGGGTATTCAATTTTGAGGTTTATGTTCATGTGCCTTAGGATAAATAATCTAAAATAATCCAAAATATCATAAATCCATCTTCATAGGTTATGACAATGATGTAAAATTTTATACACTTTGAAATCCTCTAATATAATGTCCCTGTCTAAATATTTAGGGAAAAAAGCTTTAAGGTTTTTAATATTTAAATTAGATAATGTACAAACCCATATTTCATTGCAAATGATTGTATTCATTGATACCCCTATTCAAATTGGGTTTACAAAATGTAAATAAACTATAAAGCATTCAATATATTAAAGATTAATTTTCCATTAAATTATGTTGCTACAATAACCATTACAAACATGAATATATTGCTTATAGTTATGACAAAATGTAAAACAAACAAACTTTCTACTGCTAGATTTCTCCACTATGAAAGCTCAATCATAAACTCCATATGAGATCATTCTTTGGCCTAAGAGGTTATGTCTTTTGATGTGTAGGATCAAAAGGGATTTTTTCCTATGGTTTTCTATAAATTCAAGAGTTTTTATCCTCAACTCTAGGCATTCGAACACACATTCTCATAGCAATATTTCTAGTGAGATTTTTTTGTGTATTTTTCATAAAGATTCTTCCATGAAGACTTTGAAACATGCTAAATATCCTCAAAAACAATTTCCATATTTTCTTTAATGTCCTTTGAATTTCAAAATAGTATGCCACCGATGATGCCCATTCTTATTGAGAATTGTTTTCCCTTAATTTGCGTAAGAAATTATATCCATGTGTGTAGATTTATACTAGAAAGACATGGGGATGTGCTTCCCATGACCTACAAATATCTTCTATAATAATGGTGAGAGGTCCTACAAGTTTTTAGATCCTAACCACTACATTAATGACACTTTTGAGATTTTCGAAGAGGTTGGTGAGATTAAAATTAAGAAATGGAAAGAGTTTTAGAATTTTAAGGTTAGGAATGACAAGGAACTCATACCATAAAGTAGATAGAAGTGGTGAATTTTAAACAAGCAGTTTTGAAAAGAGGATAAATGTCAAGGATTAGAGGTGAAGCATATCGATAAAGGGAATTTTGACTTAGTGATGAATTTAAAGGAATGGGTACGGTTTGGTAGAGAGGGATGAAATGGTAGAAAAAATTGAAATCCTAATTGAAGGATGGAATGAAGGTAGAGATTAAGGGATCGACAACAAGGAATACTAGGTACCAAATTAAGGGTAAGCCTGAGAGTTTGAATTTGATGAGATGTATGAAGGAAGTTCATTAGGATTTAAGGTTTGGAGATGATTAGGATGAAGTGTCTAGATAAGAAGATGAGAAAATTTTTCACTTTGATGAGATGTATGTAGTTATTGGTGAGGTTTAGGAGCTGGGTATGATAAGAAATAGATGCCCAAGAAGAAGTGAGGCCACAAGTCTAACTCCAACAAGGTAACTTAGTAAAAAATATTGTCAAGAGTTGGGGATGAGAAGGGTACTAGGGGAAAGGAATCTATGACACTTGGTGGGGAATGGATGAAGGGTACAATGAGAAGGATGAATATAAAAGTTCAAAGCTAAAGGGACTCAAGGAAAATTGGACTTAGACAGTAAGGCATGCTACGATGAGGAATTTTGAAACTCTGATGACTAAAAATCACTTAGAATATTGGACATGCATCAACACTTAAATAATTCAAAGACCTTAGGACTACATAGGGAAAATGAGAGGAAGAACATATATACAAAATTAGATAAGGGAAGACATGATAATTAGGAACTAGGGATTTTTGGTCCATAACTATTTTTTAACAAATAGAGGATATGGTATCTAACCTAGAAAATTATTTATTCTAGAGATGTAATGTTCAAGGAGTTTAGGAATTTTTCAAGTTGAGAACAACCAAAGGAAAATGATGGAATAAAAACTACTTTTTAAAACTAAGGTTGAGAAGTAGGAAGATGCACAAGTGGAAGAATAGTTTGATGAATTAGAGGATGGAGAAGAGGAATAAGGCTTAGATGAGGATGTATAGAATGAGCATACAAAAGAATAGATAAAACCTCTTACTCCTACCTTGAGAAGGTCCATGAGACAACACAATCTAGTTGAAAAATATAGACCATATTTTTATTGTATATTTTATTTAGAGTATTGATGATGAACCTATCTCTTTTAGGGAGGATCTATTTTTTGAGAATAATGAACCTTGGATGTTCGCCATGTAGGAGGAGATAGCGACATTGAATAGTTGTGGCATTTGTGATTTTGTTATTTTTCTCAATGGAATAAATCCAATTGGTTGCAAGTGGGTGTGAAAGAAGAAAATTGGTGTAAATAAAATGTTAAAGATTACAAGGCTAGACTAGTGGCCAAGGGCTAATACCAGAGAGAGGGAGTTAATTTTAATGAAAATTTCTCTCCTAGGTCTAAGTTAATTACTATTAGTCTTATTATCTATTATTACAACTTATGATTTTGAGATTGAGAAAATGAATTTTAAGATTGTTTTCTTGCATGGTGATCTTTAAGAGGAGATTTATATGTGACATCTTGGAAACTTTGTTGTTAAAGGGGTTGAACACTTGGTTTGTAAATTAAAATGGTCCTTATATGGTTTAAAAAGTTCACCCAAGGTGCGGTACCAAAAAAATAATTCTTTTAAATTGAATTTAGTGTTTTTTAGGAGCGAGGATGATAATTATCTTTAGGTTAAAATTATTGATGATCATAGTCTATCATTGTCTTGTATGTGGATGGAATGATATTTATTGGTAATGACAAGGTGATGATTAGGGAGTTCAAAACTCATATTCATATCACATTTGATATGAAGGATTTTGGAAACATAAAATAAATCCTTGAGATAAAGATTAATAGGGATTAGGTGCATATAATGTTTTGGTTAAGTCAAAGAAAGTAGTTGCTACCATGTTGTAGTGGTTTATTAAGCATGATTATAAATCAATGAGAATTCTATTTCTTATTAGAAATAATCTTAGTTTAGATGTGTTCTAAATTGGATGATGATTTTTTAATATATTTATAACTTCAATTATGGTAGTGCTATTGGTACCTTGATGTATGCAATGATTTACAGTAGACCAAATATTTCCCTAGGAGTGGGATTTTTGAGCAAGTTTGTGTCTAATCTTAGTAAAGAGCATTGACATTATGTTAAGAGGGTTTTTTATATATTTGTATGGTACTTCTGATTATTGTTTATGTTATCATGGTATTGATGTTGTGGATAATTCCTTGGATATACGTGGCTTTGTTGATACAAAACAAAGATCAGGATTCATGCCCATTAATCACAAAATGAAACTACGAAGAAATCTATATAACAAACATTTTTATCCTAAAAAATGATAAAAGAATCAACATATTTTATATAATGAAGTGATGTTGAAATCATAATCAATCTTTTGACAAGCTTTACATACATCTTCGATCAACACACACACAACTTTGAAGCTTTTTCTACGCACAAATGGAGAATGTGTAAGGGGGAAATCAAGGAGGATGCATTGTAATAGAGTGATCAAAAGGAAATGGACATATATCTTGTAGAGTGTAGGTCTTCTCGAGTTTTCCAATATGCATGTCTATATCCTTTGATTCATGGCTTGTAGTTGCATGCCTACCTTTGTTTGGTACGTTTACCTGTGGATCTTGTGTGTAGTAACCTTGTACTACCATGTTTGTTTGGTCAAGAGTTGGGTATTGTGGAGTTATAGGACCTCGGTAATCATGTTGGGTGGAAAGAGGGTTAGGTCCTTGTTGAATGTAAGGAGGGTTAAGTACTTGTTGAATGTAAGGAGGGTTAAATCCTTGTTGAATGTAAGGAGGGTTAATTCCTTATTGAATGTAAGGAGGGTTAAGTCCTTTTTGATTGTAAGGAGGGTTAGGTCCTTGTTGTGTGGAAGGAGGGTTACATCCTTGTTGATTTTGTTGAAGAGGGGTACCTTGATAGTGCATTGGTGGTACTCCTTGTTGTGGTTGATTTTGCTGAAGGGTACCCTGGTAGTGCGTTGGCGGTACACCTTGTTGTTGGGATGAATTGTATTGAAGGTTACCCTGATAGTGCATTGGAGGTACACCTTATTGATGGAATTGTTGATTGGAAAGGGTACCATGTGGCACACCTTATTGGGACAAACTGTTTTGAACGTTACCCTGATAGTGCGTTGGTGGTACACCCTATTGATGGTATTGTTGATTGGAAAGGGTACCATGTGGCACACCATGTTGATATTGATTGGGAAGGGGACCATGTGGCCCACCTTGTTGCTGGTATTGTTGATTGGGAAGGGGACCATGTGACCCACCTTGTTGTTGATTGAGAAGGGGACCATGTGGCCCACCTTGTTATTGGTATTGTTGATTGGGAAGGGGACCATGTGACCCACCTTGTTGTTGATATTGATTGGGAAGGGAACCATGTGGCCCATCTTGTTGTTGGTACTATTGTGGAAATTTCCCTTGTTGATTTTGTATGTTTTGAGAAGGGTCAATGTATGAAGTGTTTTGGGGAATGTATTGAGATGGACCTCTTGATATTATTGGGCCATTTCTTCTTGTTCGATTTGGGATAGTTTCCTAAACAAAGGGTTATATGTTGATTGATCATTGCCTTGTGAGAAGATTGGTGGCACATTTGGAATCTCCAATGGTTTGGGTATTTCTATCACAACTGAGTTATCTCCTAAGGGAATGAGGTGAGGATCTTTAAGACCTCCCACGTTAAAGTTTATAGGTAACTTAGCACAACTTTGTGCTAATTTGAAGAAGTATTTGGATCCTTTCTTAGAAGTTTTTCCATCAGTTTAAGCACCTTGGGATTATTGGAGTGTTGTAAGAATTCTTCATCATTTATTTCTTCCTCACTATCCACTTCTTTTATGACCATGCCCTTTTGGTTTTGGTTTGATCTATCCATTGCTTCTTGTTGCCTACAAATTACCTCTTCCTCACTTGGTGATTGGTTTGATGTTGCCTTAAATGCAAGTTCCTTTTGAGGAGTTACAAGGTTGCTTGGTCTATAACCCCATGGGTCACTTCCGTTGTTCATGGTGTTTGTTGGGGGCACGCTAGCGCTATTTTTTGTTTGCTTCCATATTTTTTCTGTATTGTGAACACGTGGTCATAAAAAAGCATCAAGATTTTGTGGAAGTTGGTGATTTCTAACTATGGAATAAAATAATGTTTTTTTTTGGGATTTTTTGTTTTGTGAATGTTTTGGGATTTTCTGTCTTGAAGGATGATGTCTATTGCCACATGGGAGGTGGTAATACGGGCCTTCTGGCTGCAACATCTACTTTTTGTTCCTCTTTATCTAGGATATTAGCTATGTTTCTCCACTGGGTTGGTGTTTCATTTTTCTCAAATATGAAGCTCCTCAAACTACTAATGATATCTGTTTGTTCACCTTCGATTCGTGCAAGACTTGGTTGTATGATAGGTGTTGTAAGGTTTGGTTGTTGAACTAGATGTTTTGAAATAGATGAAAGTCTTGGTGTTTTGATATGGTTTTCATGATATCGACCCTAAATTTTGAGTGATGTTTTGGGATGACGCTATTTTTGGAACTCAAAATGTTGAAAGACTTTGATATTTCACTTCTTTTTCTAGAGGATATGTTGCGGGAAATTTACTTGAACTAGCTTTGAGGTTCAAGCAAATGTTGATATCTTAGAAGTTTGAGTGAAGGAATGATCCAAGTTGTTTTTTTTTTATTTTGAATTTTTAAAAGTAGGATGAGGTGTTTGATTTTGCAAAACAGGTGATGGACTAATGTAAATTATGGTGTGTTTTGAGAGTAATTATTTTTGTTCTCACAAAATTTTGTAACTAGTTTATGATCAGATTTTGATTTTCACTAGAAAGTAGGGAAAAAGCAGTAATGTTTGTCAAAAGTGGCCAACTTTTGGTCAACTACGGCTAATTCTAAAAGTCACTTGCGGCAAGATTTTTCAAGAGTGGCTTATGTTTCAAGTTTTTTTTGTCTGATAAATAGTGTAGGAAAAAGTGAACTTTTTGGTCAAGAGCGGCCAATTTTTAGTCAACTGCGGCTAAGAAAATATGTCAAGTGTGGCAGAAAAAGGATCAACTATGGTAATTTTGAGGTCAACTACGTTCTGATTTGCAAAAGCGACCAATTTTTTATACTATTTTTTAAAATCTAGAGAGCAAAAGCAAGTTGATTTAGGTCGATTGTGACTAGTTTTTAAGTCAAGTACGGTGGGAAAAAGGATCAACTATGATAATTTTGACGTCATCTGCGTTCTGATTTGCAAAAGTGACCAATTTTTGATACTGTCTGTCAAAATCTAGAGAGAAAAAGTGAGTTGTTTTAGGTTGACTACAACCAGTTTTTAAGTCAAGTGCGACAGAAACAACAACAATAGAAGTATTATGTGCAAATTTATTTTCCAGTTTCTATATTGGTAGTAGCTTGGATAAATTTGCAGTTTTGAATGAATTCATTTGATCTGATTTGATATTTTGCAAGTGATATTATGCAACACAACAATCAAAACTATTTGACCCTAAATGTCTACAATTTTAAGGACATTTCTTTCTACAAAAGCTCAAAGTTTGTGGAAGTCAAAATGCTAAAGTCATAGTTTCTAATGCTTAGTTTTTCCTTAATACGACTTGAAATGTGAGCCTAAATATCTGAAAACCTTTAGGGATATTGTTTTAAGATATCCTTAAGGAGTGAAAATATAGGGCTCTTTTCAAAGGATTTGCACTAAGTCAAAAGGGTTTGAAGTTTGATAACCATGTAAAATGATTATTTTGATGTGTTCATTTTAATTCAAGAAAAATGTTTGATGTTTCAAAGTAATCGAAAGATTTGGAAATTTCGTGAAGACAATTTATACCCTAGGGATAGACACGTTCTTTTAGGTGGGCTTACCTCATGCCTCGAAGGGATGATTTTACATGCAATGAATGGAGAGTGTTTTAAACCCAACCATAAGTCAGACTTGGTAAGTAACTTCTCAAAATCAAAGTTCCAATGCACCACTTCAAAGAATTCTTTTTGCAAAAAAAAGGGTGGCTTCTACAACATTTGTTCTTAGTCAGTGTTTCGGGATAATAAGGTGTTTATATATGCGGTGATTCACTCATTTAAGAGGTCTCCCAACCCTTAGAAAGGGTTTTTACGCATCTCATGGATACTGAGGGATATTTTTTTTTGGTATAGAGCATTTGCACTAGGTGGTTGATTACTTTCATCACACCCATAAATATTTGTATAGCAGACCAAAACAAAAACTTACCGCTTGGGTTGTTCCCTCTCATAAATTGGGAGGTAGGCCTTCTAAAGGTAATGCTTTGAAATGAAAACAATGTGTGAAACTCAAAATGCTTTTCGTCACCCAAGATTTCCAAAAGGAACGACGGAAGAGGATAGACACCTAGTTTTCCAAACACGGACTACACAGTGTACGATGCATTACAATGTTCTTTTTAAGTCCAAACTTGAAATATGTGAAAGATAACAATTCGTGTTTTATGTGCACCAATTTCAAAATATTTTAAGATTTCAAGAAGTATCGCAATGTACAACCAAAATAGATTTGTTCATTTTTAAGCACCAATCTAAGTGTTTCTAACAATCATTGTATTAATTGGTCAACAAAAATGAAATCGTGTGCTCGTCCACGTATTGAAATCGTTGGTAAAAAAGACAGACATTTTATTTTAGAGCACCAAAAAGAAGTGCGGTTCTAATCTAAAAAAATATTGAAACATTCTTTTTAGAGCACCAAACCAAAGGCATGTGAATTTATGGGGTTCATTTTTAGGCACCAAAATTGAAAATTTCTTAAAGTATGAAAGCTTTTGAAATGTTCTTTTTAAAGTACTAATTTGAAATTGTGTTCTAATCTAGAAAGCTTCTTGAACATTCTTTTTAGACCACCAAACGAAAAGCATGTGAATTTGTGGGGTTCATTTTTATGCACCAAATTAAAAATCTTCTAATTATGAAAGCTTCTGAAAAATTTAAAAACTTCGACCGTTCGCTTTATCTGCAATAAAAGTGTTAGTTGGTTCTTGGATAAAATCATGCCATGCTTTTGCAAATCCTGCATAAAAAAATTTTGCACTCTTCCAACATCCAAACCAACAATCGAGCATTTAGAAATAAAAAAATAACTTGCAGCTTTTGGAAAAGAATTTAACAGAGCAAAAGCAAAATTTTCAAGCAAAAGTGGCCTTGTTAGAAGCAACTGTGGCTGAAAAAATCAAAAGCAGCCTTTGTTTACCAAGCAGAAGCGGCTAAATAATGCAAAAGCGCCCCTGTCATTTTAGTGAATGCGGTTGAAAAAATCAAAAGTGCCTATGTTAGGATCAACTGCAGTTTAAATTTTCAAAAGTGGCTCTGTTATTGAAGCAGAAGTGGCCAGAAAAGTAAAAAGTGGCCAAAAAATTTGCGGCTACAATAGGAATGAGAAATCAACCATGTGAATTTTTTGTAGCTTATGTGTGAAACTTTTTCAATTGCATTTCCAGAATCTGCAACTACTCAAAAACTCATACACATGTTATTGTTAAGGACTGTGGTCCCATTGGACATACTAGAATGTGTAATGGGGAAATTGAGTGTGCAATAAGATCAAATATTAATGAATTGAATCTAATATAATTCAAAACAAAGATCATGATTCATGCCCATTACTCACGAAATGAAACTACGAGAACAATGAATTCAAGAAAGCAATTGAAACAAAACAATACAAAATGAATTCAAAAATTGTAGCGTTACCATCCTGTGTTGAAGTGTATTCGCAAAAATGTTGGATCGTTGTTGTATCAATGTGAAGCCTCTATTTGTGCATAGAAAAAGCTTAAAATTTGTGTGTGTTGATCGAAGATGTATGTAAAGCTTGTCAAAAGATTGATTATGATTTCAACATCACTTCGTTGTGTAAAATATGTTGATTTTTCAATTGTTTTTGAGAAGAAATGAAGTTATTATATAGAATTTTTGTTTCAAAATGAACACTCGAGATCGCTTAGTAGAATATCTTGCTCAATGGTTCAAAATTGTTGAGAGGAATTAGATGAGAATAATTAGTGGATTTTGATTACGTAATTGGTGTGATTGAAGAAATCAATTTGAGTGTTAAGTGGAATTGAGGAAATAGATTGAATAATCTATGGAATTGAAGAATAGATGAATCCGTTAGAAATAAATGGATTAGTCAGCCAATCAGATTAAGCAATCGAGGGATCGTAATTTTCTCAATCATGAAAGTGGACGAGGATAATTAATTAATTGATTTAATTAATTAATATTTTTGGAGTTGAACATGCAAATCATGTTTGAATTTGGAAAGTTCAAAGTTGTATTTGTTTGTTTTGATCTTTTTGAATGATGTTTTGAATAATTTATTTAATTATTCATGTTTAGGGGAAAGTGATTTTTTTTATTCGTAAATAGAGCTAGAGCCCCCCACTTTTGACTGATGTTGTGAACTAGTGAGGCCACAAATGGGGACCCCATCCCAACATGGATGCACTACAACCACTACTCTAGCGAGCATGGTAGCCCAACAAGGGCACAAAGCCCGCGAGCACACTAGCCCAATGAGGGAGTGGGCCCCAGACACAAGTGCCTAGTACTACGGCAAGCTCCTTCTCTTCATCAGGGGTATCTTCAATGCTTGGTCCTATCTTGAGCTTTCTCCCTCTTTAGCCTAGGGTGATTTTCAATGCTGGTCCAACATCATCAACAGTAGCAACAATGCTATGGGTCAAGTCTGGAGACTTGAACCCTAGTGGCCACAACAACAACACCACCACCATTCATCCAATGCACCATAGGCTCATGCCCTAGTTTAGGGGAAATTGATTTAATTAAACTATTAAGTATTAATAATTTAATTGACTTAGGGGAATAAAGGGAATTAGTGACATAATTAAATAATTGGCGTTATTTAATTAATTGGGAGGAATAAAGTTAGATTAGGACTTTATTAAATAAATGAAATTTATTTAATTAGGCAAAAGTGATGAAAAAGTGAATTAATTAAATAATGTAATATTATTCAATTAATGGAGGAAATTAGGGTTTTCGATGTATTTGATGTGAATGCAATGATATTTAGTGATAATGATGTCGATGATGAGAAAATTTCATTTAGGATGTGTGATAAGCGTTAGGTCATTTTTACATGTTTACAAAATGAGGTGGTTTGGTTACAATTTTTTGTATAGATATTGGTTTTTATTATAGGGTTATTAAAATTTGGTTGTGATAGTCAAAGTACTATTTGTTCGGCAAGAAATACAATTTATCATGATCATAATAAACATATTAATTTTCAGTAACAATTTGTGTGGGATATGTTTGAGAATATTAAGGTCTTGTTATAGAATCATTACACTCAAGAAAATGCTAAAACTTCCCTCACAAAGCTAGTGTCCAAAAATAAGTTCTCTTGGTGCAAGAAGGCTATAATACTTGGATAGATTGTATTTAATTTATTTATGCTTCCTTTGTATGTATGTGAAATATGTAATTCCAAGTCAATGCTAGGATTAAGGTACCATTTATCTTACAATCCGATGTCTAATTCATGTGTTTCCAACACTCTTGGAAGGTGCACTTGGATACCTAGGGTGTAATTGAAGAAATATTTTATATTTAGATTATCCTAAGAATCTAGATACTAGCTTTCATATTCATTCATGAGGGTGGTGGATTACAATGGTGGAAATTACATTTGACTTTGGAATCATTAAGGCATATTCCCATTCCTAGATGTTAGACGAAGAAGTGGAAAATCTTGTCATAATAAAGTGGGCCTATGAGAATATGAGCCATTGGGGATTTATAGGTCAAGGATACCTTTGTGGTTATGTTTTGATGTAGGGGCATCGGTCCAATTTTGGGTTTTCTATTGCTATTTCAATTTTTGGTTTGCAATTTTAGTTTTGGATTGCTTGTATCCTTTTTAATTCCTCGTGTTGTGAAAATTGGCAAGTTTTGAGTGGAATCAAGAACATTGAGGATACCTTTAGCTTGTTGTCCATGCTTTTGGAAAAAGGCAGTTACAACTGTGGAAGAAGCCAAACTATGAAAAGAAACCATGAAAAAAAGAAATGTTGGAAGGTCTGCTAGAAAAGAGGGATCGACTATTTTGTGACAAAGAAAGAGATCGACACAACTTGGAGTTAGAAGTTTATGTTTGTGTATAGAGATTAATGTTTTGAAAGAAGGTCGAACTGTTCTTGAAAGAAGGAATAAAAATAAACACTAGTGCAAAGAGTAGTAGACAAACTTGGAAGAGTCTGATCGGTTTTTGACTATGAAGGAGTAAACGATAGGCAAGAACGAATATCAAAGAAAGATCGATGGAGTACATGAACAACATGGGAAGTTGCATTGAATGCCAATTCTTTTTGAATCCTTGCTCTTAGTTGTTTTCATCAATATAATTACATTAAAGTTCCGCTTGCTTTCATTAGTGCTTGTGAGCCACTGATACTTGTGAGTTTTAAAATTATGTTGTATTGAATGTGGAAGGGGGTCGTATTGTTCTTGTCACCCTAGTTTGTGGATCAATCTAATTAATAGAGCCATCATTTTTTGGGATGTTTCCTTAATTTTTTTTAAGTCTTGCAACATCCAGTCTTTAAAATTGCAGAGGGTTTTTAATTAAATGGTTTTCCATTATCATTTTGCTATTATCTTGGTATTAGAGTAGTAAGAGATTGGGAGATTGGGAAGTGGGTAGAATGCCACCAAGAAGCATGAGAGGAGGAGGTGCTCGAAGAGGCCATGAGGAAGGAGTACTAGAAATGTTGTAGAACCTACCAACAAGGTTGGATGCCATGGAGTAGGCACAACGAAGGGGAATAGTCATTGATGATATTAGCAAAGTTGAGGAAGAAGAGAAACCACAAACTGATGATGAAGTTTGAGAAGAACCGGAAGGAGTGGAAAAAATATTGATAAGAGTTGTTATGAATGTGGGAGCCAAACCAAGAATTGAGGTTCCTATGTATTTTAGAAGCTTAAATGGGGAAGATCTCATTGACCGAATCAATGATTTGGACAAATATTTTGAATATGAAGGAGTTGCAAAAGAAAGAAAAGTTAAGTTTGCTTGTACAAGGCTTAAAGGCCATGTTGCAATGCGGTGGGATTTCGTGCAGTCTAAAAGACGAAAGAAAAATAAGGAAAAGATCACTTCTTGGGATTGAATGGTTGCCAAATTGAAGATGAAGTTCCTTCCATGGACTATCAAACCAATCTTTTCAAAAGATTGCAGAATCTCAAGCAAAATTATATGTCCAATAAAAGAATATACGAAAGAGTTCTACAAGTTGGTGATTCGGTCAAGCCATAGTGAAGAGGATATGGAAAAGGTGGCAAGATATTTGAATGGGTTGAAATATATTTTAAAATATGAGCTAAGTTTGGTGTCTTCGAGAACTCTAGAGGAGGCCTATCAATTTTCCATTAAGGCAAAAGAGAAGCTCGTGAGGAAGAAAAATCAACAAGGAAGAAATAGAGAAAGAGGCTTTAGAGGAAGAGGAGCACAAGCTGGTAGGGGACAAAAAACTCATCAAGATGAAGGGGTTGGTAGTTCTAGTGGGCCAGCTAATCAAGAAAGAGGATGATATTAGAACAAAGGAGGAAGATCTTTTGGTAGAGGTAGTTATCAAGGAAGAGGAAGAGGTTTTGCTGGAAAATGCTTCAAATGCAATCATATGCTAGTCATAAGAGTTGGGAGTGTCCAAAATTTGCAATAGAAGGTCACACAAGGCCCAAATGAAGTAATCAAATTATGCAAGAAGATCAAGAAAGTGTGGGATCACCTCCTCATCACAATGAGGAACCTGAGATTGGAGAGTATTTGTTGTTCAAGAGAGTGTTGTTGAAGCCATTGAATGAGAGTAAAGAACTAGAACAAAGAAGAGCTTTATCCAAGACAAAGTGCAAGGCAAAAGGTAAGTGTTGCAAATTGATTATTGACAATGGTAGTACGGATAATTTAGTGGCTATGAAAATGGTGAATAAGTTAGGTCTTAAGAGAACTAAACATCCTACACCTTATAAATTTTCTTGGCTACAGAAAGGGCATCAGTTGTTGGTAGATGAACAGGCCTTAGTAGAATTTCAAATTGGTAGTTATAAGGATAATGTGATTTGTGATATCATGCCCATGGATGTGTGCCATGTATTTCTTGGTAGAATATGGTAGTTTGATCGAAATTTTTTACATGATGGGAGGAGTAACACCTATACCTTTGAAAAGGATGGCATCAAGCATACTTTGTTACCTATGTGTGAACAAGAAGAGGACAACAGTAGTAGTAGCAGTAGCAAGATAATGCTGGTAGGTGGAAAAGAGTTCTTGCATATCATGAAGAAGGAAGAAACGAGAGTTTCTTTGGTGCTCAAACCCAAGGAGTTGCTTACCTCTACAAAGTTGGAGGAACTACCCAAGGAGATACAAGATATCTTGGAGGAACATAAGGATATTGTTGCAGTTGATTTTTCTAATGAGTTGCCTCATAGGCGGAGTATTAGCCATTGTGCATGGATTTGATTCCAGGGGCTAGCCTTCCAAACAAGGGTGCTAACAAATTGACTCCCCAAGAGAATGATGAGATTAGAAGGCAAGTTGAAGAATTACTCTAGAAAGGGTTGATAAGAGAGAGTCTTAGTCCTTGTGTTGTTCCTCCACTCTTAGTGCCTAAGAAGGGAAATGAATGGAGAATGTGTATGGAATCTAGGTCCATTAATAAGATAACTATCAGATACAGATTTCCAATTCCCATAATAGATGATTTGATGGATTGTTAGGGGATGCTAAGTATTTTTTGAAGATATATCTAAAAAGTGGTTATCATCAGATTCATATTAGACCTGGAGATGAGTGGAAGACAAAATTTAAAATAAATGATAGAATCTACAAATTTTTGGTTATGCCCTTTGGGATCACAAATGCACCCAATACTTTTATGAGGATCATAAATGAAGTCTTAAAATATTTTCTACGGAAGTTTTTTATTGTGTATCTTGATGATATCTTGGTTTTTAGCAGGTCTAAAGAAGGGCATCTACAACATTTGAAGATGGTGATGACGAGGTTGCATGAAGAGAAGTTGCAGATTAATCTGAAGAAGTGTGTGTTTATGCAAATTGAATTGACTTATTTGGGGTTTGTGGTATCTAGTGAAGGGTTGAAAATGGACAAGGAAAAGGTTCAAGCTATTATTGATTGGTCAACACCAAAGAGTGCACCTAAGGTATGAATTTTTCATGGGCTTGATAGCTTTTGCAGGAACTTTATCAAAAAAATTAGTCATGTAGTTGCTCCTATACTTGAAACAATTAAGGGGTCTAAAAAGTAGTTTATATGGACTCGAGAGGCCAAAAAGAGTTTTAAATTTCTTAAAAATAGAGTAATTGAGTAACCTATACTTGCATTGCCTGATTTCAATAAAGTATTTCAAGTTGAATGTGATTCAAGTGGCTTGGAAATAAGGGTTGTTCTTAGCCAAGAAGGTAAACCAATGGCTTAGTTTAGTGAAAATTTGAATGATGCTAAGAATAAATATTTTGCCTATGATCTTGAATTCTATGCATTGGTTCAATCTTTGAAGAAGTGGAGGCATTACCTACTTCCTAAGGAGTTTGTTGTTTACACTGATAACCATGCATTACAATTTATTAATAGTTAACACAAATTAAATTAGAGGCATGAAAAGTGGGTAGAGTATCTTCAAAGTTATAATTTTGTGTTGAAACATAAGAGTGGGAAAACAAATAAGGTTGTTCATGCATTAAGTAGAAGAAGTTTATTGTTGCATGAAATTTAGGCTAACAGTGTTGGTCTTAATAGTTTGAAGGAGTTGTATACAGATGATCTAAATTTCAAAGATGCATATGAATCTTGTAGTACTACAATCAGTAGAGATAGGGGTCCTTGGATTGAGTATATGTTGTATGAAGGTTTTCTATTCAAATGCAGTCAATTATGAATACCTAGGGGATCAATGAGGGAGAATATCTTGAAAGAGAAACATTATGGCAGCCTAGGAGGAAATTTTGGACAGGATATTTAAACTTATCTATAGTTGAGTAGACACTATTACTAGCCAAGAATATAGACTGATGTCAAGAAGTATGTGGAGAGATGCAGAGTATGTCAACATGCAAAGGGAAGAAGTCAAAATATTGGGTTGTATCAACCATTTCCAGTTCCATCTTGACCATGAGATTTTGTAAGTATGGATTTTGTTATGCGTTTTCCTAGGACTCAAAGAGGTAATGATTTTATATTTGTAGTTGTGGATAGATTCTCTAAAATGGTGCATTTTATCCCATGCAAGAAGACTAGTGATGCAACCAATATTGCTAACTTGTTTTTCAAAGAAGTGGTTCATTTACATGGTATTCCATGGAGTATTGTATTAGAATATAGAGATATGAATTTTGTTGGGCATTTCTAGAGAACCCTTTGGAAATAGTTGGGAACACATCTTAGTTTCAATTCACCTATCACCCCCAAACAGATGGCCAAACTGAGGTGGTAAATAGAAGTATTGGTGACATGTTGAGGTTCCTTGTTGGGAACACACTTGGTAACTAGGATATGGCTTTAGCCCAGGTTGAGTTTGCTTACAATTACTCTCCAAATCGGAGTACAAGTTTTAGTCCTTTTTATATTATTTATGGCATGCATCTTAGGGGTGTCTTGGAACTCATAAATATTGGTGACATGGAGAAAAGAAGTGCAAATGGTGAATACTTTTCCCAAGTAATCCATGACCTTTATAAGGAGGGTAAGTTGAACATTAAAGGAAGCAATCAACAATACAAATAGTATGTTGATAAGAATTAGAGAGAGGTTCATTTTCAAGTGGGTGATCTTGCGTTGGCTCATCTTAGGAGGGAAATATTTCCTAAAGGTGAATTTAATAAATTGAAAATGAAGAAAATCGGTCCTTATAAGATTTTTCAAAAGTTTTTAGCGAATGCCTATGAGATTAGCCTTCCTCCAAGCATGGGGATTTCACCAATCTTCAATGAAGTAGATTTGCATCCATACCAAGGTGCTACAAATGATGAAAAAACAGAGTTAGATTTGAAATCCATTAAAGATTAGCATGTGACCAAAACATTTTCGCTAGAAATAGAATGCATTCTTGATAAGAAACTATTGAAGAAGAACTGCGACAAAGAGTATTTTAAGTACTTGGTGAAATGGTGCAATCATCCTTTGGAGGATGCTTCCTGGTTTTTTGCACCTAAAATCTCTAAATATGGTCATTCCATCAATAACCTCATGAATAGGAGTTCATGATCTTTTGTTTCCCCCTCGAGAAGCCTAATGTAGGGGTATCGGTCCAATTTTGGGTTTTCTATTGCTATCAATTTTTGGTTTGCAATTTTAGTTTTGGTTTGCCAATTTTGGATTCCTTGTATCCTTTTTAATTCCTTGTGTTGTGACAAGTGGCAAGTTTCGAGTGGCATCCAGAACCTTGAGGCTTCCTTCAACTCACTATCCATTCTTTTGGAAAAAGGCAGTTACAACAGTGGAAGAAGTTGAACTGTGAAAAGAAACCGAGAAAAAAAGAAATGCCGGAAGGTCTGCCAAAAAAGAGAGATCGATTATTTTGTAACAAGGAAGAGATCGACATAGCTTGGGGTTATAATTTTTTGTCAGTGTACAGAGATCAACGTTTTGAAAGAATGTCAAACTGTTCCTCGAAGAAGGAACAGAAAGAAACGCTAATGCAAAGAGTGATAGACAGACTTGGAAGAATCTGATTGGTTTTTGACTATGAGGAAGGAGAAAACGATAAGAAGGAATGAATGTTAGAGAAAGATCGATCCAGGGTACAGGAACAACAAAGGTAGTTACATTGAATGTTTATTCTTTTTGAATCCTTGTTCTCAACTATTTGCATCAATATAAATACATTAAAGTTCTGTTTGCTTTCATCGATGCTTGTGAGCCACTGATACGTATGAGTTCTAAAATTCTGTTGTATTGAATGTGGGAAGGGGGATGCATTATCCCTATCGCCCTAGTCTGTGGATCGATCTAATTAATAGAGCCATCATTTTGTGGGATGTTTCCTTGATTTTTGTTAACTCTTGCAGCTTCTGGTCTTCAAAATTACAGAGGGTTTGTAATTGAACGGATCGCCCTTATTAGTTTGCTATTATGTTTTCTACTTGGGGACTCATTACTTGAGCCCATGCAATGTTCATGTGAAGTCATTAATGTATTTACTATTATTGGAAGATTCTCTCAAAGGTGGGCATGAATTTTTTATGATACCATGGTTTTAGTGAAAAAAATTATGATTTTGGTCTCTGCTTATAAATTGGAGGCATGTGCTAATAGCTTATGTCATTTTTTATAGGTGCATAAGTGTTGTTTGAATGTTGTCTTAGTGTAGAGTGTAGTATGTTGATACTGTATCATGCACGTTGAAAACTAATGCATGTTTTCTTTTTGTGGTGGAAATTTTTTCTTGAAAGGGTTTCTCCATGTAAATCGTGTGTCACTATGGTTTATTGATTTTAGTTTTATTTTTGATTTGTGCATTTCACATAATATTTATGGTACTATTATATTAAAAAAATTAATTTTAGATCTGTATACATAATTTAATTGTAGTAGTTTCATCTTGTTTCTCAAAATTCATGTTTAAAAAAATTATTAGAAAACTAGAAGAAAATTTTCCTTTCTAACAAAGTGACAAGAAACATGTAAATAAATGTAATTACAAATCTATAAAGTTGAGCACAAGAACCATTCCACTAATTATTTCAACTTAATAAAAAATAAAAATGATAACAAAACATAATCATAAGTTTCTTTTCCACATAATGGAAACTAGATCTATACATTTTATACTCAAAACTTAACACATCAAAGAATTCAATTGCAAATCAAGGCACTAATTTAACCCATAATATGATCCATGAAGAAAACTAAATGGTACTCTTGTTCCATATGTGGATAATTTATATAAAATTAAAAAGATAGTTTGAAGCACTTATATAACTTGAACCATAGGATTACAAGTTTCCTCAATGATACATTTCTCAATAATATAACAATGATGACCCACAACAACACAGGAACCAAGACAATAGTACATGCTCTCCAAAGCATCACCAACAATCCAATTGGACCCAATAGTGAACACCACCTAACCATGTGGGACCCCAAGGTCCACCCGTCTAGACTAGGAGGTAGCTAATTATGCAATCAAACAAATGCACACAAGAAGGAAGGCATCATAGAAGAATAAATTGTACATAATACATCTAATAAGCATTCACATTGTAATCATGATACCTACTAATGGTAATAGCGATAACACCAAGTACACAATAAGAATGGTGATAACTTCTAATCACATACGAGAGATTGGAGCTAACAACCAATACATACAATGAGAATGATGATAACCACCAATTACATACAAGAAAAAAAACACTCACAATTGCTAATACATGCAGTGTAAACACCCACTCATCTAATATTTAGAACACCAAGAAAAACATATTTGGAGATTCTACAACCATAAAATACTACATAAGCATACATTTCTCAAACTTCATTAGATACAACTCAAGCCAAAAATATTTGGGAGATGATATAAGACAAAGGATCAAGGAGTGACATCATTATGTTTCTCCAAATTGAGTGAGAATTGAGGGTGCACATCTATTCACAACATATGAATCTCAAGTTGAACAAAAATTAGGAAAAGATCCTATACCAAGACTTATTCCTTAGGACACTAACCGCAGTGGCCTTGTATCCTATATAAGAAATCATGGGCTTAATTGTACATATCATAACACCAATTAGATACAATAATTTAGCAAACAAAACTATGAGAGTATACAAAAATAATCTATGAGAAATCAATTGAGGTTTAAAAAATGACATAAATGGAAAAATCCCAAACCATCCCAATTTTATGGGTAAATTCATCGACCCAAAAAATAAAAGAAATTGTCAAGACCAAAATTTCAAAAATATCAAACACACAAAAAGATTTGACACTAAAATTGAGGTGTAAACTATGACACACATTGGAAAATTATAAAAAAACTTGTTTCCATAAGGAGAATTTGTGTCCAACAAAATAAAAAAGTTTAATGTGGTCTAAATTAAAAATTTAATATTTAAAAAAAATGAAGAACCATGCAAACTTTCAAATCCACCATTGATGAACCTCTAATTCTTAAAAAAATTAAAAATTCAATTTTCAAAATTTTAAAGATATCCTTTGAGAACAACAAAAAAGAGAATAAACTTTTCACATCACATTAATTTTTGAGAAAGTTTTTTTTGTCATAACTCAAACACAAAACTATATTTTCCAAAAATAATAAAAATCTACAATTAAGAAATTGCACAACAAGCCATTTTAAATATTTTACTCCAAATATGCCTAAAGTTGGGCATGAAATAGCATGAAATGTATTTAAGTAAATGCATCAATGTCAAAATGGAAAATACCCTCCATATAGAAAACTGTCAATAATGGATCTTGGATCTTTTGAAAGTGTTATTGCATTTTTTGCACCTCCTTTGAAAATCGTGTCCACATACGTAAATTTTGTCTAAGTCAGTTTTTTCGCTCTTTCCATTGGTTTTCCAAACCTTGTCGAGCTCCGCTTAGCTTGTCACAACCTTGTTTGCCCGACACTTGAAAATTTAAGTCTAAGTCCACCTTTTGGAGTTGGTCTTTCATAAATTTTTTAGAACTACGTCAGGGTCTAAAGTACTTGTCACTACCTTAGTGAATCCTGATAAAACAAAAATAAAGCAATTTGGAGTTCTGTGGAAGTTTTGAAACCTCTATTGGCTTCTGACGAGGTTCTCAAAACCATGTTTTATCCTGAAGACGATCTAGGTTTGAAGGATTTTGTTCCAAAAACTGATGTAGTGAAGATTGTGTTGAAGATATGGCATTTCAGAACCTTATGACTTTTTCAAAACCTTTGCCAATGAGGTTGTCAAAACCACTCATTTCACCAAAAGGTTTTCTTTTATCCATTTCTTTTCAAATATTCAAAAAGTAGTTGGAGCAAAAGGAAAGATGGGAAAGCTTACATGCAGTAACCATAATAACGGGTCATTAACTACCCACTACTCCCCAACATTAATTGTGGGTGTTTTTAAGTAAATTGAGCTATTTGGGAGGTATATTTTAGTAGCGACTAGAGATAGAATTAGAGTGGAACAATAGAAGTGAACTCGCATAGCTGGAAATTCTTGTAGCTCTGAGAACATTCAAAGATACTATTTTCCTTGGTCAAGCTATAATTTGTTGAAAGATAATAACATTATACTTTGAGGAAGAGAATTGTGTTGACATAAGTTTTTCCATTCCTCTCTATGAATTGAGTGTATGTTTTAGGGTCTCAACCACTATGAAATATAAATACCATGGTTATGAGTATGTCTCTGGCTTAACTAGTACAATGCCAGAGATAGGGGATACCAAGCTAGGGCATGTAAGTTGGGATGAATTTTGGAACTAAATTGGGAAAGACAACCAACCACCCATTACTCATAAACCAATTGAGATAATTTTTTTAGAAGTTGTCATGTTCCTAGTAGCCATTCAATGTCCTGACTTAATATTGGAATACATCAACCATAACATAGGAGGTAAGAACGAATGATAACCGACTGGTAGTGAAAATACAAAGAGATACATTCTCCTCTTGTCTAAAGATCCCAGATAGGGAAGCATACATAAATTTTGATTTTACTTTCATATTGTAATTTTTTGGAGAAGAAAGGTCAGTACCAGAACATGATTTCCAAAGAGTGGCTTGCTACACTGAAGAAGGGAAAATATCAATTGCCTAAAAGTTTGTACAAAAATCACTTTGTGAACAAATTTTTTAACATAATTGTGCTTCTACATAGATTGAGGGGTATCGAAAGGGCTCATGGATTTGAGGAGTGGATGCACTTTTTCATGCAAATTATTATTGAAGGTGTGCAACTCTTAGAATGGGCACAACTTATCAGTGGCCAAATATATAATGTGATCGTCCACTTCCCAATCAATAGATTCTTTATATGAACCTTCATACTTAATTTATGTCATTGCTAGTACTAGACTATGGCCTATAGGTTGAGGCCAAGTGCAAATCAACGTCAAGAGGTTCCAATTTTTTATTATTATGATAAGCTACAATTTGGGAAAAGCTATCATCATTATAGGAGGATCAATGACACATTTACCATGAGGATGGTTCAAGAAATCCAAGGGGATATTGGTTTGAGGATTAATCCTGAGGCCATGCAACTAATCAACACCTATGGAAGTCACTTCATACAGTTCCAAAGGTTTTCATATATTAGAATTGGAGGGTTTGATGGTACCCCACTGAAACTCTCTAAGTGTGCAGAGGATAATTATTTTCTTGATAGAAGTCTATAGGAAAGTGGCAGAGGTAAATAAAAGGTGCCATGAGAGGAAAAAGGTCGGTATACCATTCCCTATTGGACTTGGCCATTTATCTTGTAATTCTATGTCTGATGCACTTAATATTGAAAGGGATCGTGTCAAATATACCTTACAATTCTATGATGGGAGGTTTCCTTTTGATAGTAAAGATTTTGTGAAGAATAATCTACAACTAGGTCTCAGATTCCATCATGTTCCCAACTTGGAAGATTATTGGGTTGACTAGGCTTATAAATATGAGGTGAGAAGGAGAAGTTGGATGGGGTTATCTTTAAGGTAAATAGTTACATTCAATTTAAATTGGGATATCCAAGGCATTAGAGATGATGAGTCTAATCTAGTGGATCCCATCTTTATTAATCACAATCAAACTCATCCTATCATGTCTATGGGCTGCAACATCAAATAAAATGAGACCATTGAGGCCCTAAGACTACGATCGTGTGAAGAAGAAAATAAGAATGGGTTATTAGAAAGAATGCAAAAAAGAAATCTCCCGCAACTAGATCACAAAATACTCATCTGCAAAGAGAAGGTAGCCAACCACCTGTGGCCTCAAGAACACAAACTTCTACTTCATAGAAAGTACTCTCAAAAGGACAGGGTGGTGGATATGGTGAGCCTCTAGAGAGAAACTTTCCAGAGAAAATGTGTGGAGAAGATGCCTCTGAGATCCCTCAATAGGATAAAGATAAGGATATAGCTGAAGAAGAAGAAGAAGAAATAGTCAATGTCTCTACTTCCCCATCTCAGGAAAGTTCCTCTTCTTCTCTTGAATCTTCTTCGGGTAGGGACACACACACTTCCCCTAGGGTAGGTCCTACTCCCCCTCTTCTCTTGAACAAGAGCCATCAATTAATCCTTCTCTAAGAAGAATGTTATTTAGCTCCTCTAGTTCCAAGTAAGCTATCACACCTACCACCTCTTCTTGGCTCGAGCAGACACTATCAAGGAAAAGGAAGATTGTTCAAGTGAGCCTCCCAAAGAAAGACCTTGTAGGTCAGCTAATTTAGATGACTCCTAAGCCCAAGCGGTTGAACACTACATCTAGATTGTTAGAAGGTGATAGAACATGGAACATATGTGTAGAGGTAACTCATCCTTCTATGCAAAAAGAGGTAGGCTAGGCCACTGCTACTAATTTCAATGTCACCAAAGTAAACTTGGGGCCTTCCATGAGGGATGAGGATGTGCATAACTTCTAGATAACAACAACTAGATTGGTGGAATGAACAACTAAGGACAAGAAAAGCAAAGATGAGCTAAAGGGTCAAATCAAAGTTCTAACTGAATGCTTGAAGTTTATATTTGACATTTCCTCGCAACCAATTGCTCAAACATGAGCTATTTTTTATCCAATATCATCATCTAGGAAGGAGGTGGTAAATAAAATATAGAATTATAAATCCTTTGGTAAAGCTATAGAAGAATGGGCCACTGACATCTTGAACAAAGGGAACCAGTTCATTATTGACATGAAGAAAGTGTGTAGGGATATGGATGCCTTGAAGGTTGAAGTAGAAAAGGACATTGCCTCAGCCAAGAATGAGGAGGCAATGTGGGCAAATACCCTTGGTGATCTTAAGGGGATGTTAAAATTAGGACTTGAGAATTTAGTTAATGAAAATACCATCTCAAATATTGCAGGTAATCGATGCCTTATGTGGAAGAAGATTATCGAATTGAAACTCTTCGTGATCAGACAAAGTATACAAGAAATTGGAAAAGTGTTGACAGAATGCAATATGATCAGGGGTGAAATTCAACAACACTTCTCAAAAATTGGCCTGCATCTTAGAAAGGAAGGAAACAATCAAGATGCATCTTAGAAAGGAAGGAAACAATCAAGATGAATACGAAGAAGTCTTGAAAGGAAACTTCAAAAAGGTAGTTGATAGCATCTACGATAAATGGCCATTTGATGTAGAAAATCTAAGAAAATTCAGTGGCATTGACTTGATCCTATTTCAGTTTGTTGCACTTATAGCTGCCTATGAAGGAAATCTCGAGGTAGGAAAGGTGAGAAAATATCTGTAGAAGCTCATAGCTAGGAACGTCATCATTCCCCAACACGAGGAAATGCCAGTTGTTGTGAAAGCTTTCTAAGGCTTTTTGAGTGAGGAGTGCCACAACAGCAACCCAGTAAACTAAGAGGATAGCAAGCGAAGTGCCACCCTAATGACATTTCAATTGCTTTTATAAACTTTATGTTAGTTGAAAATAATTTCTTTTAATCATTGGATAGTTATTTTATAAAGAAGCAGTTATGTATCTGCTTGATATATATATGTAATTAAGATGAACCAAAAACTCTCTCTTAGCGTTTTCTGAACTTTTATACTTCAATTTCAATATAGCATTACATGATCAAAAGCCTCTATATGTCTGTGTGCGTTTAGTTTATCATTTGGATGAAAGGAATCTTTTAAATCCGTATATTTAAATTATTCTCTTGGTTATATCATTTCTATGTGAATGTGTGACTTTTTCATCTTGATGATTGGCTTATTCCCTAAAGTTATATTGAGTTAAGCACTTTGTATTTACAGGTTGCAGTATGCTTTTTTGCCTTTGTACCAGTGGTTATGATTGTTTCTATTCCATTGCATTCAATATTAGAAAGATTTTTGGTGTTGGATTTATATGTCTTTTCTTCTTTCAGGTTAAAAGCATAACATTATTTGAATTTAAAGTTTTTTGGGTTTTATTGAAAATCTGAGAGGTACTTGTACCTCTTTAAAATTTAGAGACTAGTTCTTTCCTATAGAAAAGATTATTTGAACTGTTGGAAACCGATTGCATCTGTTTTGTGGGTAAAGAGTCAAATTTATAAGATAAATCCTAAGGTTCCAATATGTTAGCCAACAGAAAGCTATCCGCAAGAAAATGTGAGAAATCCTTTTTGAAGCAAAGAATAAAAAGCTCCTTCCGATCCTTAGATTTTATTTGAATTCAACACAAGGGTTTGAATAAATCCACACACAAGAGCCAAAGTAATGAATGAAGATGTGATCCCAATTTTTACTATCTTTTTCCCTTTTGATGAAAATCTCTAAATTGAAAAGTGATTTTTACCCTTTTCACATTGAAACTACACTTTAATAAATACATATTTTTAATAAAATATATTTTCATTTCAAATGACTAATGTAAAAAATTTAAATAAACTATTTAACATTTTCTCAATTTCTTTATCAACAATACAATTTATTAAATTGAAAAACAATCTACTTTGAAAGAACTATACACACATATCAAAAACTAAGAAGATACAATATATGAAAACTAGAAAAACCTACGTAAAGCACTCACACAAATTATTTATGAGTTTCCCTAGAAAAATAATCCATTATCAACATCAATTTAGATCACAGGTCATAAGGTATAACAAGACATAGTTTGCAATTTGAAATCAAGTGAAATGGGGAAAATAAACATAAACACATTTACCGAAATTAGCTGTCTAGATTAATCACCATTGGGAAACCTATTCCTACACACTTAGTTAAAAAATCAGTTATATGTACATAATATAATACAGTTGAAGCACAACATATAATACCCAATGAGAGCATATAATTAAATAAGGAATATATCTATCTCGTGCAATTATATCATAATATCAAAATTAATAATAATCAAAACACATTAATCAGATAACCACATCTTATTGAAAATTAATTATAATAAATATAAATTAAAGATATCAAAATATGAGTATTTAAATCATTTTACATACAATCATTAAATTTACTCATAAATTTGAACTAGAAAAATAAATTACTTCAATATTATTCTAAGAATAGTGAAGTTGAATAATCCACATAGGTTCAATCATGATAGAACCATATAAGCCAGCAATAAGTATATACTCACAAACACAATAATTCTTAAACATTGAAGATATAAATTATAATTAAAATACTTATCAATAAGTTCAAAACATGTTTTCACCCAAGCAATAGTACAAGAATAGAAAAATTCAAGAGTTAACATAGGTGGGCTTTACATCATTCCCCCAAGAATGGACTTCCTCCTAAAGTCACCCAAGATAACATGAAAATACAAAACCAAATCTATTACATGCCACACAAAGGAAGCAACATAATAAGCAACCACCGAATGTTGAACCATTTCAAACATACAATATGATATACAATATGGTAATATAGGCGCTCCATGAGTATTATTCATTTTATAATAATATTCCAATGAGTGATATTTAAACCATAGTAGAATTGTTAAGTCATTTATTCATTTCCACACATATATGAGTTTTTACACATTTTAATGCTTTCTTAAAAAATCCAACAACTCATATGTAGATATACTCAATGCATATTTTTCAATATAAAACATGTTTCACTTATCCACTTCATAAGGATAACAACACATGGATCAAATATAGATCCGGGGGGACTCCAAGGACATATAATAGTATTAATCAACTGAGAACCATACTACGTAACCAAAGATCCAAGAACCAACTATAATGATGGTACCAAGGAAAAATTTGTCGGTAACCCTCCATGCATTTCTATATCAACCTTTCCTTTGGTTTGTTTTAGGGGATTAAACTCCTAGAGAAAGGTGTGAAGAATAAAAATCACTAGGAAGGTATATGGATAATGGCCATTCCATAACAATCCACATTTACTTCTATCCTCAAAATTTTCCTATGTGTAATTCTTTATATACACTCTATTAAAGGTCATTCTCCATAGACAAGGTAATAAAAAACATCAAAATACAAGACCAACGCTTGCAAACAAAAATAATATATTTTATCCACCATAAACTTAAAGAATACCAAAAGAAAATACATTTCAATTCTAATAATAAGTTAAACAAATGCTAGTGATTTCTATTGAATACACCATAATGATTCATTTGAACAAAAATATTCTACAACCCCGAATAAACTTCCACACATGCAAGAGTGGCGCAATAAAGAATTCTATATTTACAAATAATGATATGTGAATACAATAGGATGCAATAACCAAGATATGTAATGTAAAAATTAAGCCTTGCTTATAAAGGTAATTTGAGAGATAAGACAACATAGAGTTATAATAAGTTTCATAATCATATGATATGAGACATAAAAGGATAACAATACTATGTGTGCCCTAAAAGTGGGTGGAATAAACTTAAAAAAATGAGTGTGAATAGGTTCTAGAAAGGAATTGGTTAGGTGCTAAACTTGTTCACACCAAAACCCCTCTTAAGTGCAAATTAGGGAGGAACAAACAAACTCAAAGATGCAAAGATGGGTCCTAAAAATAAGGCCTTATAAGGCACTCATGTACAAACAGTCTATCAAAAATAGAGAAAATTAGAAAGCCTCTTAGAAAAATATCCTCCCTAAAAGAGAGAAAATATGCAAATAAAACATAAAAATTGGAGGAATCAAGAATACCCCCCAAGGAAAAATTTCTTCACCCCAAGCATTGATCAGAATTGAAAATAATGAGGTGATATCAAAGGATTAGTGAAGATATTTGTAACTTTCTTCTTATGGGCAAGTACTCCAAGCTAAGAATACCATCTTGAATGAACTATCTCATGAAGTGCATGTGGATATTAATGTGCTTAGTCCATTTATGATCCATTAGATTGCATAAAATGTGAAGGACACTCTATTATCAAACCAAAGAATAGGAGGATGATCATGAGAAAATTTGAACTCAATAGTCAATTATTGAAGCCAAAGAATCTCTTGGTTAGTCAAAACTATACCTTGATACTTAACCTATGTCAATGATAATGAAATAGTTATTTTCTTCTTGTATGATTATGTGATTGGACCAAAACTAATGATAAAAAAACTAGAAGCAGACTTTGATCTTGGCATCATTAGCCTAGACTAGGTTAGTGAAGTTCATAATTTGAGAACCTCTTTATCTGTAGTGAACACCAAAGTGATATGTTCATTAGATTTAATTTAATATATGTTTGGATGCTTTCTAGTGGCTCTCATGAGGCTCCTAAGAGAAATGAGAGACAAGTTAAAGTGCAAAGGAAATATTAGGATGACTATGTGTATTACAAAATAGTTCCAACCAAGTAACCATATAAAGTAGCACAAACTATGGGAATATTGTAATTGGTAGATAGTATTAAACCTTATTGAAATGGTGTGGGTGAATACTCATAACTATACATGACAAATGTCTAATAAATTTAAGACTATATTTCTACTAAAAAATGAAGATCCCCTTAGGATTTTGGAAAATCTAAAGACCAAGGAACAAATGCATAATATTGAGATTGATCATACCAAACCACTCCATTGATTCTTTATGTACACACTTGGTCATGGAGGTGGAGCTCCCTATGAGATTCAATCATCTTCATTTAATATAAGAATAAAAATTTCTTTTCCATGCATCTAAGTGTAAACTACACAACTAGAATGGTTATTCATCTTCTCATACAAAGCTTGATGGTCTTATTTGAGACTATATAATGAATGAAAAAGCTTATAAATGAGATAATATTTCTAAACAAAATTTGGAGGCTAATACATGTATATCTCCTTATGAGTATCATTGTGAAATAAGGAAATCTTTGCATCCATTTTAAGAATTGACCATCCCTAGGATGTAGCTAAAGAAAGTGCAAGATGAATTGAATCCATCTTGGCAACAAGAGAAAAGGTTTTGGATTAGTCAATACCCTTAACCTAAGAAAACCCCTTTGTGACAAGTCATACCTTGTACTTGTCAATATAACCATTTATTAAATATTTGGTGCACTACACCCATTTTCACTATACTAACATCCTTCCCTTAGGAAGAGGAACAAAATGCCATGTATGATTCGTCATCAAGGAAGAATGATCCTTAACCATAACAAGTCCTCACTTAGGAAAAGATATAGCATTTGAAATTTTTTGAGGATCAAATGAAAGTTCATGAATCAAAATATTAACACTTGAAGTCTATGAATGAGTGTGGAAATGGTATGTGGGATCATCAAAAAAATGTCCCACCTTCTCAAGAGTAGTGTGGGCCTAATGAGGGAAAGACTTTGTACCAAGGGGATATAGATCAAGACCATCATGTGAATTACCATAAAGAATAAAAACATCCTCAAGTGATTGTGGACACTAATTTTGGCACCCACTGTTCTCTAACACTTCTAGGGTTTTTCACCTAAAAGGAGAGAAGTAGGCCAAAATGCGTAATGTCCCCACTCAAAAATAATGAAAATATGAATGAAATATGCCTAAATGTAATGTCCTAATGCAATAAATTGGTAAAGGAAATGAATTATTAATGTAAAACTAATGGAATGAAAGATGTTTGAAAACATAGTGATGTATGCAAAAAGACCTAAGAATGTAAAAAAAAAATAACGGAAATGAAAGAGACTGGAGAGGTGCACTTGGAAGCTAGAATGTGATGCAGAGAGGCTCTGGAATCCTACAAATTTTTTTGTTGAAGCCAATTGGGACACTTATGCCAAGCTGGGCGACTTAGCCCCATTTCGGGGGGATTCTTCCAGAACAAATTTCAACCAAAAGGGTATCTAGAAATACAAAAACCACTTTTCAAGCCTGGTAGTGGGACTAATTCACCACTAATGGCGACTTAGTCCACCTTCAGCTTTCGAGAATTTCGGGAAAGGAATTTGTAGCTCTCGGTCTGTACTTCTCTTCTTGACAGGTGTCCAAATTTGATTCTATAGAAATTGGGCTATAAGTGATCTCCAAGCTTCTTTTAGGGCTTTGTTGACTTGAATTACTTTGATGGAATGATGACACCTTTTAACACCTTTC
The DNA here is from genome assembly GCA_007258455.2 of Sequoia sempervirens. Taxonomy (NCBI): domain Eukaryota; kingdom Viridiplantae; phylum Streptophyta; class Pinopsida; order Cupressales; family Cupressaceae; genus Sequoia; species Sequoia sempervirens. The sequence continues at coordinate 42,268,361 of VDFB02109042.1, forward strand.
TCTTTGATAAATCTGCATACAAGACCTATAAAACACACATGCAAAGAGGGGGAAAAGGGTTAAGGGTTAGTGAATAGGGGTTTGCCTTGGTCAAACCCCAATTTGGTAATCAAACCCTTGAAAATGAAATGCAATAGAAAGAGAATGATGAATGAACAACATGCAATGCTACAACTCACCAAACCCTTGATGTAGAAATCTAAAGATATGCAAGTAGGTGCTTCAATGAAGACTTGATACTACCTAGAATGCTTGAAAATTACTTGAATGATTAAGTGAATGAATGGATTGCTTGAAAATGAATTATGAGAGTGAAAATGAGAGGAAAACCCTTTATTTATACTTGATTTTACAAAATTTCCAAAAAATAACACATCACAGGCTGACCTCAAGGTTAAGAGAATAATATCCTGCTAGAAATTTAAAATAATTTTGATTTTTGTGCCCAATGGAACTAAGTTGCCCCAGGTGGAAACTTGGTTCCACCAGGGCAATTTTTCTAGGTGTTAGGAATTAAAGTGTATTTAATGATGTTTAACAGGATTATTCTCTGAAACACACTTAAGTAGTACCAGAAAGTGTATTAAGGGGCCATTTAAACATAAGAAAGGGTTGAATTATTGATGAAAAGCCTAGAAAAACATGAAAGTTTGTTACAACTCTTTACAACACTTTGAAATAAGGCTTGGTAAGTGATAAAAAAAGGTTATTTAGGTGAATTATAATGAAAAGGTCCTAGAAAAGTGTGAAAGTGGGTTACAACACTTCACAACACTTTTACAAGACACTATAGAATTCTTAATGATTCACAAAGGTCTAAGACCTAATGTGAATGTGTTGACCACATTACAACATTAAATCTAGGAAAAACTAGGCCAACATCCATAAGAGAGACCCAAATGAGCATAAAAATGTTCAAGTATACATTTTTTGTGACATAGTGATTAAGAAGGTGGATTAGGTAGTCATGAAGAAACATGAGATGAAGTATCCATCTATGGGAAGGACTAAAAAAATATACATCTCACTAAAAGTATACATTTTGAATGAAACACCGAAAAATAGGTTTATCAAAATGAGGGAGATTGAATATATGATGCACCTATATTTCTTATTTCATTAGGAAAAATAGATCCCCTAGGATATGATTGACTTTCAACCCTTAGGTGAGTCAATCTTAATGGAGATTTTGTTGTTTTCCTTATGATTGAGGATGGGATAAATTAGCCTAAAATGCATTTTTGGGAGATAAATGAAAAATACTAAATGAATCCAATTATGCAATATGAAACTTGAAACAAAATTCTGGCAGATCTGAGAAGGTTAGGATTTTATGCACATGTCACCAAAAACTTCTAGTGAGTGTCTTCCTAGGATAGATTCACCCTAGGGAGAAAGGGTCTTGCTACAAGGATCCAAAATTTGTTATGATAGTCCTCTACTCTTGGATCTGCACTCTTGATTCCTCCAGATTTCACAGTCAAAAATTTGGAATTAAATTTTGCAAGTGAGTTTCCATGGCTTGACAACTTTGATGACAACTTTGACAACTTTACAAAATTTCGCTTTTGACCAATATTCAATCCTTCTTCACCTGAAAATATATAAACACAAAGAGAGGGAAAATTTGTTTATTTTTGGTGAGTGGGGGTTTGCCTTGGTCAAACCCCATTTTGGTAATTAAACCTTGAAATGAAATGAAACATGAATGAAAGGAATGATGAATGAACAATGCTATGTTGCAACTCACCAAACCCTTGAATGGAGATCCTTAGAGGATTGAAATCTAACACATCTCTCTAATTTCTTGATCTTGAATGAAATGGATTTATTGGATATTGATCTTGATGCTTGAATTTTGGCTTGAATGCTTGAAACCTACATCACAATGTTAGCTCCAAAAACATGTGTGAATGAAGATAACTTTGACATGATGCTTGAGATCTTTAATGTTACAAAAAATGACCAATAAATCTTCTCTTGAACACCTTTGACAATAATCTTAGCTTTAGGAATGCTTGCACATGAAATCTAGGATTTGAATTGATAAAAAGACCTTGTATTTATAAGTAATTTTGTAATTTCTCAAAAATTAAACATCAAATACCAAAAATTGCAAATTGAATTTGAATCATAAAAATGTCGCCAAAAAAAATATTAAAAATTGGGGTCCTAAACTTAAGGGGAACCCATTCGCCCATGGGCGAATGGGTCATAGGACCTAAATCGAGGACACTCCAATTCCAAGGCAACTTAATTAATGTTTGCAATTGTTTAATACAGGTTTCCCTTTCAGAAAACAAGATTAATTAGGCTTTTAAATGAATAATTGGAACAATTAGAGGCTTAATTAAGTCCAATTTACTAAGGGACCCTAAAATAGTGTGAAAATGTAAAGTACATTTTCTGACACTACATTTAGCCCCCACTTTAGTGAGAGGATGAGCCTTATGCTCAAACTCAGGCTAAAGTAGACAAACAAGCGTCAAGAGAGGTCTAATTGTACAATTGTTGGAAACATAATACAACAAAGTTCAAGGAGGATGATCAAGCCCCCAAGATCTAAGATCTCACAAAAATCCAACAAATGCACAAGGAGACACATGCCTATGTTAAATATGTAGCAGCAAGACAAGATACACAAGCATACAATGTCAAAATTAATGTGAAGAGAAAGAGGGGTAGATCAAGCCTTGACTATTTGTCCAATAGGTATGGATCAATCCTTATCTATTTGCCTAAAAACCATTCACAAGTGGAAACCTGAGTCCACTATGCAAACAAAATATACTCACATGGGCTAGTGAAATTTGATGTCCACTAGGTGAGCCCCAAAAGGTGGTTGATGGGAAAGTCATGCTAGGTCTACAAGCTCCCATGTATCAACTATACCAAAGTTATACCTCTTGATAAATTTGATAAAGTGCCACAATAAATGGTCACAAGGCTAGCAAGATGTGTTATGCTAGACACTCATGAAAAAAAAGGCTCCACTGGCAAGCAAGTTGTGTTATGCTTGGTGGCCATTTTAAATACAATAGGATAGGATATTCAAAGGGTTTTTTCTTAGTTCATGAAAGGTCTCACGTTAGGGAACATCATGCTTGACATCAACAAGAGAGGACTAGTCAAGGGTAAAAGGTTCACAACTTAGGGAATGCAAGTCATAGCATCACCACTAAGAGGAATATCATATGCCAAGAAAGGTGACACTCTTGAGGAACATCAAACCCAATGTCAACACCAAGAAGAAACATCATGTGAAGTAAGAAGACCACGCTTTGAAGAAAAAAATGAGCGGGGACACATATGCCCCCACTTTAAAGAAATTGCTAAATACCATTTTGTGAGCAATTATTTTAAAGTAGAACACAATAAATGCAAATACATGAGAGCTTTATTTGGAAAGAACTATTTAAAACATATGTTTCCAAGATAGAGCTACGTCATGGAAAGGAGGGTTTCCCCCATATGCAATCCTAAGATAATACATAAGGGAGCCACGAATTTGGGGTCAGTGTTTGTCTTTGTTGCAATGATATAATCGAGCTTGGAATCATTATCATTCCCCAAATGACTCATGGAACAACGAGAACAAAGGAAGAATGAAACATAGAGAGTAAAAACAAAGAAAATATTTTGGGTCAACATGGAAGAGACCTAAATGTCTTGACACCTTGCATTGAATCCCCAAAAGGAAAACACAAGACAAAATATAAAGGGTTATGACAAATAGAAGAATGAAAGTACAAATAGAATAATATCACAACAGGTTCGCTTCCTTTGTATCCTTGCACCAATGGAGTGACAAAGGCCATCCAAAGTAGGCTCACAAACATATATAAACACACCAAGAAGCATTGTACGAGGGATCACATTATGCACATGCAATCACAAAGAACATGAAGATAAAGAAAATACTAGTAAGACACATGTGATTCAACCTATAGCAGGTCATCTTCATCCCAATCTTATTCATCATATGCAAAAGGTTGATAACTAGCCAAAGGGACAATAACAAGTGTCAAACTAGGACAAGGCTATCTACCTCCTTTCCCCCACTAAGTGCAGGAAAATGATGAGTTGAGGTGGGAGATGATAATGGGATCCTTGAAATATAGAAATGATTTTCAATAAATGTAAAACATGCAATAGTGAGTATTCTATGATTCTATAACTATCACATGGCAAGGAGAAATGTGCATACATTTTAGTTAATTACATTAGTAACATCATTTTCATTGATCAATCGTTGTAAAAGATGACACTCATCAGTAAGATTTCCAAGAGTTATATGAAATGCAAAGTAATTCATGTTTGTACTCTTTCCTTTTTTGTTTTCTTTGATAGGTGGCAAATAAATCAATCCTAGATGAAGGTGTTGAACCATTTTTTATTCAGTCTTTGTTGTAGTGTGTAAGAATGGTAATTCCTTGATCTTATAGGGCTTATATTTCTTACTTTTTTGAGAAACTTGTTGAGGTGGAGGTGGGGGAGGAGGATCCAAGGTGATCCTATCATCCTTGTGAGGTATTAATTGGTCTCTTGATATGATCTGAAAGAGAACACCTTTTCCCTTGGGAGATGTGGAAGGGGGAAGATCTTGATATCCTAACCCCTCGGTATCCTCAGATGGTATTTTCTCTAATAGTTTGTGAATTTAATGCTCATTGGTTTTGTCACATCCTTGTTTGTTTAAGATCTTAAAGCCTTGACCATAACTCTCTTCTAAGTTAATGGGTGTATCAATAACTCAATGAGTATTGAAAGGAATAATTTAATTTGGGCTCTATGCTTGGGAGATAGAATAACAAAACTCAAACAATCTCATTCAAGGATAACCCTAGAGATCTCAATCCTAGATGTGCAAAGGAGAAAACAGATATTTCTATAGGGTTGTCCTATGATCTAATTGTAAACTAATGAGGAGTTCACCACAAATGAAATGTAAGATGTAATGCCTTACCCTAATATGATGCAGTCTTTTACTAAATGACCTAAAAATGCATGTAAAATAGAATAGAAAGTTTCAAGATGAAATGTGTGCACCTAGAAATCTGATGAAGACTGGATGAGGGCCTAAAATGTTGAAAATATTGATTTTAATGCTGACTAGGACTCATACATCAGACTGGGAAATTTATTCCTAGATCTATGTTTCTATACAGAAACTAGAATCTGGAAAATGGGTGTCTGAAATTGTAAAAACCTAAAAAATGACCTAAACTGGGACTCATAGGCCAAAATTGGCATATCGGTCCAGTTAGGGTTGTCTAAAACTTCAAAGCATGAATTTGCTCCTCAATGTCTACTTTGTCCTTTCCAATTGATTTTTGGATCCGAAACCTCAATTTGCAACCTGTAGAAGTCTTCCAATGATCTCCAATCCAAGGTGAAAACTTTAAAAAATTTGAACACTTTGACAACTTTCTCCAAACTTTCTCTTCAATGTGTCTTCAACCTAAACCTACAAATCACACACTAAAGAGAAGGAAAAATGTTGTTTTGTTAGTAGAAAGGGGTTTGCCTTGGTCAAACCCTGTTTTGGTAATCAAACCTTGAAATGAAATGAAATAAGAATGGAGAATGATGAATGAACAAAATATGATGTTGCAACTCACCAAACCCTAGCAATAGGAGGCTACAAACATGTATTAAATGGATCTGATAGATATAGATCTTGACTCTTGCTTGAATATGATATAACTTGAGTTGAATGCTAGCTTGAATCATGAAACCCTACATCACAAATGTTAGCTCAAAAACAAACATGATGCATGAAGAATTTGACATGATGCTTGATGCTTGAATAATGCTCTAAAATGCTTGATAATCAACTCTTGAATTCTCTTGAATGCTTAGGTTATTAGGTTGAAAATGAGTGAAATAACCTTGTATTTATACTTAATTATGCCAAATTTCCCGAAATTACAACACTATAAGCCGACATCAGATCTAGGAGGATAAAATCTTGCCAAGAATTTGAATTAATTTTGATTTTGGGCCATATGAGACTTATACACCCAAGGTGGCATATGAGTCCCATTAGGCATAATTTATGGGACCAATTTCAAAAATGATTAGAAAGGTGTAAAATCAAGATCGGGACCCAAAACCCTAGGTGGGACTCATACAGCCAAGGTGGAATATGAGTCCTAGATCACTAAATATGGGCCACACAACCTAAAAACACCTGAATTATGATTGGATGTTGAGTTATGTTAGGATTATCCTCGAAAATATGCATTGATTAAGGATTGTGAATGCAAAATAAGGCTAATAAAAGCATAAAGAAGACCAATTATTTATGAAAACCCTAGAAAAGTGTGAAATGTGTTACAAAACTCTACATAAGGCATAATTTAAGCACACTTTGGTTAAAAAGTGGTTTATTAAGCTCAATTAATTAATAAAACCTTAGAAAAGTGTGAAAGTGTGTTACAACACTTTACAACACCTCACCAAGGTAAAAATTAAGTAAATTTAGTTTACAAGGGCCCAAGACCTAATGTCAGTGTGAAAAACACATTACAACACTAATTCAAGGCATCATTAAGCTCAATTTTACAAGGAGGGCCCAAATAAGTGTGAAAATGTCACCGATGACATTTTTTGACACTATAAGTATAAGATAGAAGAGTATCATTATTGTCCTTGTGATCAAGTTCATTAATGATTAATGGTTGAGGATTTCTTTGTGCTTGAATTTTAGGATGTAAGAGGTTCAACATATCAAGTGATGGAATTATAGGTGGTGTTTACATGGATGGATAAAATGATGCATTATTCTCAAGGTTGTGTAGGGAGTCTTGTATGAATTGTTGCATGCTATCTTCATCTTGACCTAAGATATCCACCTCACAGGGACATTCATTAGGAGGTGAAGATTCATTAATAGGCTCAATTTCATTAGGGGCATCACCAAACACACATCTTGAAACATCTACCAAAGATCTTAAGGTCCTCAATATATTACCCATACACATGTCCATGATGTAAGAATGAAATTTAATGCAAAGTTTCAGATCTGATATATGAAGATTTTCTGATTTTTGAATGCAAGATACTAAAAATGATTTTTTTAATGCCAATTTTTATCTTAAGTGCATTGTTTGAAATAAAAATTGGCATTAAAAAATTAAAATTGGCATTAAAAAAAATTGTGATTTCTGAAACTGAAACACAAATTTAGTAGCAACACATAATGAAGCAAACTGAGAAAAAATATTACCCATAAATTTTAAAATCACTTGTACAAGGACTAATTATCCCTTAGCATGAATGGTTCCCAGGTCAGGGTTCTGAAAAATCAAAGTTTGAATTTCCAGTTTCAGGTTGCAAACTGAAGTTTCAGTGACAAAATTTTCTAGATTTAGGTGTCCTAATGCAAGTGAAATTAGGGACAAATGATGAAAAATTGACACTTTTTGAAATTCAATTTTGATTAAATTTTTGAATGTGAATGATTGAAAGTATACTAATATGCAAGTACTATGCAAAATCAATGTAATATGCATGCAATTTTTTTGGATTTTTTAGATTTTAGACAATGCAAAATGCAAATTTAAAACCCTAAATGAAATGAAAACTTTAATGCAATTTTGAAAACCCTAAATGGAATCCAAATAATGCAATTTCAATGCACACTAATGCAAATCCTAGATCTATGGTTTTAATGAAATCCAATTTCAAAAAAATTATAGTGCAAGAATGTCAGGTTCACCAAAATGAAATGGTGAAAAATGAGGTTCATCAAGTAGGGGTACACCAATCATTTACTAAAAATAGAATGGGAAAAATGGGGTGTAATAAATCTATCTTTCTCCTATTTCATTAGGAAATGAGATTCCCCAATGGTAGGATTGGCTTCCAACCCTATGTGATTCAACCCATTTGGAGATCTTGCAAATTTCCTTATGATTGAGAATGGGGTAAATCAAAATGAAGATATTGTAATGGATTGAGAAGGTTACCTATACAAAAATAGGACATTAATTTTTACACTATTTTGATGTGGTACTAATTTGGAGAGTCCAATGAAGGAATTCAAACCATGAAACAATAAACAATCACACAACAAATAGAAGGAATAAATCTTAAAATCCAATTACATAGTAGAATAATGATTTGATGATACTTGACATTCTTTAATTAAATTACATCAATATTTATTGAGCTTGCAACATGCTAGGCCTCAACCATTTGATTACAAATATATTATATGATATTTACAAAACAAATCTAAATTTTATGCCTAATATTCTTACTTTGTTCTGTTGGAGTAATTAGGATTTCACTTGATAAGTAATTAAATCATTAATTAATTATTAAGTCCCTTATTACTTTATTCACTTAAGATAAAATTAGGAGCTTTTTTTTTATTAGATTGGGCTGAATATAGGTCAAGTTGTCTCATTGCATGAGATTAATGCACTTGTCACAATCTAATGCAATCCTCATCTAGGGTTTTCTTTTTTATGCTTTTATAAGCATGCACATTCATTGTAATCAACAATTCCATTCAATTCATTAAAATTTCAGATTAATCTCAATATCAGATGCTTGTGTGATACTTGTGTGAATTCAATTTTTTCTCTCTTGATTGCATAAGCAAATCAGTTGCTTTGATCTCTTCTTTGTGATAGTCATTTTGGTTGCAGGGATTTTTGGGAACTATGGGATTCACTATCAACTCCAACATGATATTAGAGCACCATAGCTACAACTTCCTATCTAATTTTTAAGAAGATTTTTCCTTGAAAGGGAAAAATCGGCCCATCCTAGGATGAAACGGGTATAATTGTTGAGTCCAAAATGGATGAAAGCCTAAGGAACGCCTATCATTTGATCAAAATTTATGCAATTAAAAAAATAATTTTTTTTAGGGACATGAGATTTCCATACAGTCGTATGGTCGTATTACTCCTAAGCCACCCATTGCATGCAATTTGAAAAAAAATTGCATGTTTTTCATTTAAAACATTTTTTTGGTTTTTTATTTTATTTTTGCAAATCAAAAAAGAAAAATTAGAAAAGCTTTCAAAAAATCAAAAATAGAAATATGTTCTTTAAATAGCCCTATCACAGGTGAGGATACATAGTACCTTATTGATGGCCTCTAACAGCCCTCATGGGGCCCACAAAATCCCATCGGTGGCGGCTTTACAAGCTGCTCGGTGCCCTCAACTCTCCTGGTGGTGCATATATAACTAGTAGACATATTTTTACTGACCGAAAAACTTTCCCATTGGCACCAAAAAGATCCGAACAGCAAAAAATCTCTAACACAAATATTTTGGCAGAATCTCTTGAAACCAACAACAAAATCTTCATCAAGAATATTCTAGCCAAGCGAAGCATATTCCGACAACTACAAAATTTTCCCAATGACTGGCATTTTTTTCGACAAAGGGAATATTTTGGGAGTATTCTACTAATGTCATCATGACAGTATTCATACGGTCGACCCTCCAAGCCCCCCTCCTAGTCCTTTTTTACCCTAAAGGAGCATTTTTTTTCTTTTTGGCATAACTTGGGCATACACTGTTGAAATCGAGAAAATGAGATATCTTCAAAAAGTTGGTTCCATATAATTTCCAGTGGTCTAGGTTTCACAATCATATTTTTTTGTTGGGTCCTTTTATTCTCAGTCAAAGTTAGTTCTTCATTTTGTGCTCCCAAGCTCATAACATTTTGCCTGTTTCTTCGATTTTTGTGATTCCAACAGTGTTGGAGAGGTATTTCAGAGCTCTTTAGATCCATTCATTCACTTTTCTAAAATATTCCCCATTTACATTTTGAGCTCTTTGGATCCATTCGTGCACTTTTTTCTAGACTATGCCCCAAGTACATTTTATTCAGGTTTTTATGATTTCACATTTCTATCAATTACTTGGGCATCTTGGCACTTGAAAAGGATATGTTTGTAGTGGATGAATTCATTTGATTTGATTTATATGTACTTGAGGTTATTATTCTCTAATTTTATCATTTGAGGAAGTATCATGGGTTTTTTAATTCATCCCGGTAAAGGATAACTATGATGCTTGGCAAAATGACATCTTGACACATCTCAAGTGGCTTGATTTTTTGACTTGTCTTTATGGACTCATACCTACACAAGACACACCAATGATTTTATCAGCATGAGATACCATCAAAGATCATATTATAGGGGTTGTATGTTCTAGTGTTGTATCAAACATTAATTTTCCCCACACTTTGGAGTCTTCTTTGGGAGATCCATGGAGACCCTCATATCTCTCCATACATAGAGGATCCTACTATATATTGACTCATTCTTCTTGCAAATGAAAATTCCATACCATTTGATTATGATTCTTTAGAGGATCTTGAGTATATCACATGTCTTGCATGTTAAAATAGTTCTGAGACTTGTCTTCGTGTTCCCACTCTTCATATCTATCCTACATCATCTTTTGTTGTTCTCGATCAACTTGGCATTGTTGCATCCTTGGCCCCTTTTGGTTCATTGCAACAGGATATCCATCATCTTCCAAATATAACTAATTTGGATTTGTATCTTGTAGACATATCATCCTTGTTTGTAGAGTCCTATATTGCAGATTTGGAGATTAATTTGAGGACATTCATCTCCTCTTTTTTGACAACCACATTATCATTGTTGGCCCACCATCTTCATTGCCTTTGCATCTTGTTCTCCATCAGTCTTCACAAGTTTCTAGATCGACATCATCTCTTTCTAACATGAAGATAATTGAGAAATTTTCAAAGGCACACATCATTTGGATTTGGATTTCTAATTCACCCATCTTTTTGGATTGGCTTCTCCAATCACCATTGGATCTATTTCTTCCTAAGAGGAAAAAAATTATTTGTACGAAGTGGGTCATATTTTGTCTTCATTCGTTCATCATTGGTACAAGAGCTCTTTCTTTATGAGGGGCATTCATATCCTCATTTTCTCTCTCCTATCAAGGGGATATCTATTGTACTTGTGTGACAGAAGCGGTCCTTGGGGTCACATTGAGTCCTCCTTCTATCCTTCTTTCACTAGTGCAGTCATTTCATTTTCTCTCTTTTGGAGAGAAATTTTGTTGCAAGTATAAAGAAGTTGTTGCAAGGTGTTGTCATTGATGTCTATAGACATCCAAATTTGACCACTTTCGTATGCTCAAATTCATCCCCTTTATTCGTCTATTTCATATCCCCCATCGATATTAATTAAATGATTTATTTAATTAATATTCCCCCTTTTCCTAAGGTTCCTAAGGAATTTAATTTAATAATTAAATACTTTACCATTTACCCTTTCCTCTCTAAATTAAGTAAATACATCAATTTACTTAATTTAGTCATTTGGCCTTTTGAATTTAAATCAATTTTTAAATTCATCTTTTTCTCTCTCCTTGTCTCATCCTCCATAATCTCCCTTTAATCTGGATTAGTTTAATTAATCCATGATTAGGATGGGCACACCCTTGATCAGGATTAATGTCACATCCTCCATAACTTGTAACTTGTCTTTAACCCTTCATTAGCCTCCTTAACCACCTGTTTGCACAACCTTAATCATATGATTACGTCAACCTAATCCACATGTCATTTATGGCATACCTCCAAGTCAACCATCATAAATTCTTTCTCCATTTGGACAAGGTAACCTCTTCCCCATGTGAATTAAAAATTCACATTTATTCCTCCAAGGCTTTCCTCTTCCCCATGTGAATTAAAAATCCACATTTATTCCTCCAAGGCTTTCCTCTTCCCCATGTGGATTATTGAGGAATTTTAAATTCCTCATATGTCACATCTCCCACATGGGGATAAGGACCTCCTTTATAAGGACATCTTGTCCCAATCCCAAGGTACTTTCAAGTACCTTCACATCATATTTATTCTTTACACCTCATTTCCACATGGCAAGATGTGAGGGCTTGTGAGTTCTCAACTCACTATAGCCCTTCATCTTGTCCATGGCAGCTAAATCCTGACCCTCCATTTCTTAGAGGTCTTTCCCCTAAAATTAGAGGATTTTGATGTCATTTTCATTCACACACACAATCAAGCATTCAAGCAACCAAGTTCTCAAGCTCTCACACCATCCTCCATTGTTGCAACTTTTGAGCTCATTTTGCATCCATTTTGTGCATCCACCCACATACCTACTTGCATCATTTGAATCCCCATCATCTCACCATCATTTTGCATCTAGTTTCTTGTCATTTTCCATTTGAAGGAGCACACAAATGATCAAATCAATAGGGCCAACCAACCAATTGACTTAGGCAAGGTAACTCATTTGTTTTCATATTTTCTTCATTCGAGTTTAACTAGGCCAATCTTGAGGTGTTGTTTTGTGTTTTTCTTCCTTTGCATTTCGTTCGTGTTGCATTATTTTAGGTTAGAAAAAACACTGCACACATTTTTGGCATGCCCGATGGGACCCACGTCACGGGTCTTTTCTCTTACATTTTTTGTTGTTTAAGTTTTTGCAGGTTTAGGTTTTACACGCAGGAGCGAATCAGCCCTAAACGGGTGAATTTGCACCTCATAGGGGCGAGTTTGCATTGAAAAATAGGTGAATCTGCAGAGACAGGCGAACCTGCTTACAACAAAGGCGAATTTGCATATGGAAAATTTGCCCATTTCCAAAGTTTAGGTGAATTTGCAACCCTCGGGTGAGTCTACTTGAAACAGAGGCGAATATACCTCTTGCAAATTCGCCCATTTGATAAGTTTAGGTGAATTTGCTCCATGTCCAGGAAATAGGAAAATTTGTACTTGCAAAGGGGCGAATTTGCTTCTAGTTCCTGAGACAGGAGAACTTGTTCTGAGTGTAGATAGGCGAACTTCATCAGTAAATAGGCGAATCTACTTAGTACAGGGGCAAACTTTCCTCCAAGAATAGGCAAATTTTCCTCAAATAGAGGTGAATCTGAGGTAAAACAGAGACCTAAACTTTTTTTTTTTTAGTTTTTGTTTGGATTCATTTAAGGTACTGACTCGCTAACTTGTTTGTTTCTGATTGTGTCTAGTTTTTATCTAACATTTTGTGTAGCTGTTTCTCGTTCGTCCAAGGCCGAAGGTTCGAAACTACTAACATTTTCTTGCAGAATGATCGGTCATAGCTCTTTTAGTTTAGTTTACTTATTGTTTTTCATACTAGTTAGGCACATGTAGACTTAATTAGAGGGTCAGTAAACCTTGTTTGTCATGCTTGAGAGTGAATGTTGACATATCCAATCCCCTTGCACCACTTGGTGATCTTGGGAGACAAGAAATCGCAGTTACTCTAGTCCATTTGTGTATACCTGGGAGGTGCTAGTACATCTAAGCTCTCCCCTTGTGCTATGTGCGAGCCTGGGGACCAGTCGAAAACATCTAGTATCTTCTTCTCTTACTGGGACCTGCTTGGGGATTTCATCACCCCAAGGGATGATCCCAACCACATGTTATCAGTAGGGTATATAAAGGGGGGAGAGCGAAAGTTGTACCTCAATCCAGTCACGTCGTGTATGGTAGAGTGTCGAAACTAGGGTGATACGTAGATAAGACGTGAAGAGTTGGTCTGAGTTTCTAGTACCTCACTAGGGCTCCTGACTCACACTTGTGATGGGCTGGTGTTCACGGTTGTGCCCCACGTACCGTGCGTATATCGGGGACTCCCTAGATAGCCTTGTTTTTCCTAGATAGAGACTTATGTTTTAGCCATGGCTTGGTGTAGTGCAGGGGATGCACACCATACCCCAAAGTTACTCACCACGTACTCCCTTGGGTTGAGATAGGAATCCTCATGGTGGAAAATGATAGTCTTCGAGTGAGAGTGTGAAAGTGAGCCCATGGTGTCTATTGATGACCCTATGCCACTGGAATGCTAGCTATCTGCCTTCACGAGAAAGGGTGATCCAGAGAACAACCCTGGTATCACGGAGTATTAACATTGGGTTGTCCACTTAAGGTGGTGGGCCTACATCAAGTTTTTAATCCCATATCACTAATTCTAGGATTGTGTTTCTTGGAGTGTCTTCTTTGTGTGATACTAGTGCATTTTGTTTCAGTTGAGTCAGCCTTACCTTTTGTTTGTTGTTTGTTGTGATTTTTCCCTTTGCCACAGTTAGCTGTTTCACATCCATTCCAGTCTAGGTTGATCATTTTGGGTGAATTTTCCTTTGACAGAGGCAAATTTTCTTGTGGGTCACTTCTTTGGGCAACCCCATTTCACCTATTTTCTAGAACAGGTAATTCTATCAATTGTTTCCTGTCAAATTTTCCTGTCTTCTAGGAATAGGAAAATTTTCCTCTGTCTAGGGTTAACCTATTGTCCATATGGGAGATCCCATTTTTGGTCCGAGTCATTATGTTAGTCGTTTCCTCTCAAATTTGCCTGTTTTCTTAGAATAGGCAAATTTGCTTCTATCTTGGGTGAACCTGATGTACATAGGGGCAATCCCATTTTTGGTCTGAGTCATTCCGTCAGTTGTTTCCTATCAAATTTTCCTATTTTCTAGGAATAGGAAAATTTTCTTCTATCTTGGGTGAACTTGTTATCAACAGGGGCAATCCCGTTCTTGGTCTAAGTCATTTTTGTCAAGTTGTTTTCTGTCAAATTCACCCATTTTCTAGGAATGGGTGAATTTTCCATTATCTTGGGTGAGTTTCCTCCTTATATGGGAAATTTTTCCTCTTTTTCTGAGTCTTTCTCCATCCATTTTGAGATATAGGCAAGTCTATTTATCAAACAAGCGATCTCATTTTTAGGAGAATCCATTCCCCGCCCATATTGTTCAATAAATAGGCAAATTTTTCACCCCATTAGGCAAGTTTGCAAATCAAACCTGCCCATTTTCATAGAGTTTAGGCGATCCTGCTGCAGTGTTGGGCGAATATGTCAGTGTTTTGGGTGAATCTGATCTCTATTTGGGAAAGTCTAATCCCTATTTGGGCGAATCTTCTCCCTGTTTGGGTGAATTTTCTCCCTATTTGGGTGAATCTATCACTGTTTTGGGAAAATATGCTAGCTATTTAGGCAAATTAGCTTAGCATATTTCCTGTTTCTTAAACCATCCTTGATTTGGGCGAATTTTCTCCCCTAAATGGGTGAAGTTGCTTGGCACAGAGGCAAATTTGCTCACTAAGGACAGGCAGATTTGTGTGATAAACAGGAAAAGTTGCTATACATAGAGGTGTATCCGTTTCTCATAAAAATTCCAGAGAGTGAATCCTTGGGACCACTGAAAGCTTGTTGTTTTCCAAGTCATTTTTCGTGATCAAAATTTTTTTTATCACCTTTCGTTTGTTCATGATCTTCACTTTACTCTGTCTAGATTCTCCAAAAGTCACATGTTCATCATCCAAATCATATAGGAACATCTTAGAACATCTATAGGTTGCATATCCATCATCATTTTCTCGATCCAAATCCCCCAAACTTCATTTTAGAGGTTATTATCCAAACTAGCTTAGGTGTTTGAATTCAATCGTCATCATCCACATCTTCTTATGATTGTCATCTATCCTAAATCAGTCATCATCTTTAGCCCAATCAATCACTTCCATCTTGAGGTGGATTCAACATCGTAATCATCTATTGGTCCTCCAGTTTGATCAATCAGTACCTTAAGTCACCTAGGGTGATTTCTGAACTTGGTTTAGAATCCCTTTTCATCATCCTATCTAATCCATCATCTAATCTTAGCAATTTTTTTATCTAACCATTTGATCTAGTCCAATCCAATCCAATCATATCCCTATCCAATCATTCGATCTACTAATCCTTCATCCAATCCAATCCATCCTTTAATCCTCACTTAGATCATCTCTACACTGCATCTTAGAGTGTAGCTTCAACTTAGTTCACTTGGTAGTTTTTCACTTTCATGCTCATTCAAACCCGATCGCAAGCAAAGAAGCTAATGGCAGAACAACAAGGTCAAGGTTCCCAGCCTAACATCACCCTAGATCCCAACAACGGTGCCTCATCGCAGTCCAATACCAATGTCTAGAACACTTCACCGCCTAGTGATGAGAACATGGTAGTTCAGCCTGAAGTCATAGTTGATGAGTACCTTAGTAATCCCACGAATGTTCAAATGACAGATCACCTCCTCAATGAGCATGGGGACAAGATTCTCACCACTTTACTCATGAAGGGGATCAAACTGCCACCCGATTTTAACATGACACAATATATCAATGCCCAGTCTCTTCCAGCACCCCAAGACCGCAGACTTCGCAAAATGTTCTAAAAAATTTATATATTCCCGAGGGTCCACCCATAGACAATTAATATCAAGCTAGGTTTGGAAATGTCGTGATGTATCAAGTCGCAAGCTACCCTCGCACTCTAGCCCCGGGAGCACAACCTGATCCAAATGACCCCCTTGCTTATGGAATACCACAAAATATTCTGCCACCACCACCTCTCATTCCTGTCCAACAAGGTTCAACCCCTGTACCATTTGCACCACCACTTCTGCCTAATCAACTAGGTCAACCACTCATCAACACTGGGGGAAATCCTTTCCTTGCATTGATGCCACCTCTGGGATCTACACCCACAACTAATTTACCACCTCCACCTTTTACATCTCAATAGCCACCACAAGGCAACATCCTTGCACTCCAACAACCTCTCGTTAATCCCCAACAATCCACTATGTCACAAGCACCACCGCAACACATTGCTATCCCCTCACAAGCACCACCACAACATACCGCTACTGTTGCTATCTCATCTCAACCGCCTCATCAACAACCTCCACAACAAGACATTCCAGTTCTAGAGCAAAATGTTCCAATCCCGCAACAACATACTGTCATTCCTACACAACCCCCTCATTAGGTAACATAGGCTACATCACAGCCTCAACAACAACCCCATGGTGCCTCAACGGTGATTCCTCAGTAGCAACACATCCCATCTCACCCTCCTTATTAGCAACCACCACAACAACAACAACCACCTCAGCATACTTCAGTTCCCACATAAGCGCAATGTAATCCCCTCACACAATATCTTTATCATCCATCGAGCACATATGTTTTCTATGCTACCCCATTGAATCCAAACCCCAATCCAATTCCTCAGAATCCTTAGCAATCTCAACCGCCACTTTACACCAACCCCCCACAATCACACTCAAACCCCTACTATCAAATTTCTAATTCACAACCACCCTCATATACCACACAATAGCCAAATGTTGCATATAACTACGAGTACAATCCATATTACACCCAGCAAAAAATGCCTTATCAACAAGGTGCTCCATCCACCTCTTATCATTAGCATCTACCATCATATCAAGAAGTTTCCTCCACATCGTCATACTACCAAGCACCTCCGCAATACCAGCAGGGTGCCCCTTCCACCTCGTATTATCAACAACAACCTCCCTATTAACAAGTAGCCTCCACTTCCTACTATCAAAATCCATCACCCTCCTCCTATCCACCTTATGTCATTTCGCAACCACAATCCACCTACACCAATCAGTATCGACAAATGCCTCCATATACACCTCCACCAGCATATGATCAAACCATTTTTTCCCCATCTTCATCATATCAACAATATCCTCCCTACAATCAATCCAATCCAACCAATCCGACTCCCCCAACGCCTACCAATAAAGAGTGGGAAGAAGTCAAAGCTGCATTAAAAGACTTGCAAGCAGGGACTAGAAAACAATCATTTAAGTTTGAAGACATTTGTCCTTATCCATTTGATCCCTCAATTTCATTAGTTCCTTTCCCCAAGCATTTCGAGATGCCAAAATTTGATAAATACAAAGGAACTAAAGATCCCAAACTCATCTTCAATATTTTTATGCCCATTGTCAAGAAGTCTTACACAATGACAATTATCTCTTGTGATTATTTCCAAGAAGTTTACAAGGGATAGCTCTTGACTAGTTCATGGGTCTCGAGAAGGGATCCATCAAGTCTTTTGTAGATCTTTCAGGAAAGTTTGTCTCCCACTTCTCCTTTAATTTGGAGAAATATGTTGACACTTTGGATCTCCTGAAAGAGAAGCAATGTGAGGGAGAAATTTTTTCAAGCTACCTCCAAAGATGGCGAGCATTGGCTGGTCGGATGAAATACCCACTTAGAGAAAAAGACATGGTCACCCTTTTCATCGAAAACTCTCATCCAGATATGGCACATAACTTTAGGCTTCACTGTGTTGCAACCTTCATGGAAATAGTGGAGAAGGGTCCTATTGTTGAGAGAGCACTTATTGCCAAAGGGCTAGTTAAATTTTTTAATTCTGATAAGGAAAAGTTATACGAGGATAAAACATGTTACTAGAACAAAAATAAGAATGTTGTCAATGATGGTGTCACTGACACCAAACATGTCCAAGTAGCCAATGCTTCCTAGAAGCCACATTATACCCCTCCCTAGCCATCGATTCCTAATGTCATATCAGTGCCACAAGTGGTACCTCGTCCTCCTCAACAGTCCAATCAGAATAATCAAGGGAATGACAAATGCCAATTTACTCAATTAGGAGAACCTTTAAGTGTCATGTTCAATAGGCTTCTTCAGGATAATTACCTGATCACTTATCCCGTGACCAAGCCTCTCGATGAGTCCAAGCCCAAACTAGCCTAGTATAAAGAAAACAAGTATTGTGAGTTCCACAAAATCAAAGGGCATATATTAAATAAGTGTCAAGGCTTAAAAACCTACATCCAGGATCTTATAGATTGGGGGATATACATGTGGATTCCAACCAGGCTTCCTCATCCAATGCTCACATTCAAATATACCAAAATGCCTTCCCAAAGCATAACCAAGAAGCTAGCACATCAAATGCCAATCCAAGATTGAGTAACAACAATAATCAGGGTAACCGTACAAATAATATTAGTTACAAAAATGTGCCATTTAATTATGATGGTATCATCATGCATATTGAGCAAGCATAACCACGCGTGTCTATGGTACACGTGAAAGGAAAAGATCCGCAGTGCGCTGTTACAACTTGCCGCACTCGCATCATAGTCCCTGGAGCCTCTACATCCACCCAACCACCTCTTGTAAGCTACCAATATAATATTCTTGATTATCTAGGGAAGACCCCTGCCCAAATATCAATTTTGGATTTGCTCAAGTCTTCTCCTGTTCACCAAGAAATTTTAACCAAAGCCTTACAAGATACCCACATCCCCAACGACATAGATCCTACTCAATTTCAAGAATTGGTAGGACATCTCTCTACCACATATCAACTAGGCTTTAGTTAGAATGACATGCCTTGCATTGATTCCAACCATAACCGCCCCCTCCATCTTGAAGTTCTTATAGCCCGTCATAAGGTGAAATTCCCATTTAATGGGATGGAAGTTACAATAAACATGGATCCACAACCATTTGAATATTTTCGCACACTAGAAGCTTCCTTTCCCCATTCTCATTATTGTCCAGGAGTAGAAATGGGACCACCTCAAGAATCATCATCCTGCACATCTTCTAACACACTAGCCACCACTTCATCCACTCCATCATCCACATCTAATTCCACCATTACCAAAGTCCAGATCATTGACAATGGATGTGGTGAATATGAAATGCGTACAATATTAAATGTGGCAACCATGCTACCATCACCACATACATATGGCCAACCTTATCAGTCTTTTCTGCAGCAAGAAGAGAAGACAATTACCTTGAGCTCTAAGAATGTAGGATCCAACACCTTCCACTCTCCTGGGTTAAGACAAGACACACCAGAAGATGAAATCAACTAATGGGTATATCATGAGGAACCTGAACCCACTCCCCCTTTAAAGGTATCTTTCCAGGAGACATATCCTTACTCAGTGTTATCTACTGAAATTGCACCCTAGCTAAGTTGCAATATTTAACAAAATAAGCATGACTCAGCTTTTCAGAGAAAACATGGGAAGACCTCTAAAGCTATGGGTCACTTATAAGCCGAGGTCAACCTCCGGAGAAGGCCGACTTCCTATTGGTATCACCTAATCTATTGATTGATGAGGAAAAGGGGAGAAGGATATGCCTGAACTGAAAAAATAACTCCTAAGGTGATACACCAAACTGAACTTGAACACAAATCTTAGATTGTAAACACTTGTTTAAAAAGACTAGAAAAACAACTTGCACAACCTATTTTTGTGTGCTTTGCATAAGTGTTTTATAAAAATACCTTACTGCATGAGCTCTTAGGAGGAAAAGACTTCATAGCTAAAAGCAACCTGCAATCTTGACACAGATTATAACCTGCAACATCACACTTCTCTCTAAAAAGGTACTAAATCCATGAGACAGAGTTAAGGGAAATGAATATAATCTCACAATAGCTTAATCAATCATGTTGAAATACACAATATTGCAGTAATAAGAAGGAAAAAATACTCCATTCAATGATACCCAAGGTTTTCACTGTATTCCATATCCAAATGAGTTACAAAACTCTGCAAAATTCTGCCAAAGGACACAAAAGTCACTAAGTGCATAAATTCCAATTAAGAAATGATTTAATAATGAGTTAAAAAATGAGAATATAATCATCCACTCCAAGTAGTTCCACTAAAAAGGGGTTCTAGAAACCTCATTTTTCTAAGTCTCCAAAAAGCCTAAAATTTAGCATGCAAATCTCCTCCAAATGATCTCTAAAAGGGTGAAAAAGTCAAATTTGACTATGTCCACCATTAAGGTATGCAAAACCACCTCCTAAAAGCTCTCATTTGCTCCAAAAAGAAAAATAAAGGTTCCTATTTCTCCTCCATATGTTTTCTAACTTCTCTCAACATTCCTATATGCTTGGAAAGCAATAAAACACTTCTTCGACCATGCCATAACTAACGTAGCAATTCTATTCTGTTATATATCATTTTGCATTAAACAATAGTAATTTTGACCAAATAATTTATAATGCATCATTTGACCAAAATACTTTACATTATATAAGGAATGCAAAATAAATATAAAAACCATGACTTGGCTATGATTTTAATATAATGCAAAGGAGTGAAAATAAAGCATGAAAAAAGGAAAAAAAACACAAGCAACAATGCATATCTCCCATCGGCATGTATTAGGTTTTAGTAAACCCTAATACAAAAGAAAGGCAAGCAATGTGAAAAGTATTTTATTCTACTATGAAATTTCTAGAAACTTTACTCTATTCACTCAAGCCATGCCGCCATGATTGGGGTTTTGATGAAGCTCTCATGGGTTTTTTGGAGAAATTTGGAACATTTTTATGGAGGCCGAGTTGCTGGGTAATATTTTCTTCTGCACAAAAAGCCTTCATTTCTTTTACTATGCATACTTGTTTTTTCCATGCATCATTGTATATTTCTTGTAGTTTTCTAAAGATTTTATGCATTTACTTTTTCTTACTTTCTCCATGATCTTCAAAGTTACTCTCTATTCTTCATGATCACGGCCAGGCATGCAATGGTGACTTGTAATCTTATTATCAGATAGTGCAAGATTATAATATGAATGAGGTTTCAAAATATGCTTGATCAATCATTGGATTTTCTTGCAAGCCGTGGCTTTTTTAAAAAAAGAATGGTCATTCTGGGTTATCATAAACTTGCGCCTTGATGCATTATTCTCTCCAATACATCTTTTTTTTTTAAATAGCTATGACTCATCTTTTCCACAACACTCTTAGTTTTCCTGTAGCATTCATAATTTGAAGGTTCCTTTCCACAAATTTCAATTATCTGGCTATTTTGTGTCTGTGGAAGGATTTTCCTTGATAATCTTGTTTTGTAAAGAAAATAGTTTGCTAAAAGATTCAATGCTATTGCACAGTATGAGCATAGCTCAAAAACTTTATGCAACACTTGTTCTTTTATGAGCATTACTCTTTTAAAAATCATGTCAAAAGATTTCAAGGGTTTTATGGCCATTGTCCACAGGTCGTGGGTTTCTATTGTAGACAATTTACTAGGCTCCTTCATTTCACATAAATGAGGGTTCTTCTATAATTTTACCATGCCCTAATCATATTGTTAAAATCATTATTGTCTTATGTTGTTGTCAAAATGATGACCATACTCCTTTGTTAATCATCTGGCAATAATGAGTTGTTGCCTTAACCATCACCCTATTTTTCGAAGTCTTCATATCAATAGTTTGATTATCTCTTTGCTACTATTGTTCATTTTTTCCCTTCTGACTGTTATTCCATCAATTGATTGAAATGCCTCTGATAAGTCATTATTGATTGTTTTTGTGAAACTGAAGATTTTTTAAGAAAACAACAGATCGTGGCCATAAAGATTTTTCCTAAGTCAATATAGTATTCCTTCAGTTTTGTTGATGTTTGTTTCATTTATCTGTTTTTACTTACAAAATACAACTTTGGAGTCTTTAGATATATGACTATTTTTTCTATTATAATACTGTCACTTGTAAAGGGAACTGTAATTGCTTCTAATTTACTTTGAGAAACAACAATAATCCACATGTTGAAGCAATTTTGAATGACCTCTTGCATTCTTAAATTCATAAACCTGATGATCACTCTTAGAGATAGAATCTTTACAAGATAGCCTTAAACCATGTAGTTATTTTACTTCCTTTGCTTATGAATATTCTATATATCTGCTCATCATTGTTTTTGAAATGGAAGACATTGTCACTAATTTGTTTATTGACAGAGAAATCATTATTTGTTTCTATATTAAATGCTTTAGTTTTCTTCATTACCCCTAGTAATGCTATAAAAGGGAAATTTTATAATTGTCTCTTGAAGATTGTACCCTTTTGTGCTCTTTATGATTTCAAGATTGTTTTCATGGTATCCTTTTAGCTTACATAATGACAAGAGTAGCTTGACTGTTTCGGTGAGAAAGTATCTATCATTGTCACATTATAATTGTAGTTTATATCTCAAAAGTTGTTGTTGTAGATTTCTGATATGTAATTTGTGTTGAATGCACTTGAATGTACCTAAAAGGTTGTGCATAAATTATGAGTTGGCCTCAACCCTTGTGGGAGTGACATTTCCACCACTCATTTTATAATTGATCAAAACAAAGATATGATTACACTTGTAGCTGCACATGAAGCAAACAAGTTAGAAAAACATATGTGTACTTCAAGTGTATTTGATGGTTTCACTATTTTCTCTGGTACATTCAAGATATGAATGTTTGTTTAATGTAGATTAAGACCAATTTATACATGCATAGGTAAACTATCATGTATGGTATGTAACCTTTCACTGCTTAGAGCATTGCTCTAACACATTGCTTTGACCTAATGCAGGAAATAGGAGTATAGGAGCTAGGAAGGACAAGTCAACTTAGGCATCAATTGGACAAGAAGACACAACAAAACCAGTTATTCTCAGGAAATGACTGGTTACCCTCCCTACATGCATATTATTTTCTCTTCATTTTCTTATTCATGTATATGTTTATTTTGATTTGCATTGAATAAGAAAAAATTTAAACTCATAGCTTGTGTGAGTCAATGAAGATTTCTATATTTAATAAAGATTACTTTTTCAGAAGAGATTTGTAAAATATTTCTTATGCTTCATGCATATGTATAAATGCAACAATTTAAATTTCTATAATATTTTAAGTTATTTCATTTGTATACATGAATGCAATGTCTGAGAGATAGAAAATGTACCATTTTCTTTTAAATATCAATGGGCTCTACCTGATTGAGCCATAGGTGAAAATTCGGTAACACTCAGCAAAATTAGCAGACAAGTATAATTATTAGAGGGGAGGCCTTGGAATAGAAGAGAAAGGAAGAAAACAACCTATTGAGCCCCCAGTATAATCAAGATACTTGGGTTTAGGCCATGTCACAAAACAAAAGGGTCTTATGCCATCAACTAGTGCCTCTAACAATGTTAGTGTGGACAACGGTCTCCTCTAAGACATACTAGAAGAAGAATCCATCATACGTGTGTATGATAACATGGATCATGTGGACCTTTCCTCCATGTTTTATTGCCTATCCATCAACTGCATTAGCCTTTCCCTTCGCAATCTTGGGCTTATTGATTGGGACCTACATGGTAGCGCACCTATTGATACCTTTCCCTCAGTTGATGCTTATGTAAATCTTATGGGATTGGGGGAGGATGAATGCCCTAACTGCAAAAATAAAAGGAAACAAAATAGAAAAGGGTCACCTAGCGAAAACCTCTCTGAGGCACTTCTTGACTCAGAAAAAGTAAAAATAAAGGGTGTATCTAACAGTGAAAACCTCGACGAGGCACTGGAAGATGGGGACATTCATCTTCCCCTTGTGGGAACTCAATTGTCTAAATGATCATCTATTCTGATTGAGGAAACACAAGAGGTAAATTTGGGAACCAAAGAAGATCCAAAAATCACCTATGTAGCCAAGTCATTATCAAAGGAGGAGCATTCCATCATTGTTAAACTTCTCAAAGAGGGCATCATTAATTTTGCATGGGCCTATTCAGATATGTCAGGTTTGGATCCTGCTCTAGTAGTACATCATTTGGATGTCCACCCAGATGCTAAATACGTCAAGCAAAAACTTAGGAAAATGCATCCTCAAGTAGCTTTGTTATTCAAGAAAGAGTTGGAAAAACTATTAGAAGTTGGATTCATAAGGCCCATTGACAACTCTGATTGGATCTCCAACATTGTGCTAGTTGCTAAACCAAATGGGAACATTAGTATTTGCACCGATTTTTGGGACCTCAACAAAGCTTGTCCTAAAGATGAGTTCCCCTTGTTGAACATTGACATGTTGGTTGATTTAACTGCATGACACAAGATGTTATTCCTCATGGATGGTTTCTCTAGAAATAACCATATTAGAATAGCACCTGAGGATCAACATAAGACTACCTTCACCACACCTTGGGAAAATTTCTATTACAACATCATGCCCTTTGGCCTCAAAATTTTTGGGGCAACCTACCAACGTGCCATGACAATCAACTTCCATGACCTTCTTCACATAATAATGGAATATTATGTTGATGATCTGTTAGGGAAATCCAAAACAAGGGAAGAGAACCCGATGATCTTGAAGAATATTTTTGAGCACTTAGAGCACTATAAGCTACATTTGAATCTGAAGAAGTGTGTATTTGGAGTCACCTTAGGAAAACTACTGGGTTTCATCATCTCTAGAAGAGGCATAGAAGACGATCTTGCTAAAGTAAAGGCAATCATGGAAATGCCTCCACCACGCAATCTAAAACAATTGAGGAGCCTCCAAGGAAACTTACAGTCCATCAGACGGTTTATAGCTCAGTTGGATGACAAGTGCCAATCGTTCACCCATCTTCTGAAAAAAGATACCTCCTTCAAGTGGGATCAACAGTTTCAGCTGGGTTTTGATCAAATCAAAGAGAATTTGGCTCATCCACCCATCCTCATGCCTCCAATTCTAGGTAAACCACTTTTGTTGTATATTTTGGCTACTTCGATTGCACTAGGGGAATTTCTAGCACAACATGATGAGTCCTCAAAGGAATGTGCCATCCACTACATCAGTCAGACCCTAGTAGGCTATGAGCTCAATTATTCTCTAATGGAAAAAGGTTGTCTAGCTATAGTCTTCAATTCATAGAAACTTCGTCATTATATACTTAGCCAGCCAGTGAAGTTGATATCAAAAGTTGATCAACTCAAATATTTGTTATCTAGAACTGTAATCAAAGGAAAAATCAGATTTGTTAGATGGTTAGATCAATAACACTAAAATCCATTGAAAATAATGAAGCACAAAGGAAAAATGATGAAAACAAAAGGAACGATATTACCCAGAATCTTCATCCTCCATGGTTCACCTTCGTTACACCTCCTAGCTTGCAGTAAATAAAGATGCCCTCAGATTCGTGAGCAATTATGACAAATGACAAGACTAAAGCAAGTTTTGAAGGATTTACTCAAAATCTAAATGCCTATGTCTAAAAGCCTATGATTGACAATGCATATGCCTTGATTAAATGACTATAATAATAAATAATGAAATTGCCTATGGAGATTTAAGTGAGAAAGCAAATGCCTATAATAACTATGCAAAATGTCAAAATGTGCCTGTGTGTTCGAAAAATGAGAAGAAGATGGCATTTTATAGAAAAGGCCATTTCGAATGGACGGACGAGATAAATTGATGAAATGAACGATCCAGATTAAACCTAAGAATCCCTAATTAGGGTTAGGGAAAAATCCTTAATCGAACGGTCAAAATAAAATCGGATCGACGGTGGAGAATAAATGAGACAAATTAATTAGAAAATAAAGATTTTTGAAAAATCAATAAGATAAGATTGCCTGATTTGCAAGATTCAAAAAATCAAAGAGATAAGATGTGAACTGAAGATAAGATTTGAAAAATCAAGAATCTGCCCAATTGCTTGATTTTTGGAAGATTAATTACTAATTTGAATTAAAATAATTCAAATTATGGATTTTGAGAGATAATAAATAATCTTTTTCAGATTATTTACCAAAAAGGACAGTTAAGATTGACATGACATTTTAAATAATTTAATTTATTTAAAATGAGAAGAATGTTAATTGGCAATTAAATAATTAAACTTAATTATTTAATTTAGGAGATGAGATTAATTAATTAAATAAATTAATCAATTTATTTAATTAAGACAGTATGACGTTAATAAATAAATGAAATTTATTTATTTAACAATCTGGAAGAATTAAATGACAAAGGGGAATTAAATAAATTAAGAAATTTATTTAATTAAGGAAAGACTTAGACAGTTAATGACGTATTTAATAAATAAATGAAATTTATTTATTTAATAATCATGAATAACTATGAATTAATTAAATAATTATGAATTATTTAATCAATAGTCGAATGTGGACCAAGGACATAATTAAATGTATTAATTATGCTAGGACGAAAGTGGTAAAAATGAAGCTTGCAGGCCTAGGTCATTTTTTGGTGTCTACATTTTAATGCTAAGTGTATGTAATGAAAAGGAATGAGGTATGAAACCTATGGTGACTAATGCAAACTAATGGTCAAGACTTTGAGCAATTTCAAGTTTTGGTTTCTGACAGAGTCTTCTTGGTGACAGTGTTTGACAAATGGTTGACAATTTGATGAGTGTTTTATTTTGAACTGTGATAGAACCAGAAAACACTTGACAAACACAGCATTTTAAAAGTAACCAAACACACATCAGATAAGCACGATCCTAGGTTAGGCCATGACAATATTCGCTAGATTCCACGTGGATTTCCCCAACCGCATATCTGTAGCGTGTGAATTCAGAAGCTTGGTTGCACGGGCTCCCCCTTACAGTGCACTCTCTTCTCAGGCCAACCAAGCTTCCAACCCCCATGAAACTCCCATGGCGAGCTGATCACCTCTACTACAAACTGTGAAAGTGTGGATGCCTTCACACCGACCGGTGCTGCGCTATCAAATAGAAGGATTTTGGCTTTCTATACAAGAGTTTTTAGTTCGGGACCCCCATTCAAGTGGCCATACATGGGGCAAGAGATTAATCACCATTAAGGTGGCACTCCAGCCTGAAGAGGTTAAGCTCAACAGGGTTTAAGGGAGTACAACTCCGTCCGTATGACACATCCGCACTCGCAACCTTAGGTTTTCCCTTAAGGTTTACATTTATATACCGATTAGGGGTAGCTTAGCTTTAGCTCCGTTGCCAGTTTGAGTCGCGTTGGAGTGATGAAATCCCCAGGCAGGCCCAATTTCTAGAGTTGGTAACCGTTTCTCTTACACCCAAGATCGCTCGAAAGCACGAGGGGAGAGGATACTCCGATATACCAAGTTAGGGTAAATAACAGATTAGAATGGGTCTGGTTTTCTGATCACAAGGTTTTCACCAAGTGAGAGCATACTCACCTACCATTCCGCAATCACAATCAAGCATAGAAGACATTAGTTCATTTTATATGCACCAAAATCAAATGTTTGTTACTCTAAGAAAAACAAGCACAAAGTTTGGTTACTCCTTCTTTGACATGCGAATCTGCAAACAATGAATATTAGTAGTCTCTTATGTAATGGTCTTCGACACACGAAAGAAGATCGCCACACGCTACAAGAAAATATTAGTAACACAAAAGATCTAATCTAGTTAACATGCAGGACTAAAGAACACAAAAAAAAAAAATAGAAAAACAGAAAACCAGTAAATAGAAAAACCCGAAAATCCGAAAATCAAAATGGAAAAACTGACAGAAAAGTTTACCAGACAGATGCGGCTCGACAGGGCAGATGCGTCGTTCGGGACTTCGAATGCAGTTCGGAATATCAAATGCGTCGTTCGGGATGTCAGCAGATGTGGCTTGTCAGGTCGATTGCGTCGCTTCTGTCAGCAGATGTGTTGCGACGCATCAAATGCGTCGCGATGTTTTAAAAAATAGTTGCGTCGATCCGTACCTGTACCTGCAAAACAACAAAAAACCGTACGGAAATAAGCAAAACGGAGTCGGGTTCACCAATGTAATCAAAGGAAAAATCAGATTTGTTAGATGGTTAGATCAATAACACTAAAATCCATTGAAAATAACGAAGCACAAAGGAAAAATGATGAAAACAAAAGGAACGATATTACCCAGAATCTTCATCCTCCATGGTTCACCTTCGTTACACCTCCTAGCTTGCAGTAAATAAAGATGCCCTCAGATTCGTGAGCAATTATGACAAATGACAAGACTAAAGCAAGTTTTGAAGGATTTACTCAAAATCTAAATGCCTATGTCTAAAAGCCTATGATTGACAATGCATATGCCTTGATTAAATGACTATAATAATAAATAATGAAATTGCCTATGGAGATTTAAGTGAGAAAGCAAATGCCTATAATAACTATGCAAAATGTCAAAATGTGCCTGTGTGTTCGAAAAATGAGAAGAAGATGGCATTTTATAGAAAAGGCCATTTCGAATGGACGGACGAGATAAATTGATGAAATGAACGATCCAGATTAAACCTAAGAATCCCTAATTAGGGTTAGGGAAAAATCCTTAATCGAACGGTCAAAATAAAATCGGATCGACGGTGGAGAATAAATGAGACAAATTAATTAGAAAATAAAGATTTTGAAAAATCAATAAGATAAGATTGCCGATTTGCAAGATTGAAAAATCAAAGAGATAAGATGTACTGAAGATAAGATTTGAAAAATCAAGAATCTGCCGATTGCTTGATTTTTGGAAGATTAATTACTAATTTGAATTAAAATAATTCAAATTATGGATTTTGAGAGATAATAAATAATCTTTTTCAGATTATTTACCAAAAAGGACTGACAGTTAAGATTGACATGACATTTTAAATAATTTAATTTACTTAAAATGAGAAGAATGTTAATTGGCAATTAAATAATTAAACTTAATTATTTAATTTAGGAGATGAGATTAATTAATTAAATAAATTAATCAATGTATTTAATTAAGACAGTTAGCAACGTATTTAATAAATAAATGAAATTTATTTATTTAACAATCTGGAAGAATTAAATGACAAAGGGGAATTAAATAAATTAAGAAATTTATTTAATTAAGGAAAGAAGACGCAGTTAATGGCGTATTTAATAAATAAATGAAATTTATTTATTTAATAATCATGAAGAATAACTGACATGAATTAATTAAATAATTATGAATTATTTAATCAATAGTCGAATGTGGACCAAGGACATAATTAAATGTATTAATTATGCTAGGACGAAAGTGGTAAAAATGAAGCTTGCAGGCCTAGGTCATTTTTAGGTGTCTACAAGAACTACTTTGACTAGTCGCATGGCTAAGTGGGTTATGCTATTGAGCGAGTTTGATATCGAGTACGTGGACTGAAAGGAAATTAATAGTGGATCAGCTGGTAGATGCTCCTTTGGTAGATGCCTATCCCTTGGTAATCGAATTTCCTGATGAAGAGGTTCTTACGGTCATAGAAGCAGCTACATGGACACTCTACTTTGATGGTTCGTACACTCACAATGGAGTTGGGGCAGGGATCTTGTTTGTCACCCCACAAGGTGATTATATCCCAAAGTCATTCAGGTTCACTTTCCCATGCATGAGCAACATAGGAAAATACGAAGCTCTCCTCACTGGTCTCAGGATCACTATCCAATGGAACATCACTCACTTGCGAGTCTTTGGTGATTCCCAATTGATCATCGAACAGTTTAATGAAAAGTTTCTAACAAGAGATGACAAGTTGTTTCCTTACAAGCGCATGGTGGATGACTTCAAAAATAATTTCACCTCTATTCAGTTCGATCAAATCCCTAGAGTCCAGAATAAAGCAGTTGATGCAATGGCTACAATTGGTTCTCTAATTGACATGCCAAAGGATCAAACAGACTACGAGTTCCTAGTCGAACAACTCTTAATCCCTACTTATGACATCCCTGAGAGCGAAATGGTGTGTGAGATTGTAGGTCTTGAGTCACCATGGTATCACGAAATCTAAACCTATCTTCATGATAACATCTTACCCCCCGACCTTACACGTAACCAACAAAAATCTTTCATCCAGCGCACTTCTCATTACACTATCGTAGGTGATACTCTTTATCATTGTGGGTATGATGGAACCCTTCTTAAGTGTCTAAACGAGACCGAAGCTCACACTATGTTAACCGAGGCACATAGTGGTGTTTGTGGGCCCCATTCAAATGGCATGGCATTAGCTAAAAGAATTCTCAAAGTTGGTTACTATTGGCCTACGCTAGAGCATGACTCTTATGATTTCACGAAGAAATGCTTACCTTGCCAACAACATGTAGATTTGATACATGCTCCTACCCAAGATTTGCAGCCCCTCATAGCACCATGGCCCTTCTCTCAGTGGTTTTTGACTTAATCAGCAAGACATACCCTCCATATTCTAATGGCCACACCTTCATACACTACAACTGAGTACTTCACCAAATGGGTTGAAGCAATACCACTCTCTCAAATTACAGGTACTCAGATTTCCAAATTCGTCCTTTTCCATATTCTCTACAAATATGGAATCCCATCCAACATCATCATTGATAACAAAAATCCTTTCAAGAACTAAACCATGAAACACCTATGTGACACCTTTCACATCCAACATCGTTGGTCCATGCCCTATTATCCTCAAGGTAATGGCCAAGCGGAGGCTACCAACAAAAATTTGATCAAGATCCTTAAAAAGGTAGTTAACAATACTGGTAGAGATTGGCACCTTCATATCCATCTTTCCCTTTGGGCCTACTGCACTTCCATCTGCACTCCTACTGGAGTCTACGTATTCCCTCATTTATGGTGTCGATGTCATCTTGATAATTGAGGTTGATATTCCCTCAATGAGAATATCTTTGAAAAACCTCATCAGTGATGAAGATGCTCGGGTTGCAAGACTCAGTTAGTTAGAACTCCTAGATGAAAAATGGATCAAAGCATACAATCATCTTCAACCATATCAGAATTATCTTAAGAGAAGCTACAACAAGAAGGTATGTCCTTTCCAGTTCAATGTTGGTGATTTAGTTCTCAAGGAGAATCAACATACCCAGCAAGACCGAGATAAGAAAGGGAAATTTGAAGCTAGTTGGTTCGATCTGTATGTCATCACAACAAAATATGGATTAGGGGCATATAGGATTGCCACACCTAAAGGAGAGCCCCTAGAGGAGCCCATTAACATAATGCACCTAAAAAAAAATTACACCTAATTCAGTTGGGTTATCTTATCCTACAAAAATCCAAAAAATACCAAAAAAAAGTAAAAAATTGTCAAAAATATAAAAAAGGGTCAAAAAATCCAAAAATAGTAAAGAGAAATAATTTGTCCTATGGAAAAAACCACCCTTGGTGGCGCCTTGGATAAGTACGTTTGGTGAAAAACCAGTAACAAGTGCCATTCGTAAAGGGATTAATCATTATCTACCCTGTGTCCTAATGATCTTGTGCTTCCATCCAACCTATTCTCGCATCCAATCCAAGTATCCTTCCAGTCTAGTCCTTTCATTTGTATCCCCTTATCTGCCCCTTGGTATATTTTGGTTGAGCATTGAATGATTGTCATTTGCAATCCATCATCCTAAGCTTGTATCCTAATCTGAGCTTGTGTCATTTGTCCTTGTTATCGGTCGGTCTCTCGCCTTCATCTAGGTTCCTCCATCGTGTCGGTTTTTATATAGGTGTCATCCTATCATGTCTTTCATAATGAATTTAATTGCTTACGCCTTCATCTAGTCGTGGTCTTTTCCTCCCTGATGGCTATCATTGTTAGTTTTGTAGTAGCTAATATAGTATGGCCTACAAATTTATTTGGATTAGCCCCTTGGGCTCTCATCCATCCTACCAGGTCGATCGTTTGTCCTTTTTTTCCCCATTTTATCTTTTTTTTTTGGTCTTTTTCGAATTACCTTGCCACTACGCTTTCACGTAGGCAAGGTTGATCATTTGATCCACCCCCAAGGCATTTGTCTGTCTAGTCTTTGTCCTCCATTGAGGTATCCATTTTCCTCTTTCCGCTTTTATTCATGGTCTTTTATCAAACTACGAGGGCTTTTCACTTTCACGTAGGTAAGGATAATCTTTGATCAACCCCCGAGCCCCTAGGTCTTTAGGGTGTGTCTATTTTGTGTCTTGTCTCTTGTGTCTCGTGTCGTGTCATCAAGATATGTCCTCGTCGAGCTGGTTCTTAACAAACAAGATCCCCTAGCATCATCAAATTCACTTAGTTTTGAGTATTTTGCGTCATGTTGATCTTTTAGTTTAGTCTCGATTTTTGGTCTTAACAGGATGCATCCTCATCATACCACATCAATCCCATCCACCTTTTGATCCTATGGCAAAGGAAATTTGAAATTAATTCCTTTATTTTGATGCTTTTGGCATTTTGTTTATCATTTGAGCTTCCTATCATAACTTGTCAAGGCTGCCATGATCTATCATATTATGGTGTGTTTTGACTCGTCAACATAGGGGCATATCTTGATCTTTTCTTTGTTTATTTCTTCTTGGTTGTCTCATGTAGTACCCACCAAAATCCTTGTGGTTTTGTGTTACCTTGGGGAATCCTTTGTGCTTGGGGTTATCCCAATGCCTGGACCGACCAAATTCATCACAACTTTGAGGTTTTGGGATAGCCTTCTTGTCTATTGTGTTTGTTTCATGCATTAGACACTAATTTTCCTTGGTTAGATGTACCCTAGCATTTGGTTTCTTATGCTATAGCAAAAATTAGTGCTCTAAAAATAGAAAACAACATTAGGATTGCATTTCATTTTCCATTTTGTTGCATTGCATTTATCCCTAACGTATGACCTATGATTTTGGTTATGCAAACATTCGCCTTCCATCCCCTTTTCTTCTCAGGATACTTACAGTTCTTGAAAGGTGTTATTTCACACCCATCCTCCCTTAATTTTCCAATCATTACAGGGTAAGTACTTGCCAATAAGCTAAAGCAAGTATAATACGCAAATAAAGTTGACCTACATCCACCTCCATCACTATGCAAGACCTTATTTACACTCGTGTCCATATTGCATTTCATTTAGCTATTAGTGTTTTCAAGGAATTTAATTGCATCCCATCTTGAATTCTAGGTTCATGGCATTTCATTTCATCCCATGTGCATTGGCATCTCATATTCATTTTAAGTTGTTTAGATTAATCTTAATTGGTTATTCTAAGCATCTTAGGTTTATTTTATCATCAATTCATTTCACTAATATATCACATAAATCGCCACCTGCATCACAAATCATTAGGCCCATATCCATAGCATATAATATCATAAATCATTCATCACATCCTACATCATGAACGTTAGGTATCATATACACATAAATATAAATCATCATCAACATATACATATATCACATCATCATCATGGTCATCCATAATAAAATCACATACATACACGTGCATAAATAAATCATCTATCACATAAACACAAAATAACTTAAATAAGGGCTATGGCACATCATATAAATATCAAAATATAATTTCCACCACATGATCCATAATAAAGTCCATCATCTCATCAAAATACATATCCATCATATACATTAGTAATCATCGAATAAAGTACAAGTATAAGGCTTTGAATCAAATGTGATCTTTGTCACTTTGTACTGTACATCCATCCTGTACCTATCAAAAATATGTATCTTGTCATCTATCCTCTATCATCCCTACCCTAAGTTGCCTGCATTCGACCTCTGTGGTGAGTCTAGCACTAGCCCCTTGCATGGGGGCATCTCTCGGTAACTATTGTATTCATGTGTATGCGTCCCTAGTGACTGTGATGGTGTTGGCATCTATGGCACCGCTCTAACATAGGGAGGTACACGTCACGCCTGGTTAGGAACCACCATGAAGTAGTCTGCCATAAAATAACTTGCCTCCCACATGTACTCATCCCTCTCTAGCGCCTATATCCTAGCCGCATCTTGCTCCATCCTATACTTGTCCCATAACTCGGTCATTTGTCTCCTCTCCTACTCCCAGGCATACTATGCTAGCATCAACTGGTCAATCTGTGCCTACATCTATGTCACCTGATCCACCATTGTGTCCCTCTCACCCTGCAGAGTCTATGCCTGTGCCCCTACTGCATCCCTCTCTCGCTGCAATTTTTGCATCTACCATGCTATCGTATCCCTCACTCTACATAGTTTTCACCTATGCTTTTGCTGCATCTCTCTCACCTTGCAAGGCTTGCATCTGCGCCATCATAGCCTCCTCTCTCTCTAGCACCAACCCTACATCCCCAGTCATCTTCTCTTCCACCTCTGCTATGTCAGGGAGCTCATCTCGCTCTCGCCTCAGCTCGGTCCTCTCCCTCAGCAACTCTATCACCTATCTCCTCAGATCCTCCATATCTCTCTCTACCTCCTCCAGGACCTATATAGATACCTGGTCTGCCAACTCTCCATAGTCCCTTTAGCTCCCTGCCTATATTCTGGTGATCACGACCCGCAATATTTCCCTCTTTATCGCCAACTCACTCCTCTCTTGTCACAGCCCTCCTAGTTGTCTCCTCAAGCCCTCCCTCTCCCTATCGGCATTCTCTACCTGTAGGGCAGCCTGATCCGCTAACTCCCCATAGTTTCTTTGTCCCTCTGCCTCCATTCAAGTCACCTTTTCTTGTAACTAGCCCACCTCAAACCAAATTCCATCTCTATCTCAAACACGTGATGTCCTACCTCATATGCTAGGTTCCTGTAGTGCCTCTCTCCCTCCATACGCACCCTGTCCACCTCAACCAACAACCTACTCCTCTCTGCCTATGATTCCTTGAGTCTCTGCTCTACAATCCATAGCCTTGCTAGTGCCCCTCTCAACAATACAATTGGGTCCTCCGGTGGTGGTGGTATGTATGGCACTATGGCTAGTGGATCCACATCTGGGGCATCTACCTCCATTGCCTCCACCTGCCCCATCCCTTATTGGTCCTCCCTCTCCTCCTATGCCTTAGCCTCCTCCTATACTCACCTTTTCCATGCTCCTCTCTGCCTAACTCTTTGTTGTCCTCCCAACCTCCTCTCATCCTCTAAACCATAGCCCAGTGCCCCTCTGATCCACTGCACCGTCATAATTCGTAGTGGTCGGTGACGTTCCCACCATGTGGAGTATCTCACTATCGTCCATGCATCTACCACTCCTCTCCTCCCTGGATAAGGTACCTATTGTAGATCCACCTACTACTGTCTGGAGAACTCTGTCGGGATAAAATCGCCCCATAACTGCTCTCGGGTGATCCGTTTGAATCTTTGAGGTCCTGGAGGAATGTCTTGCTAAACCCCAAACTGTCTCATCACTCTATCTACCCTATGGAGCTCCAGAATGCTTGGGTCCCTCCCGACCAAATAGAATACTGTGAAGAAGTATCCTTTGTGCCTCACCTCATCCTCCCTCCATCTTGAAAACCGTTGTGTCATGTATGGCCTCCATACTATTTGGTCCTCTTGTAAATCATCTAGTCTCCTCCTCCATGCCTCCAGATCACTGGTGTCCTGATAGTGGAACCGTCAACCGTACTCAGTCTCGTACCAGTATGCCACTGGTAGTGTATCATCTTGCTCCCCTCCTATCAAAACTCCTAGCCTGGCCACGCTGATGTGCTCCTAGGCCCATATATGTAACAACGTCACATGTGTAACGCTGAGTGCTCGTCGGTAACATACCACATGCATGTCTCTGTACAGCTATGCTAGTACGCATGTGCCCCATGCAAACTTCCCCTCCCTCTGCTCCACAATATTCCTAACAACCACAATCACCTTGAGGCTATAGAACCTCCCACTCCTATCCGGCATCAAGATCCCACTAATCATCCCACGGAGATATAAGGGTAATGATGGTACTCCCACTCTTAAGCACCCATCCAGATCCAACTCTGCTCCTTGAATTGGTAGGTCTACTCATTCAAAAAAGACTCGTAGGATCTAGTCTCGCTCCTCTCCCTCTGTCCTCGTCCAACTCACAAGGTGACTAGCTATCAACAACCGTAGAATCCTCCATACGTCCTCCAGTGTGACTATCATCTCCCTCGTCGGGAGATGGAAGGTGGACGTCTCTGAACTCCACCGCTCTATTAGTGTAGTCAATAGTGCTCAGTGAGCTCTGATGATGGGATATCCAAGTATGTGCAATAATCCTGCTCGTGCCAGCGTTGCATGATCCTCGTTGTTCATCGTCGCGATCGTCGCCTCCAAAATTTTTGAACGCCTCTCTCGTGTCCATAGGGTGTCAAAACACCGCATCTACATCAAGCAACATGTTAGTGATCTTTTCTTCAACCTCCTCACTTTCCTTCTCTTTCTCTTTCTTTTCTTCCCTACCCCAAGTTGTCTTCTTGAATTTTCCGCCCTTTTAGCCCTCCTTTCACCCTTTTAGCCCCCTTTCACCCTTTTTGGGCGAATTCTTCCAATTTAGGAAAATTCACCCCTGTTGGGCGAATTCGCTCGTTTTATGCGACTGTTGCCTGGATAGGTGAGTTTTCCAGTCTGCTGGGCAAACCCACCTGTCTTCGTGTGGATGAACAAGTTCACCTATCTGACGAGTGGACCTGCCCGTCTTCGCTCGGATGGGTGATTTTTCCTGTTAGACGGGCGGACCGTCATCCTTAGACAAGTGAGTTTTCCCATCTGACAGGCAGCCCTGCCCATCCTCGAATGAGTGAATTCGCCTGTCTAACCCTCCCCCTCTTGTTTTCTGGATAGATTCACCCAATATTGGGGTGAATCTGCCCTTACTTTCTGCAACCTCACCCCTTTTGTGTGCTTTTCACTCTGTTTGGTAAAATTTGCCTCCTTGTGCCCAACACTCTAACAAGCAATTTCACCTAAAAATTTGGGCGAAATCGCATTTTCCTGACAACCCATTTTTCTAATCTACCCAATTCCCAAAACCTAGATGTTCAAATGCTTAATTTTTTTCAAAATTTAGCTAAAATCACAAAGAAGGGTTTTGTGGATAACCTAGCGGGGCACCGCACACTCGTAGTAGAACTGCCACACCTTGTAGCCCCAGTGGATGATCTCATCCTCCACAAACCTCTCATCCCCGTTGTCGTACTCGTCAGCCATCCTCATCACCTTCTTCCTCTTCTCTCTCTCACTCAACTGCCAGTTGTGCAAATGAGGAATAGTAATTTCTAAAATTACTATATATTACCATCTCCCTCCTTTTTAACCTTTTTTAAGTTTTGGGTATTTTTACCCATTATTTAACTTTCTTTTTAATTGACTAATCCTCATTCTTCCATAGGCCGCCATTTGCACATCATGTATTTGTTTTCCTCTGTTCAAAATCCAATCTTCATGGTTTTTTGAGCTCTATCCCATGGTACACTCTATTTCCTTATATCAAGAAGTCGCCTGGGGCCCCTTTTTCTTCCCAACCGCCCTCTCGAGGGGGCATACCCTATCATTTTCCTCCATTCTTCTGTCACGATCAGTCTCTTGTGACATTGGGGCATCTCCCTTCATTTCCCATCATCTGGATAGCTTACGCAACTTCTCACATGCTAGGGCATCACCTTCTAGTCATTTCCTCTATCGAGTCATCTACATTTTATTTTTCTTCGAAACACTATTATTCTAACAGTATTTCGAAGAGGGGAAAAATGTAGACATCCCAATTTGACCACTTTCGTATGGTCAAATTCATCCCCTTTATTCGTTTACTTCATATCCCCCATCAAAATTAATTAAATGATTTATTTAATTAATATTCCCCCTTTTCCTAAGGTTCCTAAGGTATTTAATTTAATAATTAAATACTTTACCTTTTACCCTTTCCTCTCTAAATTAAGAAAATACATCAATTTACTTAATTCAGTCATTTGGCCTTTTGAATTTAAATCAATTTTTAAATTCATCTTTTTCTCTCTCCTTGTCTCATCCTCCATAATCTCCCTTTAATTTGGATTAGTTTAATTAATCCATGATTAGGATGGGCACACCCTTGATCAGGATTAATGTCACATCCTCCATAACTTGCAACTTGTCCTTAACCCTTCATTAGCCTCCTTAACCACTTGTTTGCATTATTTTAGGTTAGAAAAAATGTTGCACACAATGTCAACTGGTCAATTGGTTATCAATTGGTTGTTTTTTTCATTAATGTCATGGATGCATGTTATTGGTTGTATATGTCGAAGAAATTGAGAAAATTGTATTGAAGGAAGATTATAAGTGTTCAATGGTTGCTCTGAGTTTCACTCCAATATTGTCTTCTATGTGTGTGCAAATCAAATATGTTGATCATGGTTGTTGGAAGCTGCTATATTCAGATTTTTGGATTCTAATTCATCATACAGTGCAAGTTATGTTCACCAATTGTGAACTGTGGTTTTCTATGTATCTGGCTGAGGTCTGCGAGAAATGTTGTTGGTCTAGATTTCTCTTTGGTTAAGTCTTATGACTTGCAGTTCTAGAGTTAAGTTGTTATTATCATGTTGAAGATAATTTCAGCATTTGGAAATATCATGCTTAATTGTTCTATGAGTTTTACACTTGTTGGTTGACCTTGTGTTGAACACTACCTTCAAAATTTATGTAGCATGTTGGGACCTATTTCGGTCCTCATCAAGCGTGTGTTTGGGTCACCCTCATTGTAATTCCACCCTAGGATGTTTTGGCACCAACCTAATTTGAATTTATTAATGGATGGCGAACTTTGGACATGTTTCAAAGTTGAAGATAGTATAAATATAGGATGAGTTAGAGGTGAAAGTAGAACAAAGAGATAAGAGAAAAGAAATAGAGTAGATAGATGTGAAGAAAATGGGAATCAGTGGGTGTATGTGATATGAGTATGGTAGATCAATGCGAAGCCTAAATGTTAAGTTTTCGAATGCAGTGAGTTGAAGGTGGACTCTATCATTCATGCATGTCTTCAAGTGGTTGAGCAAATTTTGGTGGATTTCTCTGTTGCATTGAGATTTTCTTATCTTTGTAACATATCTCTTCTATCTTCTTTGTATCTTTGTGGCAGTGAGCCCTCTAGGTGGTTAACCCTGTTGGCCAGTGAGTCCTTGTTTTGGAAGTGAGACTTTTGTAATCAATTTTGATATTCTCTATAGTGTGAGTTAATCCTCACCGTGGTTTTTCCCTCATTGGGTTTTCCATGTAAATTTGGTGTTACTGTGTTTGTGTGATGGTTTTCAGTTTCTACACTTACACTTAATGTTTAATCATTTTAGCAGAGTTAAGAATTGTGATTGATCTAATTTTTGGTGAATGTTAAAAAGGTGAAATTTTCTACAGTTGATTCACCCCCCCTCTCATTTGTCTTGTTCATTAATTGGTATCAGAGCTTGGTTCCTTAGAGAAGAGCTTAACTGCTTAAGAAAGGTCTAGGATGGTTGGCAGAATTACTCATGATTATCTGAGGTTCGATGGAACTAATTATGCTATCTAGAAAATATTGATGGAAGAATATTTGGAGTACTATGGATATGATGTGGAGAAAATTTACAGGAATCCTTACACTCCTCTTGTTAATGGTCTGAGTATGGCTAATAATATCAAGGCACATGAAGCGAACAATATGGAAAAGTACATTTTGAAGAATAGTCTTGTACATTCCGAGTTGATTAAAGTTCAAAATTTGAAGACTGCTAAGGAAGTCTGGGATGCTCTATAAAAGGCGCGTGAAGGTGATGAAAGGGTCAAAGAGGAAAATTTTCAAAATTTGGAGACACAGTTTGAGTCCTACATATGTCTGAAGATGAGAATGTTAAAGCTTATGTATAGAGATTAGGTGAGGTAGTAGCTGGAATGCAAGGACTTGGTGCTACAATAGATGAATCTATAATTGTAAAGAAGATTATTAGAACTCTCCCTGATGCTTACAGTGAAAAGGTATGTGTTATTGAAGAACATATAGATTAAAAGACTTACCCTAAAGATTAGTTGTTGGGAACTCTAACATCTTATGAAATGAGAAATTTGAATTTGAGAAATGGATCCAAATCATATACTACTTTTAAGGCTACAAAAGCTGAAGATCCAGATGAAGAAAACCTTGATGAAGAAGCTAACTTTTTGAGAAAGATGAAGAAAGGCTCTGAAAATTATGAAGGTAAGTTACCCTTTAAATGCTTTAGTTGTGGAGGAATAGGTCATTATGCTGGAAGGTGTTCGAAAAGAGCTAAGAGGAATAAACAAAGATACGAGAAAGAAAAGAAAGGTAAGAAGGTCCATAGAGCATATTATGTGAATGAGGATGTTAGTATATCTGATGAGGAATCTAATTATGGAGATCTTGATAACAATGAATGCTTGTTCTTGGCTATTAAAGATGAACCTACTTCTGCTAATTCTAAAAAATAGGTGAAGGAGTGCCCTCCAAAGAAGGAGAGAAATGAAGGTACTGTTATCTTTGCCCTACATGCTAAACAGGAAAAAAACTATTGGGTTGTTGATAGTGGTTGTTCACATCATATGATTGGTGATAAAATTAAGTTTGTTAAACTTGAAAAATATGATGGTGGCTTAGTTATGTTTGGAGATGATGCTGGTGCTAATATTTGTGGGATAGGCTCAGTAAGTTTTGATGGCAAGCATAATACTGATGATGTCTATTATGTTAAGGGTTTAAGGCATAATCTTTTGAGTGTTGGAAAGATGTGCAGTAAAGGATATAATATTGTATTTGAGGATGAAATATGTGTGATTAGGAAATATTTCAGAACAGTGATTACTGCAAGAAAGAAATCTGAAGGAAATATCTATCAACTTAAGGGTGTTGATGAACAATGCTTTATGACTCAGATTAATGACAGTTGGTTGTGGCATAGTAGAATGTGTCATATTAATTTTGATAACATGGCAAGGATTAGTGAAGTTCAAGCCGTGAGATATTTACTAAGGATTACAAAGCCTGTTAATGTTATTTGCAAGAATTGTCAGTTCAGAAAGCAAGCAAGAAACCATTACAGATCAAAGGACCAATCTACTACTGGACTATTGGATTTAATTCATATAGATCTATGTGGTCCCACAAGAGTGAGAAGTCTGCAATGTGAAAGATAGTTATCTACTTCAAGAACTCCTCAATAGAATGGATTTGTTGAAAGAAAAAATAGAAAAATTCAAGAGGTTGCTAGATCAATGATTACTAAGGCAGGTTTACCGGAAGTTTACTAGAGAGAAGCTATTCACACTGTTGTTTATGTATTCAATTGAGTTCAAGCAAAAGCAAACAGTACAAATACCCGATATGAGCTATGGTGTGGAAGAATTCCTACTGTTAAGTATTTCAAGCTATTTGGAAGCAAATGTTATAACAGAAGGGATGAAGAAAATTTAGGAAAGTTTGATGCAAGAAGTGATGAAGGCATTTTTCTTGGATATTCTACAAGAAGAAAGGATTACTAATGTTTCAACAAAAGACTAAGGAAGATTGTAGAAATCTCAAATGTCAAGGTTGATGAAGCAATGAAGAATTCAATTGATGTTGATGGATATGTATCTAAATTGACTACGTAAGAACTGAAGAAGTTGTGGAAGAACAGGAAAAGGATGAGCAATAGAAGCAATATGAAATAGAAGAAAAAGAAGAAGCTCTGGTAGTATCACCTAAGACACCTAGATATGTGCAAAAGAATCATTTAGAAAATAATATCATTGGAGACAAGACAAAAGGTGTATTGACAAGAAGCAGAGCTGTTGTTGGTGAAGTAAATTTGTGTTTACTTTCTGAGATTGAACCAAAGACTATAAGTGAAGCATGTAAAGATGAGAATTGGATGGAATCTATGAAGGAAGAACTTATGTAGATTGAGAAGAATCAAACTTGGGAATTGGTCCCAAGACCAGCAGAAAAAAATATTATTGGATCAAAGTGGGTATTTAGAAATAAGTTGAATGAGAATGGAGAAGTGGTCAGAAACAAAGCAAGGATTGTGTGTAAGGGTTACTCACAAGTAGAAGGCATAGATTTTCAAGAGACTTTTTCTCTGGTGGAAAGAATGAAAGCTATCATAATTTTCTTAGCATTTTTTGCTCATATAGATTTCAACGTATATTAGATGGATGGAAAATCTGCATTTTTGAATGGTGAGTTAGAAGAAGAGGCCTACATGGAACAATCGAAAGGATTTTTGTTGTCAGATCAACTCAATATGGTCTACAAATTGAAGAAATATTTACAGGTACTTGATTCAACAAGGCTTCAACAAAGGTATAATAGATAGTAATGTATACTTTAAAGTTGAAAATAACAAAATCTTGATTGTGGTTGTATATGTTGATGACATTATTTTTGGAGGAAATGAAACTATGTGTGAGATGTTTGCGAAAGAGATGCAAAAAGAATTTGAAATCGGTAAAAGCACAAAGTTGTTTAACACTTTCAGCCAACTTATCAGCACAACTTAATTTAAGAATTTCTAACATATGATCTAGTAAGATTCATTCTAGCTAAGTTAGATACTTCCACAACTTTCTCAACTAAAATTATTGGATAAAAATAAATGGAGCACCACTTTGAGTCCAATTTACCAAAAAATAAAATTATTTGAAAAAATTGAAGTTTCAATTTAACTCCTACTAATGTAAATAACATTTTTAAAAAAATATAAAAAATACCCTTTTGTAGATCCATAAGTGTAATTTTCAAAAATATATTTATTTTAATATTTTAATTATTATTTATATTTTATTTTTTATTTTTACTAAAGTAGGTTATCAGCACAAAATATTAGGTTGATTATCATGCCAAGGAAAAAAACTAAAACTTATTAAAAAAAATTGAAAAAAAATATGATGCACTGGATAAAAGAATCTATTTCAAGATGGTATAATTTTTTTTCCATTTTAGATAAATATTTATTTAAAAATTATATTTATCAAAATTGGAAAAAAATAAATCCATGCACTAAAGTTTCAAGTTATAAATACACACACAAAAATTGAAAGAAAAAAAATAAAATTTACTATAAAAAGTTTGACGTCTCATGCAACTTCATTTTCCAACATTTTATCAGCAACTAAATTATAGTGTTAATTTATTAAAAAACTAGTTTAAAATAATTTTTTCATTTTTTTTTTAAATACAAACATAAAATATACTAAAAATACATATTTTACTAGTTTACATCATTCCAAAATTCAAAACATATATGCCACTTTTTAGTGATTCGAGTTTAAAAGTTGGATGAGTGTTGGCCATTTCCTTTATAAAGTGTGACACAACTTTGTGCTTTTACCCAAATGTCTATGTTTGGAGAGATGAATTTATTTTTTGGGCTACAAATTAATCAAACAAAGAAAAGAATTTTTATTTCACAGTCTAAGTATGTGAGAGAGATTTTGAAGAAGTTTGAGATGGATAGTTCCAAACTAGTATGCACTCCTATGGTGACTAGTTGTAAATTAGGTAAAGATGATGATTCACCTAAGGCTAATCAGAACAAATATAAATCTATGATTGGTGGATTGTTGTATTTGACTGCTACTAGACCGGATATTATGCATGTTGTCTATCTTGTGGCTAGATTTCAAGAAGATCCTAAGGAAACACATGTTGTTAAAAGAATATTTAGATACTTGAATGGAACTTTGGATTATGGATTGTGGTATCCTAGAGATACTAACTTTACACTAAGTGCTTATACAGATGCAGATTGAGTTAGATGTGTGGATGATAGAAAAAGTACAAGTGGTGGTGTATTCTTTCTGGGTTGCAGATTGGTGGCATGGTTGCGTGAAATGCAAGATTCAATTTCCCTATCTATTGTTGAAACTAAGTATATTGCAACATATCACTGTTGTGTATGATGATCATATTTCTATCTTATGTGATAACACAAGTGCAATTAACATTTCAAAGAATCCAGTGATGCACTCAAGGGAAAAGCATATATCTATCAGGTATCATTTCTTGAGAGAGAAGGTTGTGGAGAATGAAGTAAAGCTTGAGTATGTCCCTATGGAGGATCAAATTTCTGATATATTTATGAAGGCTCTTCCTAAAGATACTTTTGAGTATCTCCAGGGAAAGTTAGGGATCATTTCCCCTCCTTTCTTGAACTAGATACATATGTAGATGCATCAATATGGTGGGTCTATGGATCTATCTTTCTTCTGGACTGATGTTTTGGTGGCTACCTCTCAGGGGGAGTAGGTAGTGTTATGTGATGTCATTAAAAGAGTATTCTATTTTTAATATCAAAGGGGAAAATTAATGAAACATATATTTTTCCTTTGCCATTGATGTCAAAGGGGGAGAGGAA
The DNA here is from genome assembly GCA_007258455.2 of Sequoia sempervirens. Lineage (NCBI taxonomy): Eukaryota > Viridiplantae > Streptophyta > Pinopsida > Cupressales > Cupressaceae > Sequoia > Sequoia sempervirens. The sequence continues at coordinate 42,313,028 of VDFB02109042.1, forward strand.
GATGAAGAATATCATGTGAAAAATACTATCAGAGGAAGATGAAGAGTATCATGTGAAAAATATTGTCTGCTAAGGGGGAGAAATAGAAAGTACAATTATGAGAAGTGTGTTCAGAGATAGTATGTTGTCTTTGATGGTTTTTCACATCATGTGTTTCCATCAATGACAAAGGGGAAGATTGTTACAAGTATGAAGAATTTATTGCAAGGTGTTGTCATTGATGTCAACTAATCAATTGGTTATCAACTAGTTGTCATTAATTTCATGGATGCAGGTTATTGGTTGTATATGTCGAGGATATATTGAGAAAATTACATTGAAGGAAGATTGCAGGTGTTCAGTGGTTGCTCCGGGTTTTTCTCTGATATTTTCTTCTATGTGTATGTGGATCAAATATGTTGATCATGGTTGTTGGAAGCTACTATATTCATATTTTTGGCTTCTGATTCATCATATAGTGCGAGTTATGTTCACACCAGTTGTGAACTATGGTTTTTTGTGTATCTAGCTGAGGTTCAGGAGAAATGTTGTTGGTCCATATTTCTCCTTAGTTAAGTCTTATGACTTGAAATTCTAGAGTTAAGTTTTCATGATCATGTTGAAGATAATTTCGGCATCTGGAAGGATTGTGCTTAATTTTTCTATGTATTTTACACTGGTTTGGCCGACCTTGTGTTGAACACTACCTTCGAAATTGATGTAGCATGTTGGGACCTATTTGGGCACTCATCAAGTGTGTATTTTGGTTTCCCTCATTCTAATTCCACCCTAGGATGTTTTGGTGTTGACCTAATTTGAATTTAATAATGGAAGGCCAACTTTGGACATGTTTCAAAGTTGAAGATGGTATAAATACAGGATGAGTTAGAGGTAAAAGTAGAAAAAAGAAATAAGAGCAAAGAAATAGAGTAGATAGATGTGAAGAAGATGTGAATCAGTGGGTGTATGTGATATGAGTGTGGAAAATCAGTGTGAAGCCTAAATGTTGAGTTTCTGGATGCAGTGAGTTGAAGGTGGACTCTATCATTCATGCATGTATGCAAGTGGTTGAGAAAATTGTGGTGTATTTCTCTATTGCATTGAGATTTTCTTATCTTTGTAATGTATCTCTTCTATCTTCTTTGTATCTCTATGGCAGTGAGCCCTCCAGGTGGTTAACCCTGTTGGACAGTGAGTCCTTGTCTTGGCAGTGAGCCTTTTTCTCAAGTAGTGAGCCTTTTGTAATCAGTTTTGATATTCTCCATAGTGTGAGTTAATCCTCACTGTGGTTTTTCCCTCATTGGGTTTTCCATGTAAATCTAGTGTCACTATGTTTGTGTGATGGTTTTTAGTTTCTGCACTTGCACTTAATGTTTAATCATTTTAGTAGAGTTAAGAATTGTGATTGATCTAACTTTCGGTGAGTGTTATAAAAGTGAAATTTGCTACAACTGATTCACCCCCCCTCTCAGTTGTCTTGTTCAACAATTTTTTCCCATGTGGTTTTCTCCTTTTCTCTAGTTATGAGAGATTCATTTATTTGTACATGGGAACCTCATCAATACTTGTATCTAGGACCCATCCATGTATTGAACACCCAAAATACTGAGAGGGGGGGTGAATCAGTATTTTACCGAACCATTTAATTACTAACTATTCAATAATTAAAACATATCTATTTGCAAATGTAAATAGATACATGAAAGGAAGCGTAACACCACATAACAAATGAACACCAAAAAAATTTATGTGGAAAACCCAAAGTGGGAAAAACCACGATGAGGATTAGCTCACAATATGCTATAACTGGATATAAGATATTATAGGGCACACTGTCAAAACTCACTATCCTTGAAAGGATCATAGCTTGAAGTAAATACAAAAAGGAGTGTGGTTCACTGCCAAAATGATGAACTGATGAAATACACCTTATGTGCAGTAGTTTCAATTCCAATTAGGCTCTAGAATACAAAATCCTACAATAGTTTATAAGTATACAACAACTACAACTTCGCACAATATTGGGGTGATCCCACAATACTGGTTTACAATTTCTGAGAGATCCTATTTTTTGTTGAAATCACATATTTTTAGAAAATATAATGATTTAAGCCTTGAAAATTTCCATTTAAATGATTCCAATTGAATATGGTTTGATTGAACCACCTTAGATCAAACCCCCTTAGATAGAACCCCACTAGTTTTAAACCATACCTATAATGGAGTCTCTTTTACACCTATCAAAATGTTGATAAAAAACCACTTTTGATTTACCTTTTGGGGGATCAAATGAATTCATTTAAAATTTTTTTTTTTTTAAGTATTTAGTCCTTATTATAAGCTTCCCAAAAGTATAAATTTAAATAAATTTAATTTTATTATTATATTTATTTTTATTTCTTGTGAATGTAGGTTTTTCACCGAAAATCAAGCTCATTATGCACATGTGGAAAAATAGCAGATTATCAAAAAAATTGAAAAATATCAGTGCACTAGATATTGAAGTCCTTGATCCAACAAAAAAAAATTTGAATTTCGGTACATACAAAAAAATTTGTGGTATACATCCGCCTATGTCTGAATTGTAATTGGTTTGACTTCGAAACTTGATTAAGAAAAAAATATTCAATAAAACACTATGAAACCAAATGAAAGTGTTAGATATTGTAGTTACAAATCTAAATTTGAAAAAAAAAAGAATTTTATCCCTCATGGAAAAAAGGTTATGTTGTATACGGTGAGCATCATTCCTTAAAATGGTGTTTACTAAAAAAATTAAAATGGTGTTTACTAAAAAAAAAAAAACTAATTTTTGAAGGAGATAGAAAAAGAAGTGCAATCTAATTCCAAAAAATATTTAGAATCTACAAACAAAATGTCACAAATCACTAGTTTGCATCATCTTCAAATTCCTCATGATTTAGCCGCTATAAGTGCCTGAAAGTGAAGATTTAGTTAGAAAAAATCAGGTCAATGTCCAGTTTGGCCAAAAATTGTAAACCAGTATTGTCAGATCACCCATTGCATAGACGTACATTACTTCTTATCACCTTTTCACACATACACATACATCCATACATACATATATATCTTCTCCTCTAATACAAAAAGATGTTTCATACATATATACACCATCACAACTACATACATCAATTTGGTCGGCCTAATTAGATGTACACATAATTCAAAATGTAGCTTGTCAGCTCAACCCGGAACACCTTTTCATAAAGAAAAAATGTGTAAAGCATTAATTAGGTCAGACTAGACCAAATAAGGAACTCTTTAAATCACCAACTGATCGCACACTACATATTTGTGTCAGCCAGAACAAAAATCATACCATTTGCACAATTATTAAGCAGAATACTATAAGTTGAACTTTGTCATTCATATATTTCATTCCTTTCAACAAAAACCACTGAAAACTTATCCAGAGATGCAACTAATAGTCTTGATCATCATATTAAAATCTCATAGAGCGATCTTCTACTGAGAGAATTTCTAGACCAAATTACCAGATCAAAATAACAAAAACATAGTTTTTTCTGAATTGACAAAATTGTTACCAACCAATGTTGGAATCAATGACAACACACCAAAGGGATTATTCTTCATTATTCCAATAATCTCCCCCTTTTTCATTGATGGAAACATGTGCCAAAAAAATTAGACTTAAAAAAAACTTCACTTCCCCTTTCAACTGTATAGACTAAGAAAAACTTCTCCATGACAAAAACCAAAATTTTCACATATACTCTCTATATATTTATTCTCTATACTTATTCTCCCCCTTTGAAATCAAGGACAAAGGTCATCCTGGTGATGACCTTAACAATAAACAAAAATGAATGTGGAAAACCTTTAATTGGAACTTGAGGCACCTTGTAATTCCTTGAGAATAGCTTCCCAAGCCGGTTTTCCTTCATCCCAAATCCATTTCGCTCTAACAAATGTTTTGTGCAGTGATTCCAATTCAACCAGGCATTCTTCTCCTTCTTCCAGAGTGGATGGGTTAAGTTTTATCTTATCAATTTTTTTTGCATCCACAAGAGCATATGATACAGGAATATGTCTAGACATAACCAGATCTTTGAGCTGACCAAATCGCCTTATTGCATCCTCTTTTTGATTTTGTAAAGTGAAGAACTTGTTTTGTAAATATACAATAGAAGTTCAAGTAGTATAGCTTTTGTCGTCTAAAATTTTGAAGGCTCTAGAGGCATGCTCAAGATGAGACTCAATTGAGTCCATTAAATATTTAATGCCTCGAGTGGCATCAAGCCATTACATGCAATATACAAACAATATATGGGCTTCCTCATCACAATCTTTTACCTCTTTCAGACTTTGTATCACTTGGCTATGTGCAATTGTGCACCTATCCTGTAGTGCAAATAGCCTTCTCTCCAAAATTATTGACTCTGCCTCTTTCTCAATTTGTTGCTTAAGACCAAAGGAGTATTCTTTGAGTGAATCAACTAGAAGCTTCAAGTTCTCAACAGGGGCTAAGGAGTTATCAATAGTAGCACTGGGAACTGACTCCTGTAAAGCCTTAATAGCATCATTTATTAACTCAGTTCCTTTCTGATAAGTTTCAATCATTTCTTCTATACCGGAGTTAGGAAGAGTACCAAAGATTTTTACTCTCTCAACCGGTGAGATCTTTCTTAGATCCATAGTACCCTAGATGTGAAGGAATTTGAATTATTTGGGTGATAACACAAGTTGGATCTACGATTTCCTTGTCAACAAGCCCGTAAGAATATTTTCGGATGATTCTCCGAGAGGCTTTGATTGCTCAGTAGTCTTTGAAAACTCTTCTTCACTTCTTCCAACTTTTGTATCTTGTTTTATTCCTTCTTTGATGCAATACAGGGAGGTATTCAAACAATCAACACAAATCCAACTGAATTCAACAAGTATTAAATCTCCAAAACCCTAACAAGGGTGATTCTCCATGCAAACACACACCTTTCTTTGTAGGTCTGCAAACCTATTTTCCTCAACTTTTCTTACAAATATAAACTCAAACTCACAAAAAAATTAGCTTTTCAGACACCCTTTTAGCCTCTTCACAACATACCACAAAACCTCTATAGGTCACTTTGGACCAACCTCTCCAAAATTGGACTTCAATGTTGTCCTAAACCCCAAATTAGGTCACTTTTTCAAAGGAACCCTATTGTAAACACTTCCTCAAGCCCAAAACTCAATGGGGTAGCATTAAATAGGTCTCAAAACCATATAATTCACAACATTTGCTTAGAGATATGGTTCCCAAGAAACCTAAGCATGAAACCCTCATTTCTAGCAATTTGCAAGGGGTTTTAGTGAAAAATAATGTTCCCAACTATTTTTGAACTCTCCAATGCACCAAAAATGTCTCAAATGACCTAAACATACTTCACAAACTTTTTCCCAACCCTTTTCACCTCTGTTTCAACAATCCCTAACTCAAAACCACCATTTTCAAGGTAAAAACTTGCACAAACACCCTAAGAATGTCATCCAAACTCCAAAAAATTACCTATCCTAATCCTAAAACCTATTCCTACACCTAAGTAAATATAAATGGATCCATTCCACTGCGTCACAATAACTACAGAGGGTGGAATGGCCCATTTCACATTTTTATTGCTTACAAACCCTCAAACATGGTATACACAGACTTGCTCCAAGTATTTTGCTTATAAAAACCTCAAACCTTAATGTAATTCAATCAAACCACCACTAAATGAATGATAAATCATATATGCATCAAATTAAAATCTTTTAAAACAATATCCTTCTATACGGAGCTGTACACAAGCTAAAGACAGTAAAATTACACAGGAAATACAAAAAACAGAGTTGTGGTTATTGAGTTTTGCTTTCTCAACCATGGAAGAACCTTTACATCGTATGCTTGGAGCTTATTTAAAATTTTCCCACCAAAATCCAACTATCCAAACCATCAAAACTACCTTTTAACCTCCCATGACCGTTGGACTCCCCAAGTTTAGCAATTTTTTATAATTTTGCAATTTTGCATCTTTTTGTTGACAACTTTTACAATATTGCACAAATGTGATAAAGTGAACTCAAATGACCCCAAACTACATATGACCTTATTTGATGAAAATAACTCAAAACAACCTAAAATATGCCATATGACCTTATTGGAAAACATTGACACAAAAATGCAATTGGTGCTCTTGCACCATACAACCAGCCTTGAAAATTTTCCAAGTCTCTTGGAAATGATATTGCAATTTTTCTACCACTGAACATTCCATGCCTCTGTCCTCCTAGAACTCTTTCATCAGGTACACCTTTCCATTAGTTCAAATTGTACTTGGAATCCTTGATCTTGTTACCACTTGAACAATGCTCCATCTTCACATACTGATTTGTTGAGTGTCGTCTAAAGTTTGCACCATCATAGGTTGATATTATACCTGCTTTGACATCTACACACATGTCCTTATCAGTTGCCCTCTCACTTATCCTCTTTTCCACTTTTGCTTCAGGCTTAAACCCTTGCCAAATACTCTTCTTGACTTCATCTTTTACCCTGTCAGACTTACAGAAATCTACATCATCAGACTTAGGAACCTTTGTCCTCAAGATCATTGTCCTATCAGTCCCATAAACCTATGTTTTGACAGTATGATACTGTCTACTGACCTCTTTTGTTTCCATGGGACAAAATATTGTCCCTATTGTGATTCCCTCACACTTCTCTTTCCTTTCCACAAGCAATTCACCTGTGTTCTTCTCTGCACCAGACTTTGACATCAAACTATCACCTTTCCTCTACAAAATAAAATTACATTTCCAATATTTTGTATTAGCACTTTCAAGTGGTTGCACACTCTAGAACTTTGTCTCTCTCAACCTTCACATACTCCTTCTTACCAAAAATGATTATCTTTTTTTCCTTTCCTTTTGCTTCATCCTTCTCTTGCAATGGGGTTAATATAAAATAATTTTCATCCTTCTCAATGGTGTAGGTATTTTCCCTTCCATCATATAATGCATGCTTATAAAATTTCCATAGCCTTCCAAGAAGTAGATGACAACAATCCATGGGTAAAATGTCACAAAGCACCTTATCTCTATACCCATCAATCTAAAACTCAACATATGCTTTCTCATTTACCAAAAGTGACTGATTATCATTCAACCACGATTCCCTATAGGGTGTTTCATGAGGGATTCATTCTAGTTTCATTTTATCTACCATCTCTCTAGAAACCATATTGTCAGTTGAACCTGAATCTATCACAACTTTGCATACCTTACCTCTACATTTGCATGTGGTCTTTAACAAGCTCCTTCTTTGAGTCTTCTCCTCTTCCTTGGATGTCTTCAAGAGTTTTCTTCTCAGCATAAATGTTTCTCCTACCTCTGGAGCAGCAACATAACTTGGAGAATTGACACTTTCACCTTCATCTTCTTGCACAATTTGGACTCTCTTTTCACCTTTTCTTTCACCACCACTTGATGTTAAACCAAAATTTTTCAGGGCACTTGTATGCTAGATGCCCAAACTCATTACAGTTCTAGCATCTACCTATAAACTGGTTTGAACTTTTACCTCCTCCAAATATGCCTCTAGTGCCTCTAAATCCACCACATTGATCAGCAAACTATCCTTGTTCCTTGTGTGCTTCTTCTTGGCTTTCACTTGTTGTTCTTGAAGTATAAAATGATCCTCTTCCTCTTGATGTGTTGCCTCTACCTCTAACTGTCTTTTCTTGTCTTCTCTTCACTTTTTCTTCTGCCTTTAGAGCCATCTGGTAACATTCTTCAACACTCCTTGGATTTGTCAAAGCTAGTTCATCTTGGATATTAAACCTCAATCCACCCAAGTACCTATAAATCTTTTCATCCTCATTCTCATTATGGTTGGACCTCATACTTATAAAACTCTTCAGTGTAGGTTTTTACATCCATTTCTTTTTTCCTTAAACTTTGAAGCTTCCTAAACATTTGAATAGCATAATCAGAAGGGAGAAATTTACCTTTCATCTTGGCTACCATCTTGTCCCAAGAAACAATCTTGGATTTACCTTTCTTCTCTCTAACTGCTCATAGTCCCACAATAGAAGTGCACGACTTTTCAGTTTTTTCTTTGCAATTTTCACCCTTTGTTCTTCAGGAACATCTTCACACACGAAGTAGTTATCCAAAGATGCAATCCATTCTAGTAATTCTTCCTCATTCAGGTTCCCACCATACTTTGAAACATCAATATTTACCTTTTTCTTTTCACTCTTAACTGTCCTTAACAATTCTGTCATCCTTTGGTCTTCAAGATCTAGTTCTTCATCTACATCTTCAAATTTCTTCTTCCTCTTCCTCATCAGAATCACTATCTTCACTTAGGTTCAAATCTCTTATCTTGCTTGTTTCCAAAGCTGCAATTCTTTCCTTCAACTCTCTGATCTCCCTAGCATGCTTATCCTTCAAATCACTCATCTCCTTGGCCATATTTTTCCCTTTTAGGGGCATCTTAACAGTTTTGTATTTTCACCTTCCACTTACCCTTTCTTCAATCTGCAACTTTCAACTCTCTAGAGATCTAATCCTGAGGCTCTTATACCAATTGATGCAATACAGGGAGGTCTTCAAATAATCAACACAAATCCAACTGAATTCAACAAGTATTAAATCTCCAAAACCCTAACAAGGGTGATTCTCCATGCAAACACACACCTTTCTTTGTAGGTCTACAAACCTATTTTCCTCAACTTGTCTTACAAATATAAACTGAAACCCACAAAAAAAATAGCTTTTTAGACACCCTTTTATCCTCTTCACAACATACCACAAAACCTCTATAGGTCACTTTGGCCTAACCTCTCCACACTTGGACTTCAACGCTATCCTAAACCCCAAATTAGGTCACTTTTTCAAAGGAACCCTATTCTAAACACTTCCTCAAGACCAAAAATCAATAGGGAGGCATTAACCAAGTCTCAAAACCATATAATTCACAACATTTTCTCAGAGATATGATTCCCAAGACACCTAAGCATGAAACCCTCATTTCTAGCAATTTGCAAGGGGTTTTATTGAAAAACAATGTTCCCAACTATTTCTGACCTTACCAATGCACCAAAAATATCTCAAATGACCTGAACATACTTCACAAACTATTTCCCAACATTTTTCACCTTTGTTTCAACAATCCCTAACTCAAAACCACCATTTTCAAGGTAAAAACTTGCAAAAACACCCTAAGACTGTCATCCAAACTCCACCAAATTACCTATCGTACTCCTAAAACCTATTCCTACACCTAAGTAAATATAAATGGATCCATTCCACTGAGTGACAGTAACTACAGAGGGTGGAATGGCCCATTTTCACATTTTTATTGCTTACAAACCCTCAAACAGGGTATACACAGACTTGCTCCCAATATTTTGCTTATAAAAACCTCAAACCTTAATGGAATTCAATAAAACCACCATTAAATGAATTCTAACTCATATATGCATCAAATTCAAAATATTTTAAAACAAGATCATTCTGTATGGAGCCGTACACAGGCTGAAGATAGTAAAATTACATAGGAAATATAGAAAACAGAGTTGTGGTTATTGAGTTTCGCTTTCTCAACCATGGAAGAACATTTACATTGTATGCTTGGAGATTATTTAAAATTTTCCCACCAAAATCCAACTAACTAAACCATCAAAACAACCTTTTAACCTCCCATGACCATTGGACTCCCCAAGTTGTGCAATTTTTGATAATTTTGCAATTTTGTATCTTTTTGTTGACAACTTTTGCAATATTGCACAAATGTGATAAAGTAAACTCAAATGACCCAAAATTACATAACTAATGGTCCATCATGACCTTATTTAATTAAAATGACTCAAAATAGCCTAAAATTTACCATACGACATTATTGGACAACATTGACACAAAAATGCACTTGGTGCTCCTGCACCATTCTTTTCCTCTTCTTCTTCTTTTCCGAAGGATTTTTCTAAAGTTCTATATTTATTTTCTTCTTCCTTATTTTCTTCATAATATCTACCATCATCCTTCTTTTCACCTTTGTTTCCTTCATTTCCATTCATGTATTCTTCTCTATTTCTAATATCCTCATTATGTTTTCTTGGATTATTACTAGTGTCACCTTTTCTTTGATCTTCGACATGTTTACTGGTTGTTTCTTCTATATCATTCATAGGAACAAATTTCTCTGAAGAAACATGTGTTTCACCAACATTTTCCATAATAGGATGGTCCTCTATTTCTATAATATTAACAAGCCCATGTGCTTGAGTTGTACGAGATGAAGAACTAGTTTTCATCCCATAATTCTTTCCCATTTTTCTAATTGTTTCAAGGGTTTCTTGCCTCAATTTTTTAGTACTTTCCTTTCATTTATTCATTAAGGTAGTGACTTATTTTTTACCCTGAATAACTAGGAACACTCTTCTAGCAAGGAAGCAACATCTTCCTCAAACAATGAGGAACCATATGAGTTTAAGGCATCGGATTTGAATTTGTCTTCAATGGTTATAGCTTCATGCCTTCGATGAACTAATGCTTCCCACACATTATCAGTCACCTTCTTCCTTATAGATTCCATAGACTCATTAAAGATAACTATATATTGAATAATATCATCTATAATTGTTTCCTTATCCTTTTTATCAACTTCATCAAATAAATTAGCAGTAGCTAGCAAATCCTCTAAATCTACCATATTATTCAATAAATCTTCCAACTTTAGAGGTGGAAAATCACTTACTGGAGGAGAGCTAGGAATGTCCTTTGTAGGTCCTAATGTGCCTTCATCTTTCTTCCTCTCATTTCAATGAATTTTGAAAGCTTTCATAGCTTCCGTCTCTTCATCATTAGATAATATTTCAACTTTATCTCTACTCACAGTTTCTTCGTTGCTTGTGGAGGTGTTGCTTCTCATATTCCTTTTCAATTGTTTCTCTTCTTTCAAACCAAGATCAATTTATTCATGTATAGAATCACTTATGTTTCTTTTTCTACTTGCCTTTTTCTTTACTCTCTTTCCAAGAGTGATAGGTGGTACAACTAGGGGTACATCCCTCTTCTTAGAGGCCCTAGTGCTAGGTATGGAGGAGGCAGTTATGTTAACTACTACAAGGTAAATGTGCACTACTTGTTGGGAATAGGATTCCATTTAATTGCAATCCTAAACATATTTTGTGTATCTCCTAAGTCCTTGGAAAGTGTTCCCCAACACTAGGATTACAAAGAGATTAAATTCGAATGAAATGAACATGTAAATTGAAATTTGTAATTATTTCTAAATGATAGGAACATGTGGGGATGCCCAAGAAGAGCTCCTATAAAATAGGAGCACATGGGGTGCCCATATGGAAGGTGGAACCCACCTTGAGTTCAGTTAACTGTTTGGAGAATAGATAACACTTTAGTAATGCATTTCAAGATCCTACAAGTTAGGGATTGACATTTACATGAGTGGAATTCAGTTCAATTTAGTTCGGTTTAGTTCAGTTCAGTTCAGTTCAGTTCAGTTCAGTTATGGTTCAGTTATCTTTAGTTGCATGTAGTTAGTTTGAGTTGCATGTTAGTTGACTTCAATTGACTTGAGTTGCATGACTAATGACTTTGATTTCATGATAGATAATATGTGATACATTCAATTAAGTGGGGATGATCAATCATGCATAATGTTTGCATGAATTGATGGAGAGATATGTTTTTGTTAACAAAGATTGACTTGGACCCACCTTGGGTGCCCATGTTGGCATCTTGGAGTTTACATCTTTTGCATGAGAAGATATTTAGAAGGCTGAGTTAAGTGGGCCCATTCTTGGGCGCCAACTTTGAGGAGAAGCTTGGAAGATATTTTCTTAATCAACGATCAATTAGGAGTTTAGTTTGGGGTGCCTAAATTGAGGAGACATTGGTTTTCACTTCATGTTACATGATGAAACTCTACTTGCACAAAATAGGCGTAGGTTTTTGAGAGGAGCTTCAAGCTCTTGTAATTGGAAATTCTTTGGTGTTTTCAATGCTCATTATTGTCTATTAATTGCAGCAAGTTGAAGAGAATTTTATCAGAGTTTATTTCAGGTTGTGAAGAACAATTATTGAATGCAAAAGAAGCATATCAAGCAAAGGATTGATACAGTGTTATTGTAATCTTGTTCAAAGGTTAAATAATACAAGCACCATTGATTTTGGTGGTGGAGATTTTTCTCGAAAGGGTTTCTCCACGTATATATTGTGTCACTTCTATCTTCTTGTCTCATTCTTCTACAATCTTTTGTCTCTTTCTACAATTGGTAAAATTGATCTAAACAGATAATCATACACAAAGAATTTGTAACAAAGAACACTTAATTAGATCTACATTCACATATTTTTACAAGTTTTAAGCTACATAGTTACCTCCATTTTCAACATTTGGTATCAGAGTTAACAGTTGGGTAGAGTTTGGGACGCCTTTCTCTTAAAAGTTTGAATTTTTTTGGATGTAGTGGGAGCTTTTACTATTGTGTTATTGTTTATTTTGTAAAAGAAGTGTGTTACTATGATTTATAATTTTTGTTTAGATATTAAAAGATTCAATGGATCTAGTTATGAGATGTGGAAATTAAAAATGGAGGATCTCCTTGAAGAGAGAGATAAGTGGTTAGTTGTTTGTAATGAGACAAAGTCACCTACAACAGTATCAAATGAGGATTGGGCTAAGCTTGATAAGAAAGAAAGAGGAACCATAAGATTATTTCTTGTTGATGTTGTTCTCTTGAATGTCTCAGATGAAACTACCGCATATAAATTGTGGAAGAGGATAGGTGATATCTATCAAACCAAAAGTCTTACTAATAAGTTGTATTTGAAAAGACAGTTGTATTCCTTAAATATGAAAGATGGTAATTCTGATGCACATCATTTAAATGATTTTAATTTGATTCTAATTCAATTAGCATTTGTAGATGTAAAGCTAAAAGATAAAGATAAATGCATTTTGTTACTTTGTTCTTTACTAGAGTCTTGGGAAAATCTAATTGTTGCTATCAGTGGTAGTGGTGTAGATCCTAGGATGGACAATATAATTCCTCCTCTCCTATCAGAGGAGATGAGGAGGAAGTCTAAAACTAAATCCCAAGATGCCTTGTTTATAAGAGGTAGGCTTAAGGAAAGCGAACCAAAGGGAGACAAGAAAGGAAAGGGTAAGTCCAAAGGACAGTCTAAAACCCCTGGTAAGAGTAAGGTAAAGTGTTGGAATTGTGAGAAACCTGGACATGTAAAGAAGGATTGTAAGAGCAAGAAAAAGAGTTTTGATGCTTCTATAGAGAAATCCTCGGATGACAGTAATGATGCATTGATCATTTCATCTAATATTGTTTGTGATAACTCTTGGCTTATTGATTCAGGTTGCTCCTATCATATGAATCCTAACAAGGAGTGGTTCACTAAGTATATTGCATATGATGGAGGGAATATCTTCTTTGGAGATAATATCACAACAAAGGTTGTGGGAAAAGGAGAGATAAAGTTGTGTTTTAGTGATGGTAGGGTTGAGACCCTTAATGATGTTTCGCATATTCCAAGACTTGCTAGAAATCTACTTTTTGTCTCTAAGTCCAATGATTTTGGAATGCATGTGACATTTGACAAAGGTGGTTGTAGATTGGTGAAAGGGAATATGATGGTTGCTAAAGGATCTCGGATTGGGACTTTGTTTAAGCTTAATACCTCCAATTTGAATAAATCAACCAATGTAACTAAAGTTGAAAATACATGTAAGTTGCGGCACCATAGATTGGGCCACATTGGTGAAAAAGGTCTTAGGACCATTCTTAATAAGAAATTGGTTGACGGTATTCATGATTATAATATTGGAAAAAATGATTTTTGTGAGCATTGTGTGTTTGGAAAGAAATCTAGATCTTCATTTCCTAGTGGAACAAATAAAGCTAAAATATTATTAGAGATTATTCATTCAGATGTAATGGGCCCTATGGCTATTGACTCTATTGGAAAATCTAGATAATATTTCACATTTATTGATGATGTCTCGAGATACACTTGGATCTATTTTATGCATAACAAATCTGATGTGTTTAATAAGTTTAAGGAATTTAAGACTTTGGTTGAGAAACAATCAGATCATAAGATAAAAGTGTTGATATCAGATAATGGTGGTGAATATTGTTCTAGGGAATTTGATGATTATTGTAAGCATGCAGGAATTGTGAGATAGAAAACTACTCCATATACACCTCAACAAAATGAAGTAGCAAAAAGGATGAACCAAACCTTAATGGAAAGAGCTAGGAGTATGTTAAGTAGTGCTAAGCTAGATCGATGCCTTTGGGCCGAGGTTGTAAGTACTTCTTGTTATTTAATCAATAGATCCCCTAGTTCATCTATTGAAGATAAAACTCCTTATGAAATGTGGTTAGGTAGGAAGTGTAGTGTTGCACTTTTAAGGATATTTGGTTGTGAGGCTTTTTTTCATGTGCCTAACTAAAAGCAATCTAAGTTGGATCCAAAAGAACATAAATGAATATTCATAGGTTATGGAAAAAATGTAAAAGGTTACAAGCTTTGGAATCCTCTAACCTAAAAAATTACTTTATCTAGAGATGTGATTTTCAAGGAATGTATAGCTATTCAGGAGAAGAGCAACCAAAGGAGAAGGATACTTCTCGAACAGTGCATTTTGAGATAAATACTAAGAAGCAAAAAGATGCACATGTTGAAGAAAAATTGGATGGATTGGATGAGGAGAGTTCATAGAGTTCTTCTAAGATAGATGCTCATGATGAGCATATTGAGGAACAAGAAGAAACCCCTTTGAGAATATTCACAAGACAACAAAATCCTGTTGATAGGTATAGCCCACCTGATTTCCATTGTATATTTGCTTTGATGAGTAATAATGGTGAACCTAGATCTTATAGGGAAGCTTTGTCTTTAGATGAGAACAAGCTTTGGTCATAAGCTATGCATGAGGAAATGGAATCCTTGGATACTTGTGACACATGGGATCTTGAGAGTTTTCCCAAAGGAAGAAAGGCCATTGGTTGTAAATGGATCTTTAAAAATAAAATTGGAGCAGATGGTAATCTCGAAAGGTACAAGGCTAGATTAGTAGCCAAGGGCTACTCTCAAAGAGAGGGAGTTGAATTTAATGAAATATTCTCTCCTCTTGCTAAATTAACTTATATTAGATTATTTTTATCTATTGTTGTTGCTTATGATTTTGATATGGAGCAAATGGAGGTGAAAACTACTTTTTTGCATGGGGATCTTGATGAGGAGATTTATATGAGGCAACCTGATGGTTTTGTTGTAAAAGGAAAAGAAGAATTGGTTTGCAGGTTAAAGAGATCTTTATATGGATTGAAACAATCACAAAGAATGTGGTACCAAAAGTTTGATGCTTTTGCATTGAAAATTGGTTATGTTAGGAGTGAGGAAGATCATTGTGTTTACATAAAATGTATTGATGATCAGCTTTTAATTATTATCTTGTATGTTGATGACATGTTGTTTATTGGTAACAACAAGGTAATGATCAAATTGAAAGCACAACTCTCTAGCACATTTGAGATGAAAGATCTAGGGGCTGCAAAATATATCCTTGGTATGGAGATCAGCAAAGATAGAGGTAACATAAAGCTTTTCTTAAGTCAAAGCAACTATGTTGATACTATTTTGAAATAGTTTAACATGCAGGATAGTAAACCAATTAATAGTCCTTTACTAGTTGACACGAAGTTAAGTTTAGACATGAGTCCTAAATCTAATTTTGATTATGAGGAAATGTTTGAAATTCCATATGCTAGTGCAGTTGGTAGTTTAATGTATGCAATTGTTTGTACGAGACTAGATATAGCCCAAGCAGTGGGAGTTCTAAGTAGGTTTATGTCTAACCCTGGTAAAAATTATTGGACTTATGTTAAGAGGGCATTTAGATATTTACGAGGTACTTCTGATTACTGTTTGGTTTATCATGGTGCTAATGATATTGATAGTATGCATAGATCATTAGACATACAGGGTTTTGTTGATTCAGATTGGGCAGGAGACCTGGGCAGTCGGAGGTCAACAAGTGGCTATGTGTTTACTTTGTTTGGAGCTGCAGTGAGTTTTATGAGTAAGAGGTAGCCCACGGTTTCTTTTTCCACCATAGAAGTAGAGTACATGGCTGCTATACATTCCTTTAAAGAGGCAGTTGGTTATAGAGACTTGGGAAAGGTATTGGTTTTAATTGCAAGAAAATTAAACTTGAATGTGATAGTCAAAGTGCTATTTGTTTGGCCAAAAATCCTATGTATCATGCTCGTACTAAGCATGTTGATGTTTAGTATCACTTTGTGCGAGAAATGGTTGAGAGTGGGAAGGTATTGATTGAGAAAGTTGACACTTTTCAATCAATTTTGCAAATTATCTTACAAAACCAGTTCCTACAAATAAGTTATCTTGGTGCAGGAAGGCCATTGGCCTTGATTCTTGTACTTGATTTATAATAATGATTCCTTGTTTAGAATAATTTCAATGTATAATGTCAAGTGGGAGAATGTTGGGAATAGGATGTCATTTAATTGCAATCCTAAACATATTTCATGTATCTCCTAAGTCCTTGGAAAGTGTTCCCCAACACTAGGATTAGAAAGAGATTAAATTCAAATGAAATGAACATGTAAATTGACATTTGTAATTATTTCTAAATGATAGGAACATGTGGGGATGCCCAAGAAGAGCTCCTATAAAATAGGAGCACATGGAGCGCCCACATGGAAGGTGGAACCCACCTTGAGTTCAGTTAACTATTTGAAGAATAGATAACACTTCAATAATGAATGTAAAGATCCTACAAGTTAGGGATTGACATTTACATGAGTGGAGTTTAGTTTAGTTTAGTTCAGTTCAATATCAGTTCAGTTTAGTTTAGTTATGGTTCAGTTATCTTCAGTTGCATGTAGTTAGTTTGAGTTACATGTTAGTTGACTTCAGTTTACTTGAGTTGCATTACTAATGACATTAGTTGCATGATAGGTAATGGGTGATACATTCAATTAAGTGGGGATGATCAATCATGCATAATGTTTGCATGAATTGATGGAGAGATGTTTTTTTTAACAAAGATTGACTTGGACCCACCTTGGGCGCCCAAGTTGGCATCTTGGAGTTTACATATTTTGCATGAGAAGATATTTACAAGGCTGAGTTAAGTGGGCCCATTCTTGGGTGCCAACTTTGAGGAGAAGCATGGAAGATATTTTCTTGACCAACGATCAGTAAGGAGTTCAGTTTGGAGCGCCTAAATTGAGGAGACATTGGTTTTGACTTCATGTTACATGATGAAACTCTACTTGCACAAAATAGGTGTAGGTTTTTTAGAGGAGCTTCAAGCTCTTGTAATTGAGAATTCTTTGGAGTTTTCAATGCTCATTATTTTCTATTAATTGTAGCAAGTTGAAGAGAATTTTATCAAAGTTTATTTCAGGTTGTGAAGAAGAATTGTTGAAGGAAAAAGAAGCATATCAAGCAAAGGATAGATACAATGTTATTGTAATCTTGTTCTAAGGTTAAATAATACAAGCATTATTGATTTTGGTGGTGGAGTTTTTTCTTGAAAGGGTTTCTCCACGTATATGATGTGTCACTTATATCTTCTTGTCTCATTCTTCTACAATCTTGTCTCTTTCTACAATTGGTAAAATTGATCTAAACAAATAATCATACACAAAGAATTTATAACAAAGAACACTTAATTAGATCTATAGTCACATAGTTTTACAAGTTTTAAGCTACATAATTACCTCCATTTTGAACACTACCTGCTTTCCTTTCACTGTGGTAGTTGCACTGGGAGTTTTTGGTAATGTAGAGGAAGTGGTGGAAGATGATCTTCCTGATCTCCTAGGCCTGGAGGGGACATCAACTGATCTAGCCCTTTTCTCATTTGCAAGTTCCCTTAGCCTATCAACATCATCCTTAGACAGTGTATGCATATTGAAATATACCTCAACATTTTTGTTCACCTTTTTAGTCCTTTGCAGTTCTGAAGTCTCCAAATGCACTTTAGCAAACTTCTCTTCATAAGTACCATGTTGGGGCTAAGTAGGGTCCTTAGGACTATTCAGCAATATTTCAATCAGTCCTTTAGCTACTTTTTCTTCAATTTCATATCCAAGAGGAGCTATCCACAAAGTCCTCGATTCTACTGCCTCAATAATACATTCATCAATAGACACTAGAAAGGTTATATCCTTTGCATATTTCTTCACCAAGATTCTTGTAACTCTATCTCTCTCATACATATTGTTCTAGAAAACTGGAAATAATGTAGTGAGGGCATTAATTTGTATCTTGTAGTCTCCAAGACTATGCAAATGTTCAAAAATTTGATGTTCTACTAATCTATTGCGATCCCATATAATATTTTTCTTTCCAGGTAGCTGCCTCATGAAATAAAATAACAAAAAAACCACCAATGAGCCAAACTTGAACATATATTTCTTTGTTTTAGTTTGGTTCAGCTTATCCATAAGTTGTTGTCGGCGCAACTCACACAAATCATAATCCCTCCCATTAACCACCATTTCATGTGCAACATGAATTGTTGTAGCAAACACCGAATTGCCTTGGTTAGTAAAATAGATTTTCTAACCAATCATAA
This sequence comes from Sequoia sempervirens, assembly GCA_007258455.2. Taxonomy (NCBI): domain Eukaryota; kingdom Viridiplantae; phylum Streptophyta; class Pinopsida; order Cupressales; family Cupressaceae; genus Sequoia; species Sequoia sempervirens. The sequence goes on from VDFB02109042.1 coordinate 42,331,662, forward strand.
CAGTAGTGTACCTCACGGCTGGGTTTGTAATGGGCTTTGTTGTCAGTGCCCTTCCATCATATGTGGTACCAATTAGCTTCATGACCACATCATTCTTCACAACTTTTAGCACTGGTACAAGTCCAATGTCACAGAGACCTGTTATGGTACTAATCACTTCCTTAGTAATCACTCCACCAATGCTTGTCCATATGAATTTTTCATGCACTCTACTAAGTTCCATCCTCACAAATTTTTCAAACATTTCACCACAAAAGTTTGGGAAAAAATTCCATACATCTAGTTTCTTCCATACTAGGTTTTCATATTCTGGCTTCACAAACTAATCATCTCTATCCAATTCCTTTTCCCATTGATTCATGAGTTCTTGATGGTCAAATTCTTCCAATTTTGTGTGAATGTAGGTCCTGGTATCTTTAGTAGTTAGAACATTACTTGGGATTTGTGAAAATGCACCCATGGGGTCCATTTCATAAACTTGATATGAAAATATTTTGAACCTAGGTCGGGGTCTCTCAGAGGTCTCAACAACAGTTGGTGTGGACATCTTTCCTTAATTCTTTTGAATATACTTAATATAATTGCTTCTAATTCAAACTAACAGAGAATTAATAACTATAAATACCTCTTTCAAGCTTCGACAGAACTAGGGTTTGATGCCAAGTACATTGAATCGCCTTCACTTTGCTTCAGCTCACTCTGCTTTCTTCTAAGTGTATAAAATTGATTTAATTCAACTCGAGCTTTCACTTTGTGTTTTACTGATTTGCCCTAATTCACATTAAATGCATTCCACCTTCAAAACGTTGATAGACACCTGTGAAAGACACTGTAGACCCTAAAAAGCTCTGCAAACCTTTAAATTTTCACTTTTTCTGTCAGAATCTTTTCCAACTTTTTTAGAATGCCATTCTAAATCACCTATCTTCATGTCACTAATTGACATCTCTTATATCAAGGGTTTGTTAGGTATCTTTGTTACTGCACCCCCTAAAACCACTACTGGTTTTAGTTTTTAGAGGAAGTATATGCACTAGATGCAGGTACAGATGCATTTGATTCATCCTTATTCTGAGGTTCTTCCTTTTTCTTCCATATTTTCCCCATTTCCTTTCTTACTTCAGTAGGATCCACTTTATTCATAGATTTATTCTTTTGTTCTAGAGCAAGTTTCTTCCCATTTTTGCTTCTATAGAATTTTGAGATATGCCCTGGTTTGTTGCAAGTGTAACACAACATTTTCTAACCAAACTGATTTGATCTTATCCTTGATCTGCACTGGTTAGCTTTATGTCTAAAAGCATAACCTGTATACCAATAACCTTGAAAATATTGATTCATTCTACCAGTATAGAATCTATTCATCATTATCTGAATTCTACACTCAATAGCTCTATGTCCTAACTTTTTGCAAGAAAAACATTGTCCATAGAAGAATCCAACATTCTGATTCATTCTACTTCTACTTTTTGTTTCCCTATAACCAAATTTATTGTATGAAAAACAAATACCATTAAAATATGGGTACCTTTGAGCATTAGGTTGTTGAATAGGTGTGAATATTTATTCATGCACCGCTCTTTTCTTTCATGGTCTTTCTTTCTTCCGCGGCTTTGCCTTTTGTTTGGTACTGCTCGCAGCTTTCCAACCACCACCCCGTGGCGTCCTATTGGAGCTTCCCTTCAGATGCTTTTCTTTCTTTTTTTGGGGCTTTGGTTGCTTGACACATCGCCTCCGCTTGCTTTCTGTTCGGATGGAGCCCACACCGCAGTTACCTTTGTCAAGAGCTTTCTGCGTGGCGATTGTTCAGGACATCCGTTGTTTTTGCTCGATGGTTGTTGCAACCATTTTCGTTTTGTTTTCGCGTGTCCTTTCCTTCTGCTGCTACATGGCCCATCTCTCATCGGAGTGTCCCACTGGGTGTGCCAGTAAAAGAACTATTGATACAAAATTTTGCAGGCAGCAGCCTTATGGGAAACTTAGCTATTGGGGGACTTGTGTGCACAGCTAAGTGACCTCCAGGATTTTATCGAGGCCAGCTCTTCATTTTTCTAATGGGGGGGAGAAAAGGGAACGAGGATAAACATAAAATAAAAAAATCTAAGCTAAGGCGATGCACCAAATCAGTAATGAGATAAGTAAGCACATTGCATAAACAAAGGCTCAGGTAGTAACTAGCGTATATTAAATAGACAATTCCTGGCACTGCAAACATAAGAACATCAAACCATTTGCATAATATAACTCATACAGCATAAGCTAACACAAAAGAGTAGCAACATGATTTTTATTATGCTAAGCTATATAAAGATTACAAAATCTTGAAACAGATGTTCGTATATTTCAACCATTGGAGCCTTTTGGGCTACTTCTTCATCATGGTCCGGAGTTGCACTTTTTGCCTCATCGAACCTCTCAGACTCTGAAGGATTAGGAGAATCATCATTGTCTGAATGCTAGCGGCACCAGGCATCATCAAACTAATTGTCCGAGTCTACTTCTTGAAAGATCTCGTTAGTCCTTTTTATCTCTTGTCTATAAATCTAGAAATATTTAATCTTTTCAGGCTTCCAACTGAGCCTTTCTAATTGGCTGTGGAGGAATTGATTTATTATATGGTTCGAGTTAGGCTTGGCCATTATACGATAAAAATTCAGCCAAGGTGGTCGACCTGAGCTAGAAGGGATGTGCTCGAGGCTGACGTATAACTTCTCATTTCCCTCATATGCATTTCTCTGAGGATCCCAAAATGACTAAGGCTAGTCAAATACAAAAAAGAAGGGCGAAGAATGCAAGAAAACTTGCAGAACCCCATATGCAAACTATGTTCAACGAAATTCAAAATTCATTGATGTTCATGAATGTGACACCCAATGTCATCAAGCCATTCAGAGAAACGCAGCCAAATGATTATTTTTTCAATGTCGTAGGACTTGATTTGTAACAGGCTCATCCGCAGGACGAGGTAGAATTAATGGAAGAAACCCAAAGGGTGGCGACAACTAATTTCCTCAAACTCATTCGCCAGATGAAGAAGAAAGATGAACAGATTTCAGACCTGAAAGGAAAGGTGGATATTTGGTAAAATAAGCATAAGGCTCGGGTGATTGAAATTAATTGGCTACAGGATGAAAGAAATTCCTTTGAGAGCAGGGTCATTGAGCTTTAGACTCTGAGTGCAGAGGATGTTCCAACCTTGTAGAGAGAAATTGAGCAATCCTGGGCGACCGAGGCGGCCCTCCGTGATGAATTAAAGCAGGAAAGTGACAGTTTGAAATAGCTCCAACAGAGTACCAATGATGAGGTAAATGAAATGAACGTTGCATTGGAGCAGGAAATAGAAAAGCTAAAATAGACTGAGCTATCCTTGAAGGAGGAGGAAGAAAATATTGCTCTAAAGAATCAGATTTCAGTCCTAGAGGGAAGCATTACGGATTTGAAAGCATAACTGAGCTGCAAGGCTATGGAGGTGGACCTTGAGATCCTAGCCTTCTGCATCCCAAATGAACCTGCTAGAAATAGCCAAAGAACTGCATGCATCATACTGGGATAAGGTTATATCACTATGCCTTACCTTGCAGCCCACTCTCAAATTTATGGTGCATGCTACCAACTTATGCGAGGTGGTTGGTGAAACAATGCAACGAGTGCAGGAAATGACTTCTGATAGAGTTTTGAAGGCCAGGCAATTGTTGAGCGAATTGTATACAACTTTCGATGAGGCATTGAGCAGTGTGGGGGTTGAAGACCGAACAACAACGGCCATGAGCATGAATGTTCTCATTTCTATGCATGAAGCCATCTAGCATGTCGGTGAGTGCAGAGCAAAGCTAACTCAAATTACCTATTATATGTGGGCTAAATTTTCCTGACTAACTCGGCAAGGGCTTCCATCACCCTTCTTGGCTGACCAAACAGTGGCAGGCATAAAACACATCATTGAGAGGATTGAGGAGAAAAAACAAGATTTATTTGTTTTCCAATCTTTCAATTAGCCTTCAACTGTTGCCAATATTGAGAACATGGGGCATCAGTTGGCGCAACTCTTCTTCTAGCTTGAGTCTGAGGCGAAAATATCTAGTGGATTGCCTTTTAAGGAAATTATTAATTTAAACATGGCACATGAAAACTTGCGCACTCCCTTTGCACCATCAAATGAGGTCTAGACGTCCCTTCAGGCTACCATCTCTAAGTTGTGAGTGATTAGTCCAGGAGGTACTACTAGTCTATGAGGCCATGATTTGGAGGTTCCTATTCTGTGCTGCAATGTCCTTTTATGATTGCTAAGTTGTGAATATTTATTCACATACCGCTTCTTCTTTCTTACAAGCTTCTTTTCTTCAGCCTTCGGGCTTTTGTTTTGCAACGCCTGAAGTTTCCAACCGCCAATTATGTGGTATCCTATCTGAGCTTCCTTTGAGATGCTTTTTTCTTTTCTTTTTTTTTCTGGCTCCGTTGTTTGACATGTCAGCTTCCACTGGCTTGCTCGATGGGGGCCCACACTGCACTTACGGCAAGAGCCGTGCATTGTTAGAGCAAGTCCATTGTTGCCCAAGGTTTGTTGCAAACTACTTCCGCTTTGTTGTTAAGTGTCCTTCCTTTACACTGGGTGGTGGCCCATCCTCATCTGTTGTCCCCTGCTACATGTTGCCTTTCCATCTTTTATTAAGTCCGCTTTAGAAATCTTTCCGGTGACTCTCTGCTGGAGCATCTTCTGCTGGTTTCAGCAGCAAGGTTTCATTTCAAGAACCTTTTCTTCACGTGCATGGTTTAGATGACCAAATTCCAGCGCCCCAGAACTATCCTCCCATATTTTTACAACCAACTCATGTGACTATGCCATCTCCTGTTCGGGCTCCCCCATTTTCAAGCATTTGACAGACATTAGATTGTGCTTGCATTTTCTAAAATATATGAAATATCTATCGCTCTCTTGTAATCTCTTTACATGGCTAGTATAACACAAACTGGTGTCATACCTTTCAGCAGTCATGTCAGGTGAATTATATTATGCAAATGGCTTGATGTTCTGTATGTTTGCAATGAACAGTTCATTTTAATGACTTGCTACCACCCAGCCTTTACTGCAAATGTGGGCGCATTTATCTCAATACCATTCAAGTGCACTTTAGCCAGATTGTTTACTTTGTTTATCCCTGTCATTTTCCCCACTAGGAAAATGTAGCTGAGCTCCATTTTGATAAAATTTTGGAGGTCACTTAGTTGTGTGCACAAGTCCCCCAATAGCTAAGTTTCCCATAAGGTTGTTGCCTGCAAAATTTTGTATCAACAATAGGAATCCTTTTGGTATTGTTTCTTTCGTTCTTGATTTGTCTATTATTGCCTTGAATCTTTCTTTGATTGTCAACTTTGTTGGGAATTTGATTTACCTTTGAATTTTGTCCTTCTTCAAGTCCTAAACCACCTTTATCCTTAGTTCATTTTTGGAATGCAATCAACTCATCAAGCATTGTAATACTTGTTTTGAATTTTTCTTCATAGGATCTTGCTTTCTCCAAGTCAGACCTTAGAGTTACTACTTCTTGTCCAAGCTTTGTACATTCATCAATTTTGTTCTAAATTTCATCTTTCTAACATTCTTCAATTCTTTTCTTTTCTTCCACTTGCACTTTTAGTCCAGTGATGTCTTCAATAGCTTTCTTCAATTGATCACTAACTTCTTTATGCCTTTCTTTGAACTTCTTGATTTGCTCTCTTAACTTTTTGATGCATTCATTTGCTTCCTTTAAGTTCTCCTTCAGATTTTCTTTCTCATTTTCACTTTTGTCCAGGTCTTCAAGAGCAACATGGATTTCTTCAGTTGTAGAGATCTCTTTCAGAGGAACATGATATTTTTTATCAACCATGTGTTCAGACTTCAAGATTTTCCTTAAGCTTTTAAACTTTTCCAAAGGAACCAAGCTCTGTTACCAATTTTTGAACACCCAAAATACTGAGAGGGGGGGTAAATCAGTATTTTACCAAACCATTTATTTACTAACCATTCAATAATTAAAACATATCTAATTGCAACTATAAACAAAAACATGAAAGGAAGCATAAGAACACATAACAAATGAACACCAAGATTTTTTACATGGAAAACCCAAAGTGGGAAACCATTAAAGAGGGATTAGCTCACACCATGTTATAACTGGTTATAGAAGATATTACAGGCACACTCACAAAACCATTGTCCTTGTGCTGCTCACAACCAAAGTAATACAAAAAGGAGGTGGATCATTCTAAAATGATGAACCCACGAAATAAACCTTCATGTTGGGTCTACCTCACTGAGGCCTGAACACAAAACTACACCCAAGCCTAAAAGTATACAACAACTATACCTCACAATATTGCATGATACCATTACTTACTATCACCCCTTGCAGCACACAAATACATCCACATACATATATATTCATCCTCTATTAGAAAATTATGTTTCACATATATATACAATATTTACAACTTCATACATCAATTAGGTTGGCCTAATTAGATGTACATATACTTAATTCAAAATGTAGCTTGTTGGCTCAACCCGAAACACCTTCTCATCAAGACAAAATGTGTAAAGCAGAAATTAGGTTGGCTCAGACCTAATAAGGAACTCTTTAAACCACCAACGGATCGCACACTACATATATATGTCAGCCAAAAGAAAACTCATACAATTTGCACAATTACTGAGCAGAATACTGTAAGTTAAACTTTGGCATTCATATCTTTCATTCATTTCAACAAAAACTGCTGAAAAATTATCCAAAGATGCAACTAATAGTTCTAATCATCATATTAAAAACTCATAGAGCGAGTGATCTTCTATTGAGAGAATTTTTGGAGAGAATTTTTGAACCAAATTATCGGATCAAAACAATAGAAACATAGTTTTTTCGGATTGACAAAACTGTTACCAACCAATGTTGGCATCAATGAAAACACACCGGAGGGATTCTTCTTCATTCTTCCAACACCATGCATCCATCATTGCATTCTACATCAAGGTTTTATATCTTCTCCCTAAGTTAATTTTAAGGGGGGTGTTAGAGTAATTAGGACTTCACTTAATAATTAATAAAATCATTAATTAATTATTAAGTCCCTTATTCCTTTATTCACTTAAGCTAAATTCAGGAGTATTTTTTTATTAGATTGGGCTAAATATAGGCCAAGTTGTCTCATGGCATGAGATTAAGACACTTTTCACAATCTAATGCAATCCTCATCTAGGGTTTTCTTTTTTATGCTTTTACAAGCATGCACATTCATTGTAATCAACAATTCCATTCAATTCATTACAATTGTAGGTTAATCTCAATATTAGATGCTTGTGTGATACTTGTGTGAATTTAATCTTTTCTCTCTTGGTTGCATAAGCAAATCAGTTTCTTTGACCTCTTATTTGTGATAGACATTTTGGTTGCAGGGATTTTTGGGATCTATGGGGTTCACTATCAACTCCAGCATGTTTGACCTTTCACAGCTAGAATTTCTTTAAATTTCTAATTGTAAACTAGTGTCTTTATGTTGTTTTCCCCAAATTATATTGGATTAATCTTATATAGGTAGGCATGGAATGATCTACACCTCTAGGAAACATGTTACAAGGAATTCATGGAATGTGACAAGGTTCAACAACCCCAATTATTTTGATCAATAGTTAGCTAAAAAGTATTAGGTTCATCACTCTAGGAAACTTGGGGATATAATAGTAACATTTAGATTCATCACAATCAATGCTTCTCAAGCATAGGGTCTCTCCATGTGACATGGTTCCATACATAACCCCTCATTGGACTCAAATTTAAGAGAATAACCTTAGGAATTGATGTGATATTCACATGTTTTATAAAATAATCAAAATAGACATAACTATTCATCACATAGTCTAATTTAGTTCCTCAAAGTATAAATTATTGATGTGTTGATTATATCTTTATTAAAATAAAAAGGAACATGACATTCTATAAAAAGCTTATGTTCCCAACCATAACTCAAGATTCTCAAAATGTGTTGTTGCAAATCTATTAGACATTAAATATTACTATGATAAAGGATATAAAGATTGTACAAAATAGATAATACATGCAAAGGAATGAGGTGTTGGTAATGTATCATAATTTATTGAAAAAACTAGAAAAACATCTATAATACCTACAAAATAGACAATATTAAAAGAAAATATTTTAGTGATGAAAGATTGCTCAAAGACGAGGATGCTCCTCTATTAGACACCCTAGGTAGCTAAAAAGTGTGTCCCTTACTTTGGGAAAATTGGAGGGAACTAAGTTGATTCATCTCAACTATAAAAAAATCATGTAGAATATTATATTAGTCTTCCATTCTACTTTACCAAAGACTCATAATACTTCTTACTGCTAGTACTCTTCCCAATTTTGTTGTCTAATATCTTTTTAATTTGTTTAGCTAATGGTTTTAAAACTTAGTTTATATTGTTTTTCTCTTAAGATCTTTTGGTTTTGTTACATGGTACTCATTTATACCTACAACATAAAACATTGGTTAGACGCCTAGATCTTCTAGTAGCTCCACTTCGTATGCATTTCCTAAATCAAATTTCTTAAGGATCTTACAAGGTCCAAATTTCTTTTCTTTTTTTTCATATGTCCTAGTGGGAAATGCCATTTCTATATACCCATTTCACCACTCATTCCCATATCTTGGTCCCTCTTCGACCAAAATGTCTGTGATCTGTATCTTCAGATAACCAAACCTACTCTATGTTTACTCTTCCACATGTCTGGCACCTTTCACAAATATTTCAAGATTGTCCCAAGGCACAACCACACTGCTTCATTGAAGTAACATCTTATCATTTGATTTATTACATGGAAACTGGACATGGGTGTAGCCACCCCAAACTACCCCATCTTTTCACTTTTTAGACATTCAATATTTTCCCACCATGGCTTTAAAACTTGTTTTCTAAACCTAACTAAAGCAGTGTTGATTAAATTTAACTCATTCATCTTCTCCTACAATGTTCCTCCAAAAACATAACAAACTTTCATCTCATTAGATATACTGTCTTCATAATCTATGCAACTCATGATTTCCTCTCAAAATAAGCCAGCCATGCTACCTACTAGGACTCTTTGAAAGAAATAAACAAATAATTACAGAAAATTCCCATCTACCCACCTGAAAACAGAATTAATTTAACTCTAGGTACACAGGAAACATACTTACATCCCATATCTATTAGGTATAAATTAAATTGGACATAGATGTCCTACTACTTTGACTACACTTTCTACCAAACTGGAAAATTATTACATTTAAAATAAAACATTTTCATATTTAAAATCTATATGGAATAGAGATACTCACTACCACACATTCCATACCAATTCAAAGTCTCACCAATCACCAATATCTTCCCCACCTAAATTCTCTCATAGAACTCTTAGGAATATATAATTGATTTCTCTTAGATAATAAATCCTCCTAGATTAGATAAACCAACCATTTCACATAAATATTAATCATTCTTACATGTAATTCATGCCTCAAAAAAATCTAGATCAGTTCCGTACAAATTCTCCATGTCTTCAAATTCAACTTGTATTCTCATTTCCAACAATAATTTTTCTTCCACTCAAAACATTCACTACTTTATTAAATTTCCCACTTGTATGTTTGAAAACAAAGAAATAACTCTATAAAAATTTAACCCACTTATCATTCATAACCTTTTCTTCCCACTATCCCTACTACACTTCTAGCCTATGATAGGAGTCCTCTAGCTTTGTCCCATTGCACTCTTTTGGTTGGTGATAGGCATTGCCACTCTGGCATGGGCTCCCTCTATTATTGACCCTAGTTTTGTTTCGCCTAAGGTTGAAGCTTTTGGTGTGAGGGGTATTGGCTATGCCCCCCTTTGGTGTATGCTACTATTGTTGGTGAATGCATCTTTGCTCATATGGTTGGTTCTAGTGTTGCTCACCTTGTGAGGGATAAGAAATTCTACTAGTGTAGGGGTCTAGTGTGTAGATTCTACAATATTTTTCCTTCTCTTATTGACCTTCACAACTACGTGTTGGATTCCTAGAGGCCTCTTTCCATGATGACCGCTCTTTTTCCCATTATGTTGCTAGTTCAAAATAGCCTTTCTCACCCAATTCCCCTACTGCACTTTTGGCATGTGAAGGGAGTCCTTTGGTTTTGTTAAATGTCACTCTTTTGGTTGGTGACAATCATGCCCCTCTGGCATAGGCTCCCTCTACTCCCTTTGCTGACCCTAGCACTCTATTGACTGGTGATTATCATGCCACTCTGGCACGAGCTCCCTTTGTAGCTGACCTTGGTTTTTCTTCGCCTAAGCTTGAAGTGTCTAGTTTTGAGGGTGTTGGCTATGCCATCCTCTAATTTTGGTACTATTTTTGGTGAACATAGCTTTTCATAGGAAACTAGTTATGGTGTTACTTGCCCTGTGATGGAGAAATATAATCCTCTTCCTTGTGCCAAATCATTTAGGAGGTAGTGGTTTGTAGCCAGGATGTGGTCGAAAATGAGGAATTCTACCAACGTAGGGGTCTAGTGTGCAAATTCTACAACCTTTGGCCTTCTCTTCCTGGCCTTCACAACTAGCTATTGGATCTTAGAGGCCTCTTTTTGCGATGACCACTCTTCCACCCATTATTGTAACTAGTTTAAAATTAACTTTCCCACTCATCCCTGTTGCACCTTAAGATTGTGATGGGAGTCCTCTAGCTTTGTTGCATAGTGCTCTTTTAGCTAGTGGCAATCATGGGATCAACTCACAATACCGTGTCCCACTTTTTGGCCAAGTTGGACATTAATATCAACATTTTTTATAAAATTTCACTTTATGAAATCTAGAGCAATAAACCATAAATAATTTGGAGATGATGTGAACTAGTGACTTGTGAGGATTTGTTTGTAGATTCTAAATATATTTTAAAAAAATAAATAAATTGTAATTTTTTTACGTAGCTTTTAATGACTTATTTCTTATAGTAAACAACATTTTTAAAAAGTGATGTTTATGTCATCACACAACTTTTTTTATTGAAAGGATAAAATTATAATTTTTAAAATATAGATTTTTAATATCAATATCTAGTGCATGGATATTTTTTCATAATTTTTTAATTAATTATTGTATTCAAAGTAATTATAATCAAGACATAGTTGTATGTCGTCATGCATAACTTGTTTTGTGTGTATTGAATTTTTATTTTTTTGATGAAACAAGAACATCAATACGTAGGGCACACATTTTTTAAAAAAAATCTCTATTTTTTTATTTTTCCATGTGTGTGAAACAAATACCTTGATTTTTAGTGAAAAAACAACATTCACAAGAAATAAAATATAAATATAATATTAAAATTTAAAATATTTAAATTATACTTGAAAGCTTATAATAAGAGCTACATACATACAAAAAATAATTTCTAAATGACTTTATTTAATCCCTCAAAAGGTAAAGAAAAAGTTTTTTTTGCCAACTTTTTGATAGGTGCGAAGAAGACTCCATTGTGGGTATGGTTTAAGACTAGAAGGGTTCTATACAAGGTGGTTTGATCTATGGGGGTATTATCTAACCCTCTTCAATTAAAACCCTTTAGATGGAATCCCCCAAAGCTTAAATCATTATTTTTTCTAACAATATGTGATTTTAGGCAAAAATCAAGATGTCCCAAGTTTGGG
>VDFB02109042.1:42349596-42434766 GCA_007258455.2 Sequoia sempervirens
GGCATTACATCTTACATTTCATTTGTGGTGAACTCCTCATTAGTTTACAATTAGATCATAGGACAACCCTATAGAAATATCTGTTTTCTCCTTTGCACATCTAGGATTGAGATCTCTAGGGTTATCCTTGAATGAGATTGTTTGAGTTTTGTTATTCTATCTCCCAAGCATAGAGCCCAAATTAAATTATTCCTTTCAATACTCATTGAGTTATTGATACACCCATTAACTTAGAAGAGAGTTATGGTCAAGGCTTTAAGATCTTAAACAAACAAGGATGTGACAAAACCAATGAGCATTAAATTCACAAACTATTAGAGAAAATACCATCTGAGGATACCGAGGGGTTAGGATATCAAGATCTTCCCCCTTCCACATCTCCCAAGGGAAAAGGTGTCCTCTTTCACAAGATCATATCAAGAGACCAATTAATACCTCACAAGGATGATAGGATCACCTTGGATCCTCCTCCCCCACCTCCACCTCAACAAGTTTCTCAAAAAAGTAAGAAATATAAGCCCTATAAGATCAAGGAATTACCATTCTTACACACTACAACAAAGATTGAATGAAAAATGGTTCAACACCTTCGTCTAGGATTGATTTATTTGCCACCTATCAAAGAAAACAAAAAAGGAAAGAGTACAAACATGAATTACTTTGCATTTCATATAACTCTTGGAAATCTTACTGATGAGTGTCATCTTTTACAACGATTGATCAATGAAAATGATGTTACTAATGTAATTAACTAAAATGTATGCACATTTCTCCTTGCCATGTGATAGTTATAGAATCATAGAATACTCACTATTGCATGTTTTACATTTATTGAAAATCATTTCTATATTTCAAGGATCCCATTATCATCTCCCACCTCAACTCATCATTTTCCTGCACTTAGTGGGGGAAAGGAGGTAGATAGCCTTGTCCTAGTTTGACACTTGTTATTGTCCCTTTGGCTAGTTATCAACCTTTTGCATATGATGAATAAGATTGGGATGAAGATGACCTGCTATAGGTTGAATCACATGTGTCTTACTAGTATTTTCTTTATCTTCATGTTCTTTGTGATTGCATGTGCATAATGTGATCCCTCGTACAATGCTTCTTGGTGTGTTTATATATGTTTGTGAGCCTACTTTGGATGGCCTTTGTCACTCCATTGGTGCAAGGATACAAAGGAAGCGAACCTGTTGTGATATTATTCTATTTGTACTTTCATTCTTCTATTTGTCATAACCCTTTATATTTTGTCTTGTGTTTTCCTTTTGGGGATTCAATGCAAGGTGTCAAGACATTTAGGTCTCTTCCATGTTGACCCAAAATATTTTCTTTGTTTTTACTCTCTATGTTTCATTCTTCCTTTGTTCTCGTTGTTCCATGAGTCATTTGGGGAATGATAATGATTCCAAGCTCGATTATATCATTGCAACAAAGACAAACACTGACCCCAAATTCGTGGCTCCCTTATGTATTATCTTAGGATTGCATATGGGGGAAACCCTCCTTTCCATGACGTAGCTCTATCTTGGAAACATATGTTTTAAATAGTTCTTTCCAAATAAAGCTCTCATGTATTTGCATTTATTGTGTTCTACTTTAAAATAATTGCTCACAAAATGGTATTTAGCAATTTCTTTAAAGTGGGGGCATATGTGTCCCCGCTCATTTTTTTCTTCAAAGCGTGGTCTTCTTACTTCACATGATGTTTCTTCTTGGTGTTGACATTGGGTTTGATGTTCCTCAAGAGTGTCACCTTTCTTGGCATATGATATTCCTCTTAGTGGTGATGCTATGACTTGCATTCCCTAAGTTGTGAACCTTTTACCCTTGACTAGTCCTCTCTTGTTGATGTCAAGCATGATGTTCCCTAACGTGAGACCTTTCATGAACTAAGAAAAAACCCTTTGAATATCCTATCCTATTGTATTTAAAATGGCCACCAAGCATAACACAACTTGCTTGCCAGTGGAGCCTTTTTTTTCATGAGTGTCTAGCATAACACATCTTGCTAGCCTTGTGACCATTTATTGTGGCACTTTATCAAATTTATCAAGAGGTATAACTTTGGTATAGTTGATACATGGGAGCTTGTAGACCTAGCATGACTTTCCCATCAACCACCTTTTGGGGCTCACCTAGTGGACATCAAATTTCACTAGCCCATGTGAGTATATTTTGTTTGCATAGTGGACTCAGGTTTCCACTTGTGAATGGTTTTTAGGCAAATAGATAAGGATTGATCCATACCTATTGGACAAATAGTCAAGGCTTGATCTACCCCTCTTTCTCTTCACATTAATTTTGACATTGTATGCTTGTGTATCTTGTCTTGCTGCTACATATTTAACATAGGCATGTGTCTCCTTGTGCATTTGTTGGATTTTTGTGAGATCTTAGATCTTGGGGGCTTGATCATCCTCCTTGAACTTTGTTGTATTATGTTTCCAACAATTGTACAATTAGACCTCTCTTGACGCTTGTTTGTCTACTTTAGCCTGAGTTTGAGCATAAGGCTCATCCTCTCACTAAAGTGGGGGCTAAATGTAGTGTCAGAAAATGTACTTTACATTTTCACACTATTTTAGGGTCCCTTAGTAAATTGGACTTAATTAAGCCTCTAATTGTTCCAATTATTCATTTAAAAGCCTAATTAATCTTGTTTTCTGAAAGGGAAACCTGTATTAAACAATTGCAAACATTAATTAAGTTGCCTTGGAATTGGAGTGTCCTCGATTTAGGTCCTATGACCCATTCGCCCATGGGCGAATGGGTTCCCCTTAAGTTTAGGACCCCAATTTTTAATATTTTTTTTGGCGACATTTTTATGATTCAAATTCAATTTGCAATTTTCGGTATTTGATGTTTAATTTTTGAGAAATTACAAAATTACTTATAAATACAAGGTCTTTTTATCAATTCAAATCCTAGATTTCATGTGCAAGCATTCCTAAAGCTAAGATTATTGTCAAAGGTGTTCAAGAGAAGATTTATCGGTCATTTTTTGTAACATTAAAGATCTCAAGCATCATGTCAAAGTTATCTTCATTCACACATGTTTTTGGAGCTAACATTGTGATGTAGGTTTCAAGCATTCAAGCCAAAATTCAAGCATCAAGATCAATATCCAATAAATCCATTTCATGCAAGATCAAGAAATTAGAGAGATGTGTTAGATTTCAATCCTCTAAGAATCTCCATTCAAGGGTTTGGTGAGTTGCAACATAGCATTGTTCATTCATCATTCCTTTCATTCATGTTTCATTTCATTTCAAGGTTTAATTACCAAAACGGGGTTTGACCAAGGCAAACCCCCACTCACCAAAAATAAACAATTTTTCCCTCTCTTTGTGTTTATATATTTTCAGGTGAAGAAGGATTGAATATTGGTCAAAAGCGAAATTTTGTAAAGTTGTCAAAGTTGTCATCAAAGTTGTCAAGCCATGGAAACTCACTTGCAAAATTTAATTCCAAATTTTTGACTGTGAAATCTAGAGGAATCAAGAGTGCAGATCCAAGAGTAGAGGACTATCATAACAAATTTTGGATCCTTGTAGCAAGACCCTTTCTCCCTAGGGTGAATCTATCCTAGGAAGACACTCACTAGAAGTTTTTGGTGATATGTGCATAAAATCCTAACCTTCTCAGATCTGCCAGAATTTTGTTTCAAGTTTCATATTGCATAATTGGATTCATTTAGTATTTTTCATTTATCTCCCAAAAATGCATTTTAGGCTAATTTATCCCATCCTCAATCATAAGGAAAACAACAAAATCTCCATTAAGATTGACTTACCTAAGGGTTGAAAGTCAATCATATCCTAGGGGATCTATTTTTCCTAATGAAATAAGAAATATAGGTGCATCATATATTCAATCTCCCTCATTTTGATAAACCTATTTTCCGGTGTTTCATTCAAAATGTATACTTTTAGTGAGATGTATATTTTTTTAGTCCTTCCCATAGATGGATACTTCATCTCATGTTTCTTCTTGACTACCTAATCCACCTTCTTAATCACTATGTCACAAAAAAATGTATACTTGAACATTTTTATGCTCATTTGGGTCTCTCTTATGGATGTTGGCCTAGTTTTTCCTAGATTTAATGTTGTAATGTGGTCAACACATTCACATTAGGTCTTAGACCTTTGTGAATCATTAAGAATTCTATAGTGTCTTGTAAAAGTGTTGTGAAGTGTTGTAACCCACTTTCACACTTTTCTAGGACCTTTTCATTATAATTCACCTAAGTAACCTCTTTTTATCACTTACCAAGCCTTATTTCAAAGTGTTGTAAAGAGTTGTAACAAACTTTCATGTTTTTCTAGGCTTTTCATCAATAATTCAACCCTTTCTTATGGTTAAATGGCCCCTTAATACACTTTCTGGTACTACTTAAGTGTGTTTCAGAGAATAATCCTGTTAAACATCATTAAATACACTTTAATTCCTAACACCTAGAAAAATTGCCCTGGTGGAACCAAGTTTCCACCTGGGGCAACTTAGTTCCATTGGGCACAAAAATCAAAATTATTTTAAATTTCTAGCAAGATATTATTCTCTTAACCTTGAGGTCAGCCTGTGATGTGTTATTTTTTGGAAATTTTGTAAAATCAAGTATAAATAAAGGGTTTTCCTCTCATTTTCACTCTCATAATTCATTTTCAAGCAATCCATTCATTCACTTAATCATTCAAGTAATTTTCAAGCATTCTAGGCATTATCAAGTCTTCATTGAAGCACCTACTTGCATATCTTTAGATTTCTACATCAAGGGTTTGGTGAGTTGTAGCATTGCATGTTGTTCATTCATCATTATCTTTCTATTGCATTTCATTTTCAAGGGTTTGATTACCAAATTGGGGTTTGACCAAGGAAAACCCCTATTCACTAACCCTTAACCCTTTTCCCCCTCTTTGCATGTGTGTTTTACAGGTCTTGTATGCAGATTTATCAAAGAGAAAGGTGTTAAAAGGTGTCATCATTCCATCAAAGTAATTCAAGTCAACAAAGCCCTAAAAGAAGCTTGGAGATCACTTATAGCCCAATTTCTATAGAATCAAATTTGGACACCTGTCAAGAAGAGAAGTACAGACCGAGAGCTACAAATTCCTTTCTCGAAATTCTCGAAAGCTGAAGGTGGACTAAGTCACC
Organism: Sequoia sempervirens; assembly: GCA_007258455.2. NCBI lineage: Eukaryota > Viridiplantae > Streptophyta > Pinopsida > Cupressales > Cupressaceae > Sequoia > Sequoia sempervirens. Next base: position 42,354,757 of record VDFB02109042.1, read on the forward strand.
ATTAGTGGTGAATTAGTCCCACTACCAGGCTTGAAAAGTGGTTTTTGTATTTCTAGATACCCTTTTGGTTGAAATTTGTTCTGGAAGAATCCCCCCGAAATGGGGCTAAGTCGCCCAGCTTGGCATAAGTGTCCCAATTGGCTTCAACAAAAAAATTTGTAGGATTCCAGAGCCTCTCTGCATCACATTCTAGCTTCCAAGTGCACCTCTCCAGTCTCTTTCATTTTCGTTATTTTTTTTTTACATTCTTAGGTCTTTTTGCATACATCACTATGTTTTCAAACATCTTTCATTCCATTAGTTTTACATTAATAATTCATTTCCTTTACCAATTTATTGCATTAGGACATTACATTTAGGCATATTTCATTCATATTTTCATTATTTTTGAGTGGGGACATTGCGCATTTCGGCCTACTTCTCTCCTTTTAGGTGAAAAACCCTAGAAGTGTTAGAGAACAGTGGGTGCCAAAATTAGTGTCCACAATCACTTGAGGATGTTTTTATTCTTTATGGTAATTCACATGATGGTCTTGATCTATATCCCCTTGGTACAAAGTCTTTCCCTCATTAGGCCCACACTACTCTTGAGAAGGTGGGACATTTTTTTGATGATCCCACATACCATTTCCACACTCATTCATAGACTTCAAGTGTTAATATTTTGATTCATGAACTTTCATTTGATCCTCAAAAAATTTCAAATGCTATATCTTTTCCTAAGTGAGGAATTGTTATGGTTAAGGATCATTCTTCCTTGATGAAGAATCATACATGGCATTTTGTTCCTCTTCCTAAGGGAAGGATGTTAGTATAGTGAAAATGGGTGTAGTGCACCAAATATTTAATAAATGGTTATATTGACAAGTACAAGGTATGACTTGTCACAAAGGGGTTTTCTTAGGTTAAGGGTATTGACTAATCCAAAACCTTTTCTCTTGTTGCCAAGATGGATTCAATTCATCTTGCACTTTCTTTAGCTACATCCTAGGGATGGTCAATTCTTAAAATGGATGCAAATATTTCCTTATTTCACAATGATACTCATAAGGAGATATACATGTATTAGCCTACAAATTTTGTTTAGAAATATTATCTCATTTATAAGCTTTTTCATTCATTATATAGTCTCAAATAAGACCATCAAGCTTTGTATGAGAAGATGAATAACCATTCTAGTTGTGTAGTTTACACTTAGATGCATGGAAAAGAAATTTTTATTCTTATATTAAATGAAGATGATTGAATCTCATAGGGAGCTCCACCTCCATGACCAAGTGTGTACATAAAGAATCAATGGAGTGGTTTGGTATGATCAATCTCAATATTATGCATTTGTTCCTTGGTCTTTAGATTTTCCAAAATCCTAAGGGGATCTTCATTTTTTAGTAGAAATATAGTCTTAAATTTATTAGACATTTGTCATGTATAGTTATGAGTATTCACCCACACCATTTCAATAAGGTTTAATACTATCTACCAATTACAATATTCCCATAGTTTGTGCTACTTTATATGGTTACTTGGTTGGAATTATTTTGTAATACACATAGTCATCCTAATATTTCCTTTGCACTTTAACTTGTCTCTCATTTCTCTTAGGAGCCTCATGAGAGCCACTAGAAAGCATCCAAACATATATTAAATTAAATCTAATGAACATATCACTTTGGTGTTCACTACAGATAAAGAGGTTCTCAAATTATGAACTTCACTAACCTAGTCTAGGCTAATGATGCCAAGATCAAAGTCTACTTCTAGTTTTTTTATCATTAGTTTTGGTCCAATCACATAATCATACAAGAAGAAAATAACTATTTCATTATCATTGACATAGGTTAAGTATCAAGGTATAGTTTTGACTAACCAAGAGATTCTTTGGCTTCAATAATTGACTATTGAGTTCAAATTTTCTCACGATCCTCCTCCTATTCTTTGGTTTGATAATAGAGTGTCCTTCACATTTTATGCAATCTAATGGATCATAAATGGACTAAGCACATTAATATCCACATGCACTTCATGAGATAGTTCATTCAAGATGGTATTCTTAGCTTGGAGTACTTGCCCATAAGAAGAAAGTTACAAATATCTTCACTAATCCTTTGATATCGCCTCATTATTTTCAATTTTGATCAATGCTTGGGGTGAAGAAATTTTTCCTTGGGGGGTATTCTTGATTCCTCCAATTTTTATGTTTTATTTGCATATTTTCTCTCTTTTAGGGAGGATATTTTTCTAAGAGGCTTTCTAATTTTCTCTATTTTTGATAGACTGTTTGTACATGAGTGCCTTATAAGGCCTTATTTTTAGGACCCATCTTTGCATCTTTGAGTTTGTTTGTTCCTCCCTAATTTGCACTTAAGAGGGGTTTTGGTGTGAACAAGTTTAGCACCTAACCAATTCCTTTCTAGAACCTATTCACACTCATTTTTTTAAGTTTATTCCACCCACTTTTAGGGCACACATAGTATTGTTATCTTTTTATGTCTCATATCATGTGATTATGAAACTTATTATAACCCTATGTTGTCTTATCTCTCAAATTACCTTTATAAGCAAGGCTTAATTTTTACATTACATATCTTGGTTATTGCATCCTATTGTATTCACATATCATTATTTGTAAATATGGAATTCTTTATTGCGCCACTCTTGCATGTGTGGAAGTTTATTCGGGGTTGTAGAATATTTTTGTTCAAATGAATCATTATGGTGTATTCAATAGAAATCACTAGCATTTTTTTAACTTATTATTAGAATTGAAATGTATTTTCTTTTGGTATTCTTTAAGTTTATGGTGGATAAAATATATTATTTTTTTTTGCAAGTGTTGGTCTTGTATTTTGATGTTTTTTATTACCTTGTCTATGGAGAATGACCTTTAATAGAGTGTATATAAAGAATTACACATAGGAAAATTTTGAGGATAGAAGTAAATGTGGATTGTTATGGAATGGCCATTATCCATATACCTTCCTAGTGATTTTTATTCTTCACACCTTTCTCTAGGAGTTTAATCCCCTAAAACAAACCAAAGGAAAGGTTGATATAGAAATGCATGGAGGGTTACCGACAAATTTTTCCTTGGTACCATCATTATAGTTGGTTCTTGGATCTTTGGTTACGTAGTATGGTTCTCAGTTGATTAATACTATTATATGCCCTTGGAGTCCCCCCGGATCTATATTTGATCCATGTGTTGTTATCCTTATGAAGTGGATAAGTGAAACATGTTTTATATTGAAAAATATGCATTGAGTACATCTACATGAGTTGTTGGATTTTTTAAGAAAGCATTAAAATGTGTAAAAACTCATATATGTGTGGAAATGAATAAATGACTTAACAATTCTACTATGGTTTAAATATCACTCATTGGAATATTATTATAAAATGAATAATACTCATGGAGCGCCTATATTACCATATTGTATATCATATTGTATGTTTGAAATGGTTCAACATTCGGTGGTTGCTTATTATGTTGCTTCCTTTCTGTGGCATGTAATAGATTTGGTTTTGTATTTTCATGTTATCTTGGGTGACTTTAGGAGGAAGTCCATTCTTGGGGGAATGATGTAAAGCCCACCTATGTTAACTCTTGAATTTTTCTATTCTTGTACTATTGCTTGGGTGAAAACATGTTTTGAACTTATTGATAAGTATTTTAATTATAATTTATATCTTCAATGTTTAAGAATTATTGTGTTTGTGAGTATGTACTTATTGCTGGCTTATATGGTTCTATCATGATTGAACCTATGTGGATTATTCAACTTCACTATTCTTAGAATAATATTGAAGTAATTTATTTTTCTAGTTCAAATTTATGAGTAAATTTAATGATTGTATGTAGAATGATTTAAATACTCATATTTTGATATCTTTAATTTATATTTATTATAATTAATTTTCAATAAGATGTGGTTATCTGATTAATGTTTTGATTATTATTAATTTTGATATTATGATATAATTGCACGAGATAGATATATTACTTATTTAATTATATGCTCTCATTGGGTAGTATATGTTGTGCTTCAACTGTATTATATTATGTACATATAACTGATTTTTTAACCAAGTGTGTAGGAATAGGTTTCCCAATGGTGATTAATCTAGACAGCTAATTTCGGTAAATGTGTTTATGTTTATTTTCCCCATTTCACTTGATTTCAAATTGCAAACTATGTCTTGTTATACCTTATGACCTGTGATCTAAATTGATGTTGATAATGGATTATTTCTCTAGGGAAACTCATAAATAATTTGTGTGAGTGCTTTACGTAGGTTTTTCTAGTTTTCATATATTGTATCTTCTTAGTTTTTGATATGTGTGTATAGTTCTTTCAAAGTAGAGTGTTTTTCAATTTAATAAATTGTATTGTTGATAAAGAAATTGAGAAAATGTTAAATAGTTTATTTAAATTTTTTACATTAGTCATTTGAAATGAAAATATATTTTATTAAAAATATGTATTTATTAAAGTGTAGTTTCAATGTGAAAAGGGTAAAAATCACTTTTCAATTTAGAGATTTTCATCAAAAGGGAAAAAGATAGTAAAAATTGGGATCACATCTTCATTCATTATTTTGGCTCTTGTGTGTGGATTTATTCAAACCCTTGTGTTGAATTCAAATAAAATCTAAGGATCGGAAGGAGCTTTTTATTCTTTGCTTCAAAAAGGATTTCTCACATTTTCTTGCGGATAGCTTTCTGTTGGCTAACATATTGGAACCTTAGGATTTATCTTATAAATTTGACTCTTTACCCACAAAACAGATGCAATCGGTTTCCAACAGTTCAAATAATCTTTTCTATAGGAAAGAACTAGTCTCTAAATTTTAAAGAGGTACAAGTACCTCTCAGATTTTCAATAAAACCCAAAAAACTTTAAATTCAAATAATGTTATGCTTTTAACCTGAAAGAAGAAAAGACATATAAATCCAACACCAAAAATCTTTCTAATATTGAATGCAATGGAATAGAAACAATCATAACCACTGGTACAAAGGCAAAAAAGCATACTGCAACCTGTAAATACAAAGTGCTTAACTCAATATAACTTTAGGGAATAAGCCAATCACCAAGATGAAAAAGTCACACATTCACATAGAAATGATATAACCATGAGAATAATTTAAATATACGGATTTAAAAGATTCCTTTCATCCAAATGATAAACTAAACGCACACAGACATATAGAGGCTTTTGATCATGTAATGCTATATTGAAATTGAAGTATAAAAGTTCAGAAAACGCTAAGAGAGAGTTTTTGGTTCATCTTAATTACATATATATATCAAGCAGATACATAACTGCTTCTTTATAAAATAACTATCCAATGATTAAAAGAAATTATTTTCAACTAACATAAAGTTTATAAAAGCAATTGAAATGTCATTAGGGTGGCACTTCGCTTGCTATCCTCTTAGTTTACTGGGTTGCTGTTGTGGCACTCCTCACTCAAAAAGCCTTAGAAAGCTTTCACAACAACTGGCATTTCCTCGTGTTGGGGAATGATGACGTTCCTAGCTATGAGCTTCTACAGATATTTTCTCACCTTTCCTACCTCGAGATTTCCTTCATAGGCAGCTATAAGTGCAACAAACTGAAATAGGATCAAGTCAATGCCACTGAATTTTCTTAGATTTTCTACATCAAATGGCCATTTATCGTAGATGCTATCAACTACCTTTTTGAAGTTTCCTTTCAAGACTTCTTCGTATTCATCTTGATTGTTTCCTTCCTTTCTAAGCTGCAGGCCAATTTTTGAGAAGTGTTGTTGAATTTCATCCCTGATCATGTTGCATTCTGTCAACACTTTTCCAATTTCTTGTATACTTTGTCTGACCACGAAGAGTTTCAATTCGATAATCTTCTTCCACATAAGGCATCGATTACCTGCAATATTTGAGATGGACGTCTTTTCATTAACTAACTTCTCAAGTCCTAATTTTAACATCCCCTTAAGATCACCAAGGGTATTTGCCCACATTGCCTCCTCATTCTTGGCTGAGGCAATGTCCTTTTCTACTTCAACCTTCAAGGCATCCATATCCCTACACACTTTCTTCATGTCAATAATGAACTGGTTCCCTTTGTTCAAGATGTCAGTGGCCCATTCTTCTATAGCTTTACCAAAGGATTTATAATTCTATATTTTTTTTACCACCTCCTTCCGAGATGATGATATTGGATAAAAAATAGCTCATGTTTGAACAATTGATTGCGGGGAAATGTCAAATATAAACTTCAAGCATTCAGTTAGAACTTTGATTTGACCCTTTAGCTCATCTTTTCTTTTCTTGTCCTTATTTGTTCATTCCACCAATCTAGTTGTTGTTATCTAGAAGTTATGCACATCCTCATCCCTCATGGAAGGCCCCAAGTTTACTTTGGTGACATTGAAATCAATAGCAGTGGCCTAGCCTACCTCTTTTTGCACAGAAGGACGAGTTACCTCTACACATATGTTCCAAGTTCTATCACCTTCTAACAATCTAGATGTAGTGTTCAACCGCTTGGGCTTAGGAGTCATCTAAATTAGCTGACCTACAAGGTCTTTCTCTGGGAGGCTCACTTGAACAATCTTCCTTTTCCTTGATAGTGTCTGCTCGAGCTAAGAAGAGGTGGTAGGTGTGATAGCTGACTTGGAACTAGAGGAGCTAAATAACGTTCTTCTTAGAGGAGGATTAATTGATGGCTCTTGTTCAAGAGAAGACGGGGAGTAGGACCGACCCTAGGGGAAGTGTGTGTGTCCCTACCCGAAGAAGATTCAAGAGAAGAAGAGGAACTTTCCTGAGATGGGGAAGTAGAGACATTGACTATTTCTTCTTCTTCTTCTTCAGTTATATCCTTATCTTTATCCTACTGAGGGAGCTCAGAGGCATCTTCTCCACATTTTCTCTGGCAAGTTTCTCTCTAGAGGCTCACCATATCCACCACCCTGTCCTTTTGAGAGTACTTTCTATGAAGTAGAAGTTTGTGTTCTTGAGGCCACAGGTGGTTGGCTACCTTCTCTTTGCGGATGAGTATTTTGTGATCTAGTTGCGGGAGATTTATTTTTTGCATTCTTTCTAACAACCCATTCTTATTTTCTTCTTCACACGATCATAGTCTTAGGGCCTCAATGGTCTCATTTTATTTGATGTTGCAGCCCATAGACATGATAGGATGAGTTTGATTGTGATTAATAAAGATGGGATCCACTAGATTAGACTCATCATCTCTAATGCCTTGGATATCCCAATTTAAATTGAATGCAACTATTTACCTTAAATATAACCTCATCCAACTTCTCCTTCTCACCTCATATTCATAAGCATAGTCAACCCAATAATCTTCCAAGTTGGGAACATGATGGAATTTGAGACCTAGTTGTAGATTATTCTTCACAAAATCTTTACTATCAAAAGGAAACCTCCCATCATAGAATTGTAAAGTATATTTGACACAGTCCTTTTCAATATTAAGTGCATCAGACATAGAATTACAAGATAAATGGCCAAGTCCAATAGGGAATGGCATACCGACCTTTTTCCTCTCATGGCACCTTTTATTTACCTCTGCCACTTTCCTGTAGACTTCTATCAAGAAAAAATTATCCTCTGCACACTTAGAGAGTTTCAGTGGGGTACCATCAAACCCTCCAATTCTAATATATGAAAACCTTTGGAATTGTATGAAGTGACTTCCATAGGTGTTGATTAGTTGTATGGCCTCAGGAGTAATCCTTAAACCAATATCCCCTTGGATTTCTTGAACTATCCTCATGGTAAATGTGTCATTGATCCTCCTATAATGATGATAGCTTTTCCCAAATTGTAGCTTATCATAATAATAAAAAATTGGAACCTCTTGACGTTGATTTGGACTTGGCCTCAACCTAGGCCATAGTCTGGTACTAGCAATGACATAAATTAAGTATGAAGGTTCATATAAAGAATCTATTCATTGGGAAGTGGACGATCATATGATATATTTGGCCAATGATAAGTTGTGCCCATTCTAAGAGTTGCACACCTTCAATAATAATTTGCATGAAAAAGTGCATCCACTCCTCAAATCCATGAGCCCTTTCGTTACCCCTCAATCTATGTAGAAGCACAATTATGTTAAAAATTTTGTTCACAAAGTGATTTCTGTACAAACTTTTAGGCAATTGAGATTTTCCCTTCTTTAGTGTAGCAAGCCACTCTTTGGCAATCATGTTCCAGTACTGACCTTTCTCCTCCAAAAAAATACAGTATGAAGAAGTAAAATCAAAATTTAGGTATGCTTCCCTATCTGGGATCTTTAGGCAAGAGGAGAATGTATCTCTTTGTATTTTCACTACCAGTCGGTTATCATTCGTTCTTACCTCCTATGTTTGGGGATTATAATGGTTGATGTATTCCAATATTAAGTCAAGACATTGAATGGCTACTAGGAACATGACAACTTCTAAAAAATTTATCTCAATTGGTTTATAAGTAATGGGTGGTTGGTTGTCTTTCCCAATTTAGTTCCAAAATTCATCCCAACTTACATGCCCTAGCTTTGTATCCCCTATCTCTAGCATTGCGCTAGTTAAGCTAGAGACAAACTCATAACTGTGGTATTTATATTTCATAGTGGTTGACACCCTAAAACATACACTCAATTCACAGAGAGGAATGGAAAAACTTATGTCAACACAATTCTCTTCCTCAAAGTATAATGTTATTATCTTTCAAAAAATTATAGCTTGACCAAGGAAAATAGTATCTTTGAATGTTTTCGGAGCTACAAGAATTTCCAGCTATGCAAGTTCACTTCTATTGTTCCACTCTGATTCTATCTCTAGTCACTACTAAAATATACCTCCCACATAGCTCAATTTACTTAAAAACACCCACAATTAATGTTGGGGAGTAGTGGGTAGTTAATGACCCCTTATTAAGGTTACCGCGTGTAAGCTTTCCCATCTTTCCTTTTCCTCCAAAGAAATGAGTGGTTTTGAAAAGAAATGGATAAAAGAAAACCTTTTGGTGAAATGAGTGGTTTTGACAACCTCATTGGCAAAGGTTTTGAAAAAGTCACAAGGTTTTGAAATGCTATATCTTCAACACAATCTTCACTACATCAGTTTTTGGAACAAAATCCTTCAAACCTAGACCGTCTTCAGGATAAAACATGGTTTTGAGAACCTCGTCAGAAGCCGATAGAGGTTTCAAAACTTCCACAGAACTCCAAATTGCTTTATTTTTGTTTTATCAGGATTCACTAAGGTAGTGACAAGTACTTTAGACCCTGACGTAGTTCTAAAAAACTTATGAAAGACTGACTCCAAAAGGTGGACTTAGACTTAAATTTTCAAGTGTCGGGCAAACAAGGTTGTGACAAGCTAAGCGGAGCTCGACAAGGTTTGGAAAACCAACGGAAAGAGCGAAAAAACTGACTTAGACAAAATTTACGTATGTGGACACGATTTTCAAAGGAGGTGCAAAAAATGCAGTAACACTTTCAAAAGATCCAAGATCCATTATTGACAGTTTTCTATATGGAGGGTATTTTCCATTTTGACATTGATGCATTTACTCAAATACATTTCATGCTATTTCATGCCCCACTTTAGGCATATTTGGAGTAAAAAATTTAAAATGGCTTGTTGTGCAATTTCTTAATTGTAGATGTTTATTATTTTTGGAAAATATAGTTTTGTGTTTGAGTTATGACCAAAAAAACTTTCTGAAAAATTAATGTGATGTGAAAAGTGTATTCTCTTTTTTGTTGTTCTCAAAGGATATCTTTAAAATTTTGAAAATTGATTTTTTAATTTTTTTAAGAATTAGAGGTTCATAAATGGTGGATTTGAAAGTTTGCATGGTTCTTCATTTTTTTTAAATATTAAATTTTAAATTTAGACCACATTAAACTTTTTTATTTTGTTGGACACAAATTCTCCTTATGGAAACAAGTTTTTTTATAATTTTCCAATGTGTGTCATAGTTTACACCTCAATTTTAGTGTCAAATCTTTTTGTGTGTTTGATATTTTTGAAATTTTGGTCTTGACAATTTCTTTTATTTTTTGGGTCGATGAATTTACCCATAAAATTGGGATGGTTTGGGATTTTTCCATGTATGTCATTTTTAAAACCTCAATTGATTTCTCATAGATTATTTTTGTATACTCTCATATTTTTGTTTGCTAAATTATTGTATCTAATTGGTGTTATGATATGTACAATTAAGCCCATGATTTGTTATATAGGATACAAGGCCACTGCGGTTAGTGCCCTAAGGAATAAGTCTTGGTATAGGATATTTTCCTAATTTTTGTTCAACTTGAGATTCATCTGTTGTGAATAGATGTGTACCCTCAATTCTCACTCAATTTGGAGAAACATAATGATGTCACTCCTTGATCCTTTGTCTTATATCATCTCCCAAATATTTTTGGCTTGAGTTGTATCTAATGAAGTTTGAGAAATGTATGCTTATGTAGTATTCTATGGTTGTAGAATCTCCAAATATGCTTTTCTTGGTGTTCTAAATATTAGATGAGTGGGTGTTTACACTGCATGTATTAGTAATTGTGAGTGTTTTTTTCTTGTATGTAATTGGTGGTTATCATCATTCTCCTTGTATGTATTGGTTGTTAGCTCCAATCTCTTGTATGTGATTAGAAGTTATCACCATTCTTATTGTGTACTTGGTGTTATCACTATTACCATTAGTAGGTATCATGATTACAATGTGAATGCTTATTAGATGTATTATGTACAATTTATTCTTCTGCGATGCCTTCCTTCTTGTGTGCATTTGTTTGATTGCATAATTAGCAACCTCCTAGTCTAGAAGGGTGGACGTCAAGGTCCCACATGGTTAGGTGGTGTTCACTAATGGGTCCAATTGGATTGTTAGTGATGCTTTGGAGAGCATGTACTATTCTCTTGGTTCATGTGTTGTTGTGGGTCATCATTGTTATATTATTGAGAAATGTATCATTGAGGAAACTTGTAATCCTATGGTTCAAGTTATATAAGTGCTTCAAACTATCTTTTTAATTTTATATAAATTATCCACATATGGAACAAGAGTACCATTTAGTTTTCTTACATGGATCATATTATGGGTTAAGTTAGTGCCTTGATTTGCAATTGAATTCTTTGATGTGTTAAGTTTTGAGTATAAAATGTGTAGATCTAGTTTCCATTATGTGGAAAAGAAACTTATGATTATGTTTTGTTATCATTTTTATTTTTGATTAAGTTGAAGTAATTAGTGGAATGGTTCTCATGCTCAACTTTATAGATTTGAAATTACATTTATTTACATTTTTCTTGTCACTTTGTTAGAAAGGAAAATTTTCTTATAGTTTTCTAATAATTTTTTAAAACATGAATTTTGAGAAACAAGATGAAACTACTACAATTAAATTTTGTATGCAGATCTAAAATTAATTTTTTTAATATAATAGTACCATAAATATTATGTGAAATGCACAAATCAAAAATTAAACTAAAATCAATAAACCATAGTGACACGATTTACATGGAAAAACCCTTTCAAGAAAAAAATTCCACCACAGAAAGAAAACATGCATTAGTTTTCAACGTACATGATACAATATCAACATACTACACTCTACACTAAGACAACATTCAAACAACACTTATGTACCTATAAAAAATGACATAAGCTATTAACACATGCCTCCAATTTATAGGCAGAAACCAAAATCATATTTTTTTTCACTAAAACCATGGTATCATAAAAAATCCATGCCCACCTTTCAGAGAATCTTCCAATAATAGTAAATACATTAATGACTTCACATGAACATCACATGGGCTCAATCAATGAGTCCCCAAGTAGAAAACATAATAGGAAACTAATAAGGGTGATCTGTTTAATTCAAACCCTCTGTACTTTTAAAGACCAGAAGCTGCAAGAGTTAACAAAAATCAAGGAAACATCCCACAAAATGATGGCTCTATTAATTAGATCGATCCACAGACTAGGGCGATAGGAATAATACATCCCCCTTCCCACATTCAATACAACAGAATTTTAGAACTCATACGTATCAGTGGCTCACAAGCATCGATGAAAGCAAATAGAACTTTAATGTATTTATATTGATGCAAATAGTTGAGAACAAGGATTCAAAAAGAATAAACATTCAATGTAACTACCTTTGTTGTTTATGTACCCTGGATCGATCTTTCTCTAACATTCATTCCTTCCTATCGTTTTCTCCTTCCTCATAGTCAAAAACCAATCAGATTCTTCCAAGTCTGTCTATCACTCTCTACACTAGCGTTTCTTTTTGTTCCTTCTTCTAGGAACAATTCGACCTTCTTTCAAAATGATGATCTTCGTACATTGACAAAAAATTCTAACCCCAAGCTATGTCGATCTCTTCCTTGTCACAAAATAATCGATCTCTCTTTTTTGGTAAACCTTCCAGAATTTCCTTTTTTTCTTGGTTTCTTTTCACAGTTCAACTTCTTCCACCGTTGTAACTTCCTTTTTCCATAAGAATGGAAAGTGAGTTGAAGGAAGCCTCAAGGTTCTTGATGCCACTTAGAACTTGCCACTTGTCACAACACAAGGAATTAAAAACGATACAAGGAATCTAAAATTGGCAAACTAAAAATTGATAGCAATAGCAAACCCAAAATTGGACCAATACCCCTGCATCAGGCTTCTCGAGGGGGAAACAAAAGATCATGAACTCCTATTCATGAGGTTATTGATGGAATGACCATATTTAGATATTTTAGTGCAAAAAACTAGGAAGCATCCTCCAAAGGATGATTGCGCCATTTCACCAAGTACTTGAAATACTCTTTGTCGCGGGTCTTCTTCAATAGCTTCTTATCAAGAATGCATTCTATTTCTAGTGAAACTATTTTTGTCACATGCTGGCCTTCAATGGATTTCAAATCTAACTCTATTGTTTCTTCATTTGTAGCACCTTGGTATGGATACAAATCTGCTTCATTGAAGATTGGTGAAATCCCCATGTTTGGAGGAAGGCTAATCTCATAGGCATTCGCTGAAAACTTTTGAAGAATCTTGTAAGGACCAATTTTCTTCATTTTTAGTTTATTATATTCACCTTTAGGAAATCTTTCCCTCCTAAGATGAGACAACACAAGATCACCCACCTAAAAATCAACCTCTCTCTACTTCTTATCAACATATTGTTTGTATTGTTGATTGCTTCCTTTAATGTTCAACTTAACCTCCTCATGAAGGTCGTGAATTACTTGGGAAAAATCTTCACCATTTGCACTTATTTTCTCCATGTCACCAATATTTATGAGTTCCAAGACACCCCTAAGATGCATGCCATAAATAATATAAAAAGGACTAAAACCTGTACTCTGATTTGGAGAATAATTGTAAGCAAACTCATCCTGGGCTAAAGCCATATCTCATTTACCAGGTGTGTTCCCAACCAGGAATCTCAACATGTCACCAAGACTTCTATTTACCACCTCAGTTTGGCCATCTGTTTGGGGGTGATAGGTGAACTGAAACTAAGATGTGTTCCCAACTTTTTCCAAAGGGTTCTCCAAAAATGCCCAACAAAAACTTTGTATCTCTATCTGATACAATACTCCATGGAATACCATGGCAATGAACCACTTCTTTGAAAAATAAGTTAGCGATATTGGTTGCATCACTAGTCTTCTTGCATGGGATAAATGCACCATTTTAGAGAATCTATTCACAACTACAAATATAAAATCATTACCTCTTTGAGTCCTAGGAAAACCCATAACAAAATCCATACTTACATAATCCCATGGTCAAGATGGAACTGGAAATGGTTGATACAACCCAATATTTTGACTTCTTCCCTTTGCATGTTGACATACTCTACATCTCTCCACATACTTCCTAACATTAGTCTGTATTCTTGGATAGCAATAGTGTGTACTCAACTGTAGATAAGTTTTATCTTGTCCAAAATGTCCTCCTAGGCTGCCATAATGTTTCTCTTTCAAGATATTCTCCCTCATTGATCCCCTAGGTATGCATAATTGACCGCATTTGAATAGAAAACCTTCCTATAGCATATACTCAATCAAAGGACCCCTATCTCTACTGATTGGACTACTGCAAGATTCATATACATCTTTTAAATATAGATCATTTGTATCCAACTCCTTCAAACTATCAAAAATAACACTGTTAGCCTGAATTTCATGTAGCAATAAACTTCTTCTACTTAATGCATCAACAACCTTATTTGTTTTCCCACTCTTATGTTTCAACACAAAGTTATAACTTTGAAGATACTCTACCCACTTTGCATGCCTTTGATTTAATTTTTGTTAATTATTAATAAATTGTAATGCATGGTTATCAGTGTTAAAAATGAACTCCTCAGGAAGCAAGTAATGCCTCCATTTCTTCAAAGATTGAACCAATGCATAGAATTCAAGATCATAGGCAGAATATTTCTGCTTAGCACCATTAAGCTTTTCACTAAAATAAGCCATTGGTTTACCTTCTTGGCTAAGAACAACCCCTATTTACAAGCCACTGTAATCACATTCAACTTGAAATACTTTACTGAAATCAGGAAATGCAAGTATAGGTTGCTCAATTACTCTATTTTTAAGAAATTTAAAACTCATTTCAGCCTCTTGAGTCCATATAAACTACTTTTTACACCCCTTAATTGTTTCAAGTATAGGAGAAACTACATGACTAAAATTTATGATAATCTTCATGTAAAAGCTATCAATCCCATGAAAAATCCATACCTCAAGTGCACTCCTTGGTGTTGGCCAATCAATAATAGCTTGAACCTTTTCCTTGTCCATTTTTAACCCTTCACTGGATACCACAAAACCCAAATAAGTAAATTTAATTTTCATAAACACACACTTCTTCAGATTAATATGCAACTTCTCTTCATGCAACCTCATCATCACCATCTTCAAATGTTGTAGATGCTCTTCTTTAGACTTGCTAAAAACCAAGATGTCATCAAGATACACAATAAAAAAACTTCCCTAGAAAAGGTTTTAAGACTCCATTCATGATCCTCATAAAAGTATTGGGTGCATTTGTGAGCCCAAAGGGCATAACCAAACATTCGTAGAGTCCATCATTTATTTTAAATGTTTTCTTCCACTCATCTCTAGGTCTGATTTGAATCTAATGATAACCACTTTTTAGATCTATCTTCAAAAAATAATTAGCACCCCCTGACAATCCATCAAATTGTCTATTATGGGAATTGGAAATTTGTATCTGATAGTTATCTTATTAATGGCCCTAGATTCCATGCACATTCTCCATTCATTTCCCTTCTTAGGCACTAAGGTTGTAGGAACAACACAAGGACTAAGACTCTCTCTTATCAACCCTTTCTAGAGTAATTCTTCAACTTGCCTTCTAATCTCATCATTCTCTTGGGGAGTCAATCTGTAAGAACCCTTGTTTGGAAGGCTAGCCCCTGGAATCAAATCCATGCACAATGGCTAATACTCTGCATAGGATGCAACTCATCAAGAAAATCAACTGCAATAATATCCTTATGTTCCTCCAAGATATCTTGTATCTCCTTGGGTAGTTCCTCCAACTTTTTAGAGGCAAGAAAATCCTTGGGTTTGAGCACCAAAGAAACTCTCATTTCTTTCTTCTTCATGATATGTAAGAACTCTTTTCCACCTACCAACATTATCTTGCTACTACTACTACTACTATTGTTGTCCTCTTCTTGTTCACACATAGGTAACAAAGTATGCTTGATGCCATCCTTTTCAAAGGTATAGGTGTTACTCCTCCCATCATGTACAACTTTTCAATCAAATTTCCAAGGTCTTACAAGAAATACATGGCACACATCCATGGGCATGATATCACAAATCACATTATCCCTATAACTACCAATTTGAAATTCTACTAAGGCTTGTTCATCTACCAACAATTGATGCCCTTTTTTGTAGCCAAGAAAATTTGTATGGTGTAGGAAGTTTATTTCTCTTAAGACCTAACTTATCCACCATTTCCATAGCCACTAAATTATCCATACTACCACTGTCAATAATCAATTTGCAACACTTACCTTTTGCCTTGCACTTTGTCTTGGATAAATTTGTTCTTTGTTCTTTGTTCTTGTTCTTTACTCTCATTTGATGGCTTGAACAACACTCTCTTGAACAACAAATACTCTCTAATATCAGGTTCCTCATTGTGATGAGCAAGTGATCCCACACTTTCTTGATCTTTTTGCACAATTTGATTGCTTCATTCGGCCCTTATGTGACATTCTCTTGCAAATTTTGGACACTCCCAACTCTTATGACTAGCATATGATTGCATTTGAAGTATTTTCCAACAAAACATCTTCCTCTTCCTTGATAACCACCTCTACCAAAAGATCTTCCTCCTTTGTTCTAATATCCTCCTCTTTCTTTATTAGCTGGCCCACTAGAACTACCAACCCCTTCATCTTGATGAGTTTGTTGTCCCCTACCAATCTGTGCTCCTCCTCCTCTAAAGCCTCTTCCTCTATTTCTCCCTTGTTGATTTTTCTTCCTCATGAGCTTCTCTTCTACCTTAATGGAAAATTGATAGGCCTCCTCCAGAGTTCTTGAAGACACCGGACTTAGCTCATATTGCAAAATATATTTCAACCCATTAAAATATATTGCCACCTTTTCCATATCCTCTTCACTATGGCTTGACCGAGTCACCAACTTGTAGAACTCTTTTGTATATTCTTTTATGGAAATATACTTTTGCTTGAGATTCTGCAATCTTTTGAAAAGATTGCTTTGATAGTCCATGGAACGAACTTTGTCTTCAATTTGGCAACCATTCAATTCCAGGAAGTGATCTTTTCCTTATTTTTCTTTCATCTTTTAGACTGCATGAAATCCCACCACATTGCAACATGGCCTTTAAGCCTTGTACAAGAAAACTTAACTTTTATTTCTTCTGCAACTCCTTCATATTCAAAATATTTGTCCAAATCATTGATCCAGTCAATGGGATCTTCCCCATTTAAGCTTCTAAAATACATAGGAACCTCAATTCTTGGTTTGGCTCCCACATTCATAACAACTCTTATCAATATTTCTTCCACTCCTTCGGGTTCTTCTTGAACTTCATCATCAGTTTATGATTTCTCTTCTTCCTCGACTTCGTTAACATCATCAATGACTATTCCCCTTCGTCATGCCTACTCTATGACATCCAACCTTGTTGATAGGTTCTGCAACATTTTTAGTACTCCTTCCTCATGGCCTCTTTGACCACCACCTCGAGCACCTCCTCTTCTCATCCTTCTTGGTGGCATTCTACCCACTTCCCAATCTCCCATTCTCTTACTACTCTGATACCAAGATAATAGCAAAATGATAAGGGAAAATTGTTTAATTACAATCCCTCTACAATTTTAAAGACTAGAAGTTGCAAGAGTTAACAAAAAAAATTAAGGAAACATCCCAAAAAATGATGGATCCATTAATTAGATCAATCCACAGACTAGGGTGACAGGAACAGTACAACCCCCTTCCCACATTCAATACAACATAATTTTAAAGCTCACAAGTATCAATGGCTCACAAGCACTAATGAAAGCAAGCATAACTTTAATGTAATTATATTGATGCAAACAACTAAGAACAAGGATTCAAAAATAATCAACATTCAATGCAACTGCCCCTGTTGTTCCTATACCCCATCGATCTTTCTCTGATATTCATTCTTGATTATCGTTTGCTCCTTCTTCATAGTCAAAAACCGATCAAACTCTTCCAAGTCTGTCTACCACTTTTTTCACGAGTGTTTATTTTTGTTCTTTCTGCCAAGAAAAATTCGACCTTCTTTCAAAACGTTGATCTCTATACACAGACATAAACTTCTAACCCCAAACTGTGTCGATCTCTTCCTTGTCACAAAATAGTCGATCTCTCTTTTCTAGTAGACCTTCGAACATTTCTTTTTTTTCGTGGTTTTTTTTCACAGTTTGGCTTCTTCCACTATTGTAACTTCCTTTTTCCAAAAGCATGGACAATGAGCTAAAGGAAGCCTCAAGGTTCTTGATTCCACTCAGAATTTTTCACTTTTCACAACACAAGGAATTAAAAAGGATACAAGGAATCCAAAACTAGCAAACCAAAACTAAACTTGCAAACCAAAAACTAAAATAGCAATAGCAAACCCAAAATTGGACTGATGCCCCTACATCAAAACATAACCACAAAGGTATCCTTGACCTATAAGTCCCCAATGGCTCATATTCTTGTAGGCCCACTTTATTATGACAATATTTTCCACTTCTTCGTCTAACATCTAGGAATGGGAATATGCCTTAATGATTCCAAAGTCAAATGTAATTTCCACCTCCCTCATGAATGAATATGAAAGCTAATATCCAAATTCTTAGGAGAATCTCAATATAAAATATTTCTTCAATTACACCATAGGTAGATCTAAGTGCACCTTCCAAGAATGTTGGAAACACATGAATTAGACATAGGATTGTAAGATAAATGGTACCTTAATCCTAGCATTGACTTGAAATTATATATTCCACATACATACAAAGGAAGCATAAATAAATTAAATACAAGATCCAAGTATTATAGCCTTCTTACACCAAGAGAACTTATTTTTGGACACTAGCTTTGTGAGGGAAGTTGTAGCATTTTCTTGAGTGTAAAGATTCTATTACAAGACCTTAATATTCTCTAACATATCCCACACAAATTGTTACTAAAAATTAATATTTTTAGTATGATCATGATGAATTGTATTTCTTGCCGAACAAATAGTACTTTGACTATCACAACCAAATTTTAATAATCCTATAATAAAAATCAATACCTATACAAAAAAATGTAACCAAACCACGTCGTTAAAGGAATGTGTATAATTCATATTGTAGACATGTAAAAATGACCTAATGCTTATCACACATCCTAAATGGCATTTTCTCATCATCAGCATCATTATCACTAAATATCATTGCATTCACATCAAATACATCAAAAGCCTTGATTTTCTCTATTAATTGAATAATATTACATTATTTAATTAATTCACTTTTTCATCACTTTTCACTAATTAAATAAATTTAATTTATTTAATAAAGTCCTAGTCTAACTTTATTCCTCCCGATTAATTAAATAACACCAATTATTTAATTATGTTGCTAATTCACTTTATTCCCCTAAGTCTATTAAATTATTAATACTTAATAGTTTAATTAAATCACTTTCCCCTAAACTAGGGCATGAGCCCGTGGTGCATTGGATGAGTGGTGGTGTTGTTGTTGTGGCCACCAGGGTTCAAGTCTCCAGACTTGACCCGTAGCATTGTTGCTACTATTGATGGCATTGGACCAGCATTGAAAATCACCTTATTCTAAAGAGGGAGAAAGCTCAAGATAAGACCATGCATTGAAGATACCCCTAATGAAGAGGAGGAGCTCGCCATAGTACCAAGAACTTGTGTTTGGGGCCCACTCCCTCACTAGGTTGGTGTGCGTGCAGGCTTTGTACCCCTGTTAGGCTACCATGCTGGGATGAGGTCCCCATTTGTGGCCTCACTGGTTCACAACTCTAGTCAAAACCATGGGTCTTTAGCTCTATTTACGAATTAAAAAAAAAATCACTTTCCCCTAAACATGAATAATTGAATAAATTATTCAAAACATCATTCAAAAAGATCAAAACAAACAAATACAAATTTTTTTGCAAAATTCAAACATAATTTGCACGTTCAACTTCAAAAAGATTAATTAATTAGATCAATTAATTAATTATCCTCACCCACTTTCATGATTAAGCAAATTACGATCCCCCGATTGCTCAATCTGATTGGCTAACTGATCCATTTTTTTTTACTGATTCATCTATTCTTCAATTCCATATATTATTCAATCTATTTCCTCAATGCCACTAAACACTCAAATTGATTTCTTCAATCACACCGATTATGTAATCAAAATCCACTGATTCTTCCCATCTAATTCCTCTCAACAATTTTGAACCGTTGACCAGGATATTCTACTATGTGATCTCAAGCGTTCAATTTGTAACACAAATTCTATATAACAACTTCATTTCTTCTCAAAAACGATCAGAGAATCAACATATTTTAAACAACGAAGTGATGCTGAAATCATAATCAATCTTTTGACAAGCTTTACATGCATTTTCGATCAACACACACACAACTTTGAAGCTTTTGCTATGCACAAATGTAGGCTTCACATTGATACAACAACGATCCAACATCTTTGCGAATACACTTCGACATGGGATGGTAACACTACAGTGTTTGAATTCATTTTGTATTGTTTTGTTTCAATTGCTTTCTTGAATTCATTGTTCTCATAGTTTCATTTCGTGAGTAATGGGCATGAATCATGATCTTTGTTTTGAATTATTAGTTTCAATTCATTAATATTTGATCTTATTGGACACTTGATTTCCCCTTTACACATTCTAGCACGCTCGATGGGACCACGATCCTTAACAATAACATTTGTATGAGTTTTCGAGCAGTTGCAAGTTCTAGAATTGCAATTGAAAAAGTTTCAAGTAGAAGCTACAAAAAATTCACGCGATCGATTTCTTGTTCCTACCGTAGTCGCAAATTTTTTGGCTGCTTCTGCTTCAATATCATAGCCACTTTTGAAAATTTAAACCGCAGTTGATCCTAACAGAGGCGCTTTTGATTTTTTTCAACCGCATTCACTAAAATGACAGGGGAAATTTTTCATTTTTCATTCACTTCTGCTTGGTAAAAAGAGGCCATTTTTTATTTTTTCAGCTGTGGTTGCTTCTAACAAGGCTGCTTTTGTTTGAAAATTTTACTTTTGCTCTGTTAAAGTTTTTTCCGAAAGATGCAAGTTATATTTTGATTTCTAAACGCTCGATTGTTGGTTTAGATGTTAGAAGAGTACGAACGTTGTTTATGCGGGATTTGCAAAAGCATGGCATGAGTTTATCCAAGAACCAACTAACACTTTTATTGTAGAGAAAGCGAACGGCCGAAGTTTTTAAAATTTTTAGAAGCTTTCATAATTAGAAATTTTTTAATTTGGTGCATAAAAATGAACCCCACAAATTCACACACCTTTCGTTTGGTGCTCTAAAACGAACGTTCAAAAAGATTTCTAAATTAGAACAAAATTTCAAATTAGTGCTTTAAAAAGAACATTTCAGAAGGTTTCATAGTTTAAGAAATTTTCAATTTCGGTACCTAAAAATGAACCCCACAAATTCACATGCCTTTGGTTTGGTGCTCTAAAAATAACATTTCAAAGAGTTTTTAAGATTAGAACCACACTTCTTTTTGGTGCTCTAAAAGAAAATGCTTGTCTTTTTGACCAACAATTTCAATATGTTGACAAGCACACAATTTCATTTTTTGTTGACCAATTAAGACAAGGATTGTTAGAAACACTTAGATTGGTGCTTAAAAATGAACAAATCTATTTTGGTTGTACATTGCGATACTTCTTGAAATCTTAAAATATTTTGAAATTGGTGCACATAAAACACAAATTGATATCTTTAACAAATTTCAAGTTTGGGCTTAAAAAGAATATTGCAATGAATTGTACACTGTGTAGTCTGTGTTTGGAAAACTAGGTGTCTATCCTCTCCCCTCACGTCTTTTGGCAATCTTGGGTGATGAAAAGTATTTTGAGTTTCACACATTGTTTTCATTTCAAAGCATTACCTTTAGAGGGTCTGCCTCCTGATTTGTGAGAGGGAACGACCCAAGCGGTAAGTTTTTGTTTTGGTCTGCTATACACATAATTGTGGGTGTGACAAAAGTCATCAACCACTTGTTACGAATGCTCTATACCGACAAAAGTCTTCCCCAATATCCATGAGATGCGTAAAAACCCTTTCTAAGGGCTGGGAGACCTCTTAAATGAGTGAATCACTGCATAAATAGACACTAGATTATCCTGAAACACTGACTAAGAACCAATGTTGTAGAAGCCACCCATTTTTTTGCAAAAAAAATTCTTTGAAGTGGTGCATCGAAACTTTAATTTCAAGAAGTTACTTACCAAGTACGACTTATGGTTGAGTTTAAAACACTCTCCATTCGTTGCATGTAAAATCATCCCTTCGAGGCATGAGGTAATCCCACCTAAAAGAACGTGTTTATCCCAAGGGTATAATTTGTCTTCATAAAATTTTCAAATCTTTCGGTTACTTTAATGAAACATCAAACATTTTTCTTGAATTAAAATGAACACATCAAAACAAGCATTAAACATGGTTATCAAATTTCAAACCCTTTTGACTTAGTGCAAATCCTTTGAAAATAGCCCTATATTTGCACTCCTTAAGGATATCTTAAAACAATATCCCTAATATCCCTAAAGGTTTCCGGATATTTAGGCTCACATTTCAAGTCGCATTAAGGACAAACTAAGCATTGGAAACTACAACTTTAGCATTTCAACTTCCACAAACTTTGAGCTTTTGTAAAAAGAAATGTGCTTAAAGTTGTAGACATTTAGGGTCAAATAGTTTTGGTTGTTGTGGTGCATGATATCACTTGCAAAATCTCAAATCAAATCAAACGAAGTCATTCAAAACTACAAATTTATCCAAGTTGCTGCCAATACAGAAATTGGAAAATAAATTTGCACAAAATACCACTATTGTTGTTGTTTCTACAACACTTGACTTAAAAATTGGTCACAATCAACCTAAAACAACTTGCTTTTTCTCATTGGATTTTGACAGACAATATCAAAAATTGGTTGTTTTTGCAAATCAGAATGCATATGACCTCAAAATTACCGTAGTTGATCCTTTTTCTACCGCACTTGACTTAAAAATCGGTTGCAGTCGACCTAAAACAACTTGCTTTTGCTCTCTATATTTTGACAAACAGTATCAAAAACTGGTCACTTTTGCAAATCAGAACATAGTTGACCTTAAAATTACCGCAATTGATCCTTTCTTTTCCACACTAGACATTTTCTTGGCCGCAGTTGACTAAAAATTGGCCGCTCTTGACCAAATTTCTTTCTTTTTCACACTGTTTATTAGAAAAAAAAAACTTGAAACATAAGCCACTCTTGAAAAATCTTGTCGCAGTTGACTTTCAGAACTGGCCGCAGTCAACCAAAAGTTGGTCACTTTTGGCAAACATTACTGCTCTTGCTCTAAAATTGTCGCTTTTTCCCTACTTTCTGGTGAAAATTGGAATATGATCGTAAACTAGTTATAAAATTTTGTGAGAATAAAACCAATTAGACTCCCAAAACATGTCATAATTTACATCAATCCATTATCTATTTTGCAAAATCAAACACCTCAACCTACTTTTAGAAATTCAAAATCAAAACAAACAACTTGGATCATTCCTTCACTCAAACTTCTAAGATATCAACATTTGCTTGAACCTCAGAGCTAGTTCAAGTAAATTTCCCATAACATATCCTCTAGAAAAATAAGTGAAATATCGATCCAAGTCTTTCAACATTTTGAGTTCCAAAAATAGTGTCATCCCAAAACATCACTCAAACTTTAGGGTCTTGAGTATCACGAAAACCATATCAAAACACCAAGACTTTCATCATTTCACTTTATGACCATTTGGCGTCCAATTTCTCTAGTTCAACAACCAAACCTTACATCACCTATCATACAACCAAGTCTCACACAAATCGAAGGTGAACAAACATATACCATTAGTAGTTTGAGGAGCTTCATATTTGAGAAAAACAAAACACCAACCCATTGGAGAAATGCAATTAACATCCTAGATAAAGAGGAACGAAAAGTAGATATTGCAGCTAAAAGGCCAGTATTACCACCTCCCATGTGGCAATAGACACCATCCTTCAAAACAAAAAATCCCAAAAACAAAGCATTCTTTTATTCCACAGTTAGAAATCACCAACTTCCACAAAATCTTGACTGTTTTTTATGACAACTACATGTTCACAATACAGAAAAAATATGGAAGCAAACAAAAGTAGCACTAGCATGCCTCCAACAAACCCCATGAACAACGGAAGTGACCCATGGGGTTATAGACCAAGCAACCTTGTAACTCCTCAAAAGGAACTTGCATTTAAGGAAACATCAAACCAATCACCAAGTGAGGAAGAGGTAATTTGTAGGCAACAAGAAGCAATGGATAGATCAAACCAAAACCCAAAGGACATGGTCATAAAGGAAGTGGATAGTGAGGAAGAAATAAATGATGAAATTCTTACAACTCTCCAACAATCCCAAGGTGCTTAAATTGATGGAAAAACTCCTAAGAAAGGATCCAAATACTTACTTCTTCAAATTAGCACAAAGTGGTACTAAGTCACCTATAAAATTTAACGTGGAAGGTCTTAAATATCCTCACCTCATTCCCTTAGGAGATAACTCAGTTGTGATATAAATACCCAAACCATTGGAGATTCCAAACATGCCACCAATCTTCTCACAAGGAAATGATCAATCAACGAATAACCCTTTGTTTAGGAAACCATCCCAAATCGAACAAGCAGCAGTGGCCCAACAATATCAAGGAGTTCCATCTCAATACATTCCCCAAAACACTTCATACATTGACCCTTCTCAAAACATACAGAATCAACAAGGGAAATTTCCACAAAAGTACCAACAACAAGGTGGGCCACATGGTCCCCTTCCCAATCAACATCAACAACAAGGTGGGTCACATGGTCCCCTTCCAATCAACAATACCAACAAAAAGGTGGGCCACATGGTCCCCTTCCCAATCAACAACAAGGTGGGTCACATAGTCTCCTTCCTAATCAACAATACCAGCAATAAGGTGGGCCACATGGTCCCCTTCCAATCAACATCAACAAGGTGTGCCACATGGTACCTTTTCCAATCAATAGTACCATCAACAAGGTGTACCACCAATGCACTATCAGGGTAACCTTCAAAAAAATTCATCCCAAAAACAAGGTGTGCCACATGGTACCCTTTCCAATCAACAATCCCATCAACAAGGTGTACCGCCAATGCACTATCAGGGTAACCTTCAATACATTTCATCCCAACAACAAGGTGTATCACCAATGCACTACCAGGGTACCCTTCAACAGAATCAACCACAACAAGGAGTACCACCAACGCACTATCAAGGTAACCCTCTTCAACAAAATCAACAAGGACCTAACCCTCCTTCCACACAACAAGGACCTAACCCTCCTTCCACACAACAAGGACCTAACCCTCCTTACATTCAACAAGTAATTAACCCTCCTTACATTCAACAAGTAATTAACCCTCCTTACATTCAACATGTAATTAAACCTCCTTACATTCAACAAGTATTTAACCCTCCTTACATTCAAAAAGTACTTAACCCTCCATACATTCAACAAGGACCTAACCCTCCTTCCACCCAACATGGTTACCAAGGTCCTATAACTCCACAATACCCGACCTATGACCAAAAAAACATGGTAGGACAACAAAGTTACTATGCACAAGATCCACAAACAAATGTACCAAACACAGAGGTAGGCATGCAACTACAAGCCATGAATCAAAGGATATTAGACATGCATATTGGAAAACCTGAGAAGACCTACACTCTACAGGATATATGTCCATTTCCTTTTGATCACTCTATTACAATGCATCCTCAATTTCCCCCTTACACATTCTCCATTTGTGCGTAGAAAAAGATTCAAATTTGTGTGTGTGTTGATCAAAGATGTATGTAAAGCTTTTCAAAAGATTGATTATGATTTCAGCATCACTTCATTGTGTAAAATATGTTGGTTCTCTAATCGTTTTTGAGGATGAAGATGTTTGTTATATAGATTTCTTCGTAGTTTAATTTCATGAGTAATGGCCATGAATCATGATCTTTATTTTGAATTAGATTAGTTTCAATTCATTTCATATTTGATCTTATATGCATCATCCTCAATTTCCCCCTTACGCATGTATACTATTGTTTTATATTGTACAAATAAACCATTCATTTCCTCTTGTTCAATCAAATCACTACCCCAACAAATAGAGAAAACATCTAGTTCCTAGTGGATATTTGACTATTTAAGTCACCTACCCATTCGTATCAACAAATCCGCGTATATCCAAGGAATTATCCACAACATCAATACCATGATAACATAAACAATAATCAAAAGTACCATACAAATATATAAAAACCCTCTTAACATAATGGCAATGGTCTTTACTAAGATTAGACACAAACTTGCTCAAAAATCCCACTCCTAGGGCAATATTTGGTCTAGTGTAAATAATTGCATACATCAAGGTACCAATAGCACTACCATAATTCAAGTTATAAATATATTAAAAATCATCATCCAATTTAAAACACATCTAAACTAAGCTTATTTCTAATAAGAAATAGAATTCTCATTGATTTATAATCATGCTTAATAAACCACTGCAACATGGTAGCAACTAATTTCTTTGACTTAACCAAAATATTATATGCACCTAATCCCTATTGATCTTTATCTCAAGGATTTATTTTATATTTCCAAAATCCTTCATATCAAATGTGATATGAATATGAGTTTTGAACTCCCTAATCATCACCTTGTCATTACCAATAAATATCATGCCATCCACATACAATACAATGATAGACTATGATCATCAATAATTTTAACCTAAAGATAATTATCCTCCTCACTCATAAAAAACCCTCAATTCAATTTAAAAGAATTATTTTTTTGGTACCACACCTTGGGTGAACTTTTTAAACCATATAAGGACCATTTTAACCTACAAACCAAGTGTTCAACCCTTTTAACAAAAAATTTATCAAGATGTCACATATAAATCTCCTCTTAAAGATCACCATGCAAGAAAACAGTCTTAAAATTCATTTTCTCAATCTCAAAATCATAAGTTGTAGTAATAGATAATAAGACTAATAGTAATTAACTTAGAACTAGGAAAGAAATTTTCATTAAAATTAACTCCCTCTCTCTGGTATTAGCCCTTGGCCACTAGTCTAGCCTTGTACCTCTCTAACATTTTATCTACACCAATTTTCTTCTTTCACACCCACTTGCAACCAATTGGATTTATTCCATTGAGAAAAATACCAAAATCACAAATGCCACAACTATTCAATGTCACTATCTCCTCCTACATGGCGAACATCCAAGGCTCATTATTCTCCAAAAATAGATCCTCCCTAAAAGAGATAGGTTCATCATCAATGCTCTAAATAAAATATACAATAAAAATATGGTGTTTATTTTTCAACTAGATTGTGTTGTCTCATGGAACTTCTCAAGGTAGGAGTAAGATGTTTTATCTATTCTTTTGTATGCTCATTCTATACATCCTCATCTAAGCCTTCTTCCTCCTCTCCATCCTCTAATTCATCAAACAATTCTTCCACTTGTGCATCTTCCTACTTCTCAACCTTAGTTTTAAAAAGTAGTTTTTATTCCATCATTTTCCTTTGGTTGTTCTCAACTTCAAAAAATTCCTAAACTCCTTGAAAATCACATCTCTAGAATAAATAATTTTCTAGGTTAGATATCATATCCTCTATTTGTTAAAAAATGGTTATGGACCAAAAATTCCTAGTTCCTAATTATCATGTCTTCCCTTATCCAATTTTGTATATATGTTATTCCTCTCATTTCCCCTATGTATTCCCAAGGTCTTTGAATTATTTAAGTGTTTAGGCATGTCCAATAATCTAAGTGATTTTTAGTCATCAGAGTTTCAAAACTCCTCATCCTAGCATGCCTTCCTGTCTAAGTCCAATTTTCCTTGAGTCCCTTTTTTAGATTCATCCTTCTCATCATGCCCTTCATCCATTCCCCACCAAAGTGTCATAGTTTCCTTTCCCCTAGTACCCTTCTCATCCCCAACTCTTTACTTAATATTTTTTACTAAGTTACCTTGTTGGAGTTAGACTTGTGACCTCACCTCTTCTTGGGCATCTATTTCTTATCATACCCAGCTCCTCAACCCCACCAATAACTATATACATCTCATCAAAGTGAAACTTTTTCCCATCTTCTTATCTAGACACTTCATCCTAAGCATTTCCAAACCTCAAATCCTAATGAAATCCCTCCATACATCTCATCAGATTCAAACTTTTAGGCTTACCCGTAATTTGGTACCTAGTATTCCTTACCTTCGATCCCTAAATCTCTACCTTCATTCCATCCTTTTGTTATGATTTCAAAATTTTCTACTATGTCATCCCTCTCTACCAAACCCTACCCCTTCCTTTAACTTCATCACTAAGTTAAAATTCCTTTTATCGATATGATTCACCTCTAATCCTTGGCATTTATCCTCTTTTCAAAATTACTTGTTTAAAATTCACCACTTCTATCTACTTTATGGTATGAGTTCCTTGTCATACCTAACCTTAAAATTCTAAAACTCTTTCCATTTCTTAATTTTAATCTCACCAACCTCCTAGAAAATCTCAAAAGTGTCATTAATGTAGTGGTTAGGATCTAAAAACTTGTAGGACCTCTCACCATTATTATAGAAGATATTTGTAGGTCATGGGAAGCACATCCCTGTGTCTTTCTAGTATAAATCTACACACATGGGTATAATTTCTTACGAAAATTAAGGGAAAACAATGCTTGATAAGAATGGGCATCATCGATGGCATACTATTTTGGTATTCAAGGACATTAAATAAAATACTGAAATTATTTTTTAGGATATTTAACAGGTTTCAAAGTCTTCATGGAAGAATATTTATGAAAAATACACAAAAAATCTATCTAGAAATATTGCTATGAGAATGTGTGTTTGAATGCCTAGAGTTGAGGATAAAAATTTAATGTAAAATTAAACTTTAATATATTGAATGCTTTATAGTTTATTTACATTTTGTAAACCTGATTTGAATAGGGTTGTCAATGAATGCAATCATTTGCAATGAAATATGAGTTTTTACATTATCTAATTTAAATATTACAAACCTTAAAGCTTTTTTCCCTAAATATTTAGACAGGGACATTGCATTAGAAGATTCCAAAGCATATAAAATTTTACATCATCGTCATAACCTATGAAGATGGATTTATGATATTTTGGATTATTTTAGATTGTTTATCCTAAGACACATGAACATAAACCTCACAATTGAATACCCTTAAATTTGAAATAGAAGGCTTCTTATCTATCCACAATTCATAAGGTGCCTTTTCAACAAGAGTCAAACAAGGAGATCTATTTTAATCAAATAAAAAGTGATACTTACATCATTTTTCCAAAATTTCCAATCCAACTACATACCACTCAACATACTTCTCTAAAGCAATATTCACCAAAATATTCAGATCTCAACACCATTATTTTAGAATATATTTATTTTTCAACTAAGGCCTTCAATTCCTCACACTTGGTGAAAACTTTAGATTTTGTACACATAAAATAATTTCAAGTGTATCTATAGGAATCATCAATGAATGTAACATAATACCGAGATTTTCCCTAAAACTCACATCCACTTAACCAAACACATTCAAATGAATAATTTCCAATAATTTATTTTTTGTATAGCTTCCAACAAGAAATGAAGATCTATTACATTTAACAAACACATAATGCTCATAGAAATAATTTGTACCACTAATATTTTATTAATAATGGTCCTAAGACACTTTTCATTTATGTGACTTAAACATTGGTTCCACAAACATACATTCAATTTTAATTTTTCTGAGTACATTAGTAAAGTTATAAAATTTGAATGTATTCATCCTAAATAAAATCTCAATCTAAGATCCTTTAGCTACCAACAAATTCACTCTCACCAACCTGCAACTAGACTTATGAATTATCACTTGCACTCCATAATCATTCAACTTGGATATAGAAAGTAAGATCTTGAAAGTCCTACAATAGGAAAAAAATTATCAAACATTTTAACCATTTCATCACTAAAACACAACTACACCTTTCCCTTAACAACTATTTTCTTAGTATTATTTTCATCAAGGAAAACATATCTTGCATCATAAGTTGTATAAGTCAAAAACCACTTCTTTTGGAGAGTCATATGATAGGACCAACCTTAATCAATTAGCCAAACATCATCACTAATAGTGTTAGTAAAGAAGGATGATAAAGGCAAGGCGCCTATGGTGGAGGGTGGACCTGACAAGGATGGTTTTTTTCTTGTTAATCCAAGGGCTAAGGGGAGAGGTCAAAAGAGGGCCTATAAGGATAGACAAAGTGATCAGGGTTTCAATCGTTTTGAGGTCCTGGATAATCAAGCTTTGGATGAAGGGATTCCGACTGAGCTTTCTTCTGGGGCCACTGGTATGGATATTGGGTTGGATACTGGGCTAAAGCAGGCTATTATTGTTCAGCATAAGTCTTCGGCTTTGGAGCAAGGGATTTTTGAGCCTCCTGGTGCCTTGGCAGATGTGTAGGATGATATTGTTTTGGCAGACTTAGCTAAGGAAGTTCTCTCGTCAGGCAAAGGTAGGGGATCATCTCCTACTTTGGGGGTGCTGCAACGCCCCCCTCAAGAAGGGGCATTTTGAAAATTCATCTAAAGTTGGTCGTAAGAAGGATTTGGACAAGATTAAATCTACTGGGGATTTGTTGGTGGAATTTGGGTCTGTTAAGACCATTGAGGCCCGCTTCTCTCAACCTTCCTCATGATCATTCTTTCATGGAATGCAAGGGGGTTGAATAGCACCCCCCATCAAAATGCTATTCAGGATTTGGTTGTGGTCCATTCTCCTGATATCTTTTGTGTTTAGGAGACTAAGCTTCGAGTGGACCTCATGCTTCAACATGCTCCTCGTATTTGGTTTTTTGGTAGGTGTCAGTGTATTGGGTCTAGGGGAAACTCTGGAGGTCTGGCTCTTTTCTGGGATCCACGTAAGGTTGTTCCTCTTTGGTGGATTTCTAGCCTGTCTGCTATTTCCGTGGTGGCTTTGGTTCGGGAATCTGGTGAGACTATTTTGGTTAGTAATTTTTATGCTCTGATTGCATCCAGGGTAAAATCCAGCTTTGGGCTCATATCAGGTATGTATTGTGCACCTCTTCTACCTTGGATCTTAGCTAGGGATTTCAATTATGTGTTGAGTTTGGAGGAGAAAAGAGGAGGGTTTCCTAGGCTTGGTCCTCCTTCAGATCTATTTCAAACTAATGTGGATTCTCTTGCTCTAGTTGATGTTAAACCCTCTAACGGAATCTTCACTTGGAATAATAGATGGAGTGGGCCTGAAGCAGTCTCTGAGCGGCTTGATAGATTCCTTGTCTCTTGTTTTTGGTTGGGTGGTAGTTTGGTCACTTGCTCTAAGATTCTTGATTGGTGTGGCTTTGATCATTGGCCAATTAAGTTTTTTGCTTCTGCTTTTCCTAGTCTAAAGAATCCACCTTTCAAATTTTAGCTTATGTGGCTTCGTGATTCTTCTTTGGGGGATCTTGTTGCTCAGTGGTGGCGGGAGGGTGCCCCTACGTATGGCACAACTATGTATTCTCTTGTTAAGAAGTTGCAATATTTTAAGTATCATATTAAGCGATGGAATAGATCAAGTTTTGGTAATTTTTGGGCCAAGAAAAGAGAAGTGCAAGATCGCCTTGTTGTTATTACTCGCCAGATTTGGGATTTGGGTTTCTCGGAGGCTCTTGGGCTTGCTGAGGCCCAGGCTCTTAAATTGGTGGAGGAGTGGGAGCTTCATGGGGAGATTTTCTAGAAACAAAAGGCTAGGATTGATTGTCTTCAAGAGGGTGACAAGAATACAGCTTTCTTCCATCGTTCGGTGCAAGCTCGTCGGAATAAGTGTTTTATTTCTTCCCTTGTTAAATTTGAGGGTCTTTCGATCTCCTCGCAACAGGCTCTGTCTAGAGAGGCTCGTCGGTTCTACTCTAATCTGTTTACTGAGGATTCTCTTCCTGCAGAGGCTGAGGAGAATATGGTCCTTGCTTGCATTCCTTCTTTGATCTCTAATGATTTGAATGCTTCTCTTCTTCACTCGATTACTTTGTCTGAAGTGGAGGAGGTTGTGTTTGGGATGAATAAAGGGAAATCTCCTGGCCCTGATGGGTTCCTAGTTGAATTTTTCCAGGAGTTTTGGGATATTGTGAAGATGGATTTGTTGGAGGTGGTTCGAGAGTCCCTTCATAGTAAGCAGATACTTTGTGCCCTGAATGCTACTTTTTTGGTTCTCATCCCTAAGAAGGAAGGTGTTGATAGGCTCGAATTCTTTAGACTTATTGCACTTTGTAATGTGGTGTATAAGATTATTAGGAAATTGATTGTTGAGAGGCTTAAATTTTGCTTGCCTGTTGTCATTTCTGAGGAGCAAGGCGACTTTGTGGTGGGTCGTCAAATTCTGGATGGGGTGGTAATTGCATCTGAGGTCATTCTTTCCATGGCAACCTCTAAGGATAGGTCTATGTTTATCAAGTTGGATATGGCCAAAGCTTATGACAGAGTTAAATCAAGTTTTCTTCAAAATATTTTGTTGGCCTTTGGTTTCTCTTTGGATTGGGTGAGCTGGATTTTGAATTGTGTGACTTCTTCCTCTTTTTCAGTTATTGTGAATGGTGAACCTTCAGAGCTTTTTGGGGCTACTAGGGGCCTTCGTCAGGGGGATCCACTCTCTCCTTATTTGTTTATTATAATGGCGGAAGGGCTGGGTCAGTTTCTTAAATCTCAGGTTTCACAAAGCTTGATTCATGGTTGGCAATGGGGGTTGGGCCTGCCAATGCTTTCTCATCTTCAGTTTGTGGATGACACCTCTCTTATGGGTTTGGCTCGTATTCAAGAGGTTGAATCCTTTAGGAAATCCTTGGATATATACCTTGCGGCTTCGAGCTAGAAAGTCAATGAGCAGAATTCTTCTATCTTCTTCTTTAATACTCCCCAGGCTATCTAGTAGCGGATTGCTGCTATTTTGCAGTTTCAAATCGGGTCTCTTCCCTTTGTCTATTTGGGTATTCCTCTTGTTGTTGGTTATCAACCCAGGTCCTCATGGAAGTTGTTGCTTGAAAAGTTGAGGAAGAAGGTTACTCATTGGACTCATCGATGGTTTTCTACAGCTGCTAGAGTGACTCTTCTCAAGTTTGTTATCCAGGCCCTTCCCATCTATAGGTGCTTTGTTCAAACGACACCAATGTACTTAAGGAATTTGATGCTCTCTCATGAAAATTTCTTTGGAGCAGTAATTTTCTTTCTTCAAAGTGGAGCCTTGTTAAGTGGGAATCTATGTATAGACCAAAGCAAGAGGGTGGTCTTGATTTACGCTTTGCTATTTTGAACGGGCATGCTCTTGCTACCAAGCTTTACTGGTGATGGTGTACCAATCAGCACCAGTTATGGGCTCGTATTCTCAACCATAAATATCTTCAGGGTGTGACTTCTTTTGAGGTTCCTTGCTATCCTCTAGAGGGGAGGGGGTCTATGATTTGGCATACTTTGAAAGTGGGGGCACAATTAATTAAGCAGGCATTGTTTTCGATCTGTCATTTGGGGTCTTAGGCTCTTTTTTGGTCAGATTATTGGGATGGTCACCCTCCTATTCTCTCTTCTTTTCCTCACCTCCAGTCCCTTTGTTATGGTTTTATTGTGGCTGGTTGGGATACCGTGGAGCATTATAAGGTTGCGCAGCATTGTGGATCGGTTGTGAGTTTTTATTGGAAGCATCCTTTTGAGTCGCCCCCAGGAGGGTCTGAGGGGGATAGGCATGAGCTTTCCCAACTTTTGGATTCCCATGCTTGTAATTCTTTGAGGGGACTTGATGTCTTAGCTTGGGATAGTTCGGACTTGTCTGGAAAGTACTTTGTTTCTGCTGGTTATAAGCACTTGGGTAGGCAGTTGTTGTGGGACATTGACGTCCCTTGGTGGAAGCAAGTTTGGCACAAGTTGTCTTGGCCCAAGTGCAATTTCTTCATGTGGCTTGTGACTCAAAATTGGTGTCTTACTTGGGATAATTTATGTAAGTGGGATTTTCAA
This sequence comes from Sequoia sempervirens, assembly GCA_007258455.2. Lineage (NCBI taxonomy): Eukaryota > Viridiplantae > Streptophyta > Pinopsida > Cupressales > Cupressaceae > Sequoia > Sequoia sempervirens. The sequence continues at coordinate 42,388,686 of VDFB02109042.1, forward strand.
GGCCCTTTTATGTGTGTTTAGTGTCGGGGTTGTGAAGAGAGTGTCTCCCATCTCTTCTTCCAATGTTCCTATGCTAGGTAGATTTGGAATTTTTGGTGGAGGGTGTGGAATATTGTCTACTGGCATGTTTCCTCATTGGCGGAGTTTGTGAAGCGGTGGGGTAGGGCCCCTATTTCTACCTCCTTTCTTCAAGTTGCTTGGGCCCTTGGCCCATCCTCTATTATCTGGAATTTGTGGTTGGAGAGGAATAGGCAGATTTTTTAGGATGCATTGTTGATGGTCCCTCACCTGTGGTGGAAAAAATTTCATTCTTTAGGGGAAACTATTGCGGCTAAGTGTGATCTAACTGTGTCGTGGGACCCTCGTGATGTTGGTTGTTGTAATCATCTTCATCTTCCTCCTCTGCAAAGGCAGCTCATGCGCAACAAATGTAGACATCCTACCCCGAAGGTGAATAGGGAGGGAAGATGGCCCCCTCCTCCTCAAGGAGTCCTTAAAATAAACTTAGATGGCTCTTCTTGTGGGAATTTGGGTCATGTTGGAATTGGGGGTGTTGGTCGGGATAGCTCTGGAGAGGTCCAGTTTATCTTCTTTGTTTATAAGGTCCTTCATACTAATAATTTAATGGAGGCTCAGGCCATTTTATTGGTTGTGGAGCGGGGCAGTCAATTGGGATGGCGAAGGATCATATGTGAATCTGACTCCCAGGTTGTGGTGAACTTGTTGAATAGGCAGCATTTAGATGATGTGAGATGGTAGTTGGCTTTGATTGTTGAACAAATTCTCACTCTCTATGCTTCTCTGGAGTATATTACTTTCACTCATATTCCTAGAGAATGAAATGGTGTTGTTGATTGCTTGGCTAAATGGGCTTCTGATCATATTCATGATTGGAATTTGGTGGATCAGGGTCAACTACCCCCAGATTTGTCTCAACAGTTGGATCATTTGGTGGAGCTTGATAAGGCTATTTAATGCCCTTGCTTTGTAACTCTTTCCTGTTTTAATAAAAAAATTACCCCTCCTTGATTTTATAAAGATAAAGCAAGCATCATTTTCACCATCATCAAAAGATTTATTTGTGAAGGAATTTGCATATTTCTTCTTTTTTATGTGTTCCTTCTTCACACGTCCTCTCCTCCCACAACTCCAACACTTTTCTGTACTATTCTCTATGTTTTTTTACCATCCTTTTAATCTAGATCTATCATTCTTTTCATCCCCCTTAGACCCTCATTTTTCCTTGGACCTTCCTCAAACATGTAGGGCATCCTTTGAGCCATCATTAATGAATTTTCTTCTCATCTACTCTCAAAGAAAAGTAGAAATGAAACTATCCAATTTGATTTTTGCACCAACACCATTAATGGAAACAATTAATTTTGTCCAAGATTCAAATAAAGAAATGATAAGATACATTTATATTCTTCCAACTTAACATCTACTAAAAAAAGCTAATTCAAAATTAAATTAAAAACATTCAAATAATTTGTAACTTAATCACCATGTTTCATTTTCAAAAAATACAATTATCTTTTGAGATACAATTTATTTGTTATACTTTTAGTTTGGTAAATATCACATATCATCTTCTATAACTTGTATGTATTGGTCTCCTTGGAGACATCTAAGAAGACAAAATCTACAAGGCACAACCAAATGGTTCCCCATGCCTTTTTGTCTAACTTTAACCAATTTTTTCAAACATTCTAAATGGCTTATTTTCATTTGCAACAAGCACCCATTAATCTCATTCTTCAAGAAGATATTGTATATTTAACTCCCATATCTCATATCTAATATCATTAAATTTTTCAATATACACATACAAAGTAGAGGCCATGGTTTTTAATCCTTCACAAATCTACAAAACCACACAATGCAAAAGCTCCAATTATAGCCAAAAAATCTTCAACGCTAAACAGAAGGGTGTCCCCCTCTATACAAAATTATTAGCTCTAATAAAAATGTTGATAAACAAGGTGAAACTATTGCAATAAAATCTTCTTCTAAGTGTATGAAAATCTAAAATCAATTCCTTAATACAAAATTACCATAAATGATATGTGAGGATGCACAAATCAACAATTTAGCTAAATTTAGCAAACTATAATAACATAGTATTTATGTGGAGATACCCTTTTTGAATAAAACTATACCAACGAAAGAGGACAAATATGTATTAATGTTCAATGTATATGATACAATATCAACATACTACATTCTACATTGTGATATCATTCTAGTAGCACATGTGTACCTATACAATAATTATATTAAAAACTGTCTCATGCATCCAATATATAAGCAAAGAGATGTCAAAACCATCAATGGTTTAAACAAAATAATGGATACCAAAACCAAGGTATCACACAAAAAATCCATGCCCACCTTAGAGAGCATCTTTTAAGAATAGTAAATACATTGGTGAATTCACATGGATATTACAAGGGCTCAATAAATGAATCCTCAAATAGAAAAAATAACCATCTTTGATCCATAATTCCCTTACAACTCACACCCTCAAGTCTAGCACTCCATTTTGGAGACCACTAACCCATGTGGGTCCCATCCATTGTGGCAATATTCTCCACTTCCTCTTAGCACCTAAGCATGTAAATATACCTTAAATGAGTCTAAAATCAAATGTAACCCCACCATTGTGCTCCACCTCCATCATAAATATATATGAAAACTAATATCAAGTTTCTTAGGAGAATTTAAATATAAAATTGAAACATAGAAAAATAGGTGATGATAAAATGGGTAAATGGAGAATGTATGCACCTATCTTTCATCTAATCTCATTAGGAAAAAGAGATCCCCAAAGGTAGGATTTACTTTCAACCCTTAAGTGATTCAACCCTATTGGAGATTTTGTTGTTTTTCTTATGACAGAAAAGTGTAAAGTATGATTGAAATTCACTTTGGGGAGATAAACTAAAAATGCTTAAAGATCTTAATTATGCAATGTAAAGCTTGAAATGTATATTTAAAGCATAACACTAACAAAAAATACAATTTACAGGAAGATTTGGGGGTTGTGAGATGATATCTGTTAACCTAGAAAATATTGTCCCGAAAACTATCTAAGGACGCTTTAGCCAAATCTAGACACCCCAATATATGATTGAAAGGCACTTTTGGGAGATGAATAAAAGTGCATTAATGATCTAATAATTGATATCTAGCACTTGGAATGAAAAGTATTATGATAGTACTATTAGAAGCAATCATTAACTAGCAGATTTGAGAAGGTTAAGATGGTTTGTACCTAGCTCCAAAAGTGTCATAAGGCGTCCTATTCTGCTGAATGTGTCCTTGTATCTTTTTTTGAAAATTCTTTTTTGTAGTCCTCTAATGTTGGATCTAAGGCTTCGATTTCTCCAGTTTTTATTATCGGAAGGCTGAAAAAAATTCTATAGATGAGTTTCCGAGTCTTGACAACTTTGACAACTTTGCAGTTCTAATCCAATTTCACTTCACCTATAAATCTACAAACACATAAAGTAGATTTTTTGTGTTTTTGGTGTATAAGGGTTTGTTGTTGGCATGTGGTGACTAATCATGCTATATTGTACACTTTTCATGTATCCTCGCGGGGTCCGGGGTCGAGTTAGGCCCTGGGCGGGGGTTTGAGGGCGGCAACCCTCGAGAATTTTTTTTTCTCTTATTTTTTGCTTCGTCACCAACAAGATAAAAAAATGACTTTATAAAACCCTAATTCTAGAAGCTTCTGAAAATCTTGTTATAAGCGGTTGGGATGGGAGTTGTAGTACGACATTATTCGCGAGATTGTAATATGTTTTTGCACTGGATAATAAAATCATTGGATGGTTGTGGTTTTGTGGATGTAGCCCATATTGGGTGAACCACGTTAAATTCTTTGTGTTTTCTTGTTGCCGCTATAATTTTTCTATGTGTTTTATTTCTCTATTTTATTGATCAAATCTACATTCAACTATTAGACATCCGCCTTCTAACCCTAACATTTTCCTAGGTCAAACCCTATTTTGATAAACACTAGCTTGTTGCAACTCACCAAACCCTTTAATGGCTGCCCTTGGAGGATTGAAGTCTAACACATCACTCTAAAGATTAGATCTTACATGAAATGGCTTGATTGGATGCTTGATTTGACACTTGATTTGATGCTTGAAAACTTGAAACCTACATCACAATGTTAGCTCCAAAAACATGCATGAACAGACATAAATCTTGACATCATGATAGGATCTTGAATGTTGTTGTAGATGACTAATAAATCCACTCTTCAATGCTCTTGACAATAATAATTTTTCTTGTGAAAGTTGTCTCAATGCTAGATGTTTTGAATTGATAAAAAGACTATATTTATAGGTGATTTTCTAATTTCCTGAAAATTAAACATCAAAATCTGACAATTGAAATTTGAATTTTAAACATTAAAATACTACCAAAAATATATTAAAAATTGGGATCCTAAACTTAAGGAGGACCCAAACCTAGGACACACATTTTCCAAGATGTGTAATTTGATGTTTGCAATTGTTTAATGTAGGCCCCCCTTTCAAAAAATGAAATTAATTAGGATTTAAATGCATAATTAGGTCAATTAGAGGCTTAATTAAGTCCAATTAATTAGGGGGTGCAAACATAGTGTGAAAATGTAAAGGAGTATATTTTTCAACACTACAAAATAAATCTCCAGTTGCACCCTAGGTATCCAAGTACGCATTCCAAAAGTGTTGGAAATACATAACATAGACAAAGGATTGCAAGGTAGATAGAACCTTAATCCTAACAATGAATTTATAGAATCTATGGATTTAGAACATATATTGAGGCTAAGTCATGTTAAGATCAATGGTTCAATCCATTTTTAATCAACAATTTAAATATGAATGCTACAACATGGTGTTTGACCCATTTATTTTAGACAGGCACTAGCTTTTGACCTCGTGAAAATTGTCCTTGTTTAGAAGATTAAATCCTTGTGTTTAGGGTAAAATAAGTTATTAGTCTTGTAGAGGAACCCTTTAATATCTTCAATGTTAGTATTGGAGCCTCTAATAACCCCACTATTCATTTGAGGCCTTTTTATCTACCCAAAATCACATGTTTTGTATAGGGGTAATCTTGCTAATGAAAGGGGTGATTCCAAGATTTTCAAGGTTGATTTTAACTAGTAATAGAGGTGATTATGATCAAAAGGAACAATACCCAAACAATGGATAGTTCTTTTCCTTTTCCAAAAAGGTTTCCTAAGGGAAATTTGACTGTTGGGATTTGATTTGCTTTCCTATCAACTTAGTTTGATGGTATTTTATGTTATTTTTCAAGTATGCTTCATTTTGTGTCGTAAGATGCACCCTATGAGGAAACTATCAATCTCTTGATAGATTAGGTTGAGATAATGAGTTTTTGTACTATGCAACCTCTTAGTTTGACATTAATTATGGTTTGGTTATCATTTTGGATATGTGATTATGTCTTAGTTTGTTTCAAGGGATGAAATGATGCTTGGGTTTCTTTGAACTAGGAAATAAAGGTTTGTTCTCATTCTATTCTTACTCATTCATGAGAGGTCTAGTTAGTGTTTTTATACCATGAAACCATAATTAGAGGTAACTTTACCCTTTCACATAGTTGTCATGGTGATATCATCACACAACAAAGGTGACTCTTCTACTTGTGTAGAAATTATTTGTGCATTGATGATGTGTACTATGAGTGTTCATTCATTCATTATCTATTAATGCACGAGAAAAAGCTTTGAACATTATAATATTCTATAAGTTCAAGAGAAAATGTGGAATTTGGTAGCATAGAGATCCAACTTTACACATTCTCCCTTCTCATCTCCTTTTTCATGTTCCTTTTTCATTAATATTCATTTAATCAATGTAATTACAATTGACTTGGAATACTTTAGTCTTCCATTTTCCAATGGAACAAACCAGTAATAATTTGTTTCATCTTTGAAACATAATGCAACTCCAAGATTTATTTGACATTTAGATCCATGGTGCCTTTGCATTTCTCTAACCATCCTTCTTTAGAGTTTGAAATAAATTAATTTAAGCAAGTTGCTTCCTCACTTTCATCGTCATTCCCTATATCAATTGCATATTTTTTACCCTTGTTTTTAATGGAGAATCTATTCTTTTTCAAATTATGGTCAACTTTGGTTCCTATTAAGCTTACATGAATCAAAAATGCATCATTTTTCATGCAAATAGATAACATTTTTTAATAAACATATTTTTAGTTCCAATTAGTACCTTTTGTGCCATTAGAACTAAGAGAACTATGATCCCTTGGTTCACTCCCACTAGCTGAAAATTTGTCATTTTTTTAGATTAATCATATTGATGTTCATACTCAATTTTTTCTTTAGACAACCCTTGTCATTATGATATCTAGGTTTACATGATCTATAGGACATTCTTTCTCTACTATTCTCATGAAATCCCTCAAATCAATAACTTGCACTAAGCACTCACAAAGTAACCCCATTCACTACATTGTTGATATTATATTATAGGGTGACTTTTGGAATCATTGTCTAAGTTTGACCTCCCCTTATTATTTTTTCTTCAATTATTATTCTTATGTATACAATTTCATCTAGAGATGTTTTATTCTTGTACGACTTCAAAGGTATTGTGGGTGTAGTTGGATACTCTCCATAATTAAAAGAATTTGCACACTCCTAGTCTTTAAGAAGAGATGCATTTTTAGTATTATGTAGTTTCAGAGGTGTTGTGGGAAAATTTGACTACTCATCCTATGTGAATATTTCTTTTGCACTATTATTCTTTAAGTTATACAAGTAGTCCTTAGTTGAATGTCCCATTAATTGACACATTTTGTAGAACACCTTTTTGGGAGAGATATCCTTCATGTGGCCCTTTGTCTTGCAATATGTGCACCACAATTTTTGTTGGCCACTTGATAGACTCATTTATTCAAAGCATGTCTTTCCATAGGGATTGAACCAATCTTGGTTCACCATCATCACTTGCATCAAAACAACTATCATCTTCACTTTTTCTTCTAGAGAGAGAGGATATCTTGCTTTGACTTTCAATGTCCATTACTCTATTATATGCCTCCTCATAAGATGAATGTGGCACAACCTTCATTTTTATTTATAATGATGGTATGAGTGATTCGATGAATTCTCCATATGTGTGTTTTGTGACGTGGGAAAAATGGATTTAAGGTCTAAATCACACTTCTACATCATATTGGAAAGGAACCAAAAATAATCACAAACACTCACTTAGCTACTAACCTCTATGGAAGGGACATAATGGTGGATTAGGGTTTTGATTCTTTTTTGGGGGATGATTGATTAATTAATTATTAACTTGATTTGATAATGAAAATGTGTGTCTATGTCAACTATGAACCTGCAACAATTTGATGCTAGTATAGAGAAACATAAAACTAAAACACAATGAATTACATAACAAAGTGCAGAGACAGAGAAACCTATCATATGAATTTGGGATCAAATTGGTTAGAAAAGGGCACTAGCGCCCTAGAAATAGAAGTATAGATCTCAGATGGTCACAATCTATAGATTCTTCCTTTCTATACTTGGCTTCAGAACTTCATTTGTTGATAATTAATTCAACTTTTCCTAATTTGTTGATATATGAGGCTTGAATATTTGATCTTATAATTAGGTATTCAATTCTTTCCCAAATCCACTTCATATTTATCATTTGCACATAAGAGAGGAGAGAAAGGGTTGTGCCATATAGGGACTTTCCTTAAGTAAAACTTTGTTTTGGTGTTTCCACTTCCACAATGCTATGATGATGTAAAGAGTTCTTATCCTTGGTTGAGTAGAGGAAAATGGACAAAAAAGAATGATAAATGTTGCAACTTACCACTCAAATTTTATTTTCTTGATAGACTGAAGTCATTGTACTCATCTCATACAATAATAATTGGTTGTTTGATTGAAAGTCTTACAAGGGTTATTACCCACAAAACAAATGAACATAAAACATAAATAAAATCACATATGAACTTGATGCATTACTAACATGAATCTTGACTGATAATAAGTGTTATGAACTTTGTTAATTATGCTCTTGACTGCTTTTTAGAATGCTCAATTGCTCAATCAATTCACTAGGATTTCAAATGGTGAAAAATACTTGTATTTATATATTAATTCCTTTTCCCATAAAATTAATTATCAAAAGCTGAAAAATGAATTTAAATTTATAAATATTAAAATGTCAACAATAATATATTTAAATTGGGGCCAAAATAGGCTGGACAGGGGTGCTAGAACTCTATTCCAAACCTATTTTGGATCTTAAGTGTCGTTAAATAAATGTTAAATAATAATTCTCAATTTAATTTTGGTTTTCCGAAGATGACCATAAAATTAGCAATTTAAGAGCGCAATTGGGTCTAGACACATAGGAGGGAGTTAAACCTAATGTGAAATTGTCGAGGGTTATAATTTACAACAACACATTTAGCCCCCACTTTAGTGAGAGTATGAACTTACGCTCATGCTCACACTCTAAAAATTCACACACAATCGAATCCAGAAATCACTTAACAATAGTATTTTTATTTATTTATGCATTTTTCAATTTATTATTTCAAACTCCATTGTATATATGTAGATGGTGTACAGTGATTTCTGGTACAAATTTTTGATCTAGTTATGATGCATAACATTCTTAGGAGGAGTTAGTTCAGTTTTTCAACCTGTATATATGAACATACTTGTTAGGGGGAGGTCCGATATGTCATGAAGACTATTGTATGCATCCTTCTCCCTTGATGTCAAAGGGGGAGAATAATTTTGGAGATTTTTTTGGCATGTTTCCATCAATGACAAAGGGGGAGATTGTTGGAAGAATAAGGAGGTGTCATTGATGAACTTGTTGGCAACATGAGCATGTGGAATTAGCACAAGGTATATTGTTATGCTTTGTAGTGTTGTCATTGATATCCACATTGTATCCTAGTACGAAGACTATGGTGTAGATCAGTTTGGCTGAAGATGATTGTGAAAGACAATTTTGCAAGAAGGTTTGATCCAGTGAAGGCAATAATTGTGGAAATTGACTGTCAATTCAAGTGGTTCTATGAACAGGAGATCCAGTGTTTGGGTCCGCATTAGTCTGTTGATGGAGATTTTGCTCTACGCTTCTAACATAATTTTGTTGGTTGATAGAGGAACCTAATTCCATAGTTTCATCTTGTTTTGGTTCCTGGTTTTGGAGTTATGAGTAAAAAAAGTTCGGCTTGGCAGTTTTAGGCGTTTCTAGTACACTACATGTATGTGTTGATGAGTTTGCACTTGTCCGCGGATTGGAAATTTTCTTTGTGGATTTGTGAAGTTTTTGAAAAGTGTCAAATTATTGTGTATTCTAGTTGGCATAAAATTTAGAGGTTTGTGTGTCAGTATATGGGTGTACAGTTGGAAAAGTTTATAATTTTGTCATTATCAGTGCTGACCTAATGAGTTATGTGTGTTGCAAAGGTTAATAATGTATTGATATATTATGTGGGTGCCATTTTAGGTTTGTGTTGACTTATTTCAAATTTTTATAAGGTTTGAATCTTGGCGTGAAGTGTGTGTGGATAGATCTTGAGCCAAAAAGCTATATTTTGTTTATTACATCTAATTAGGCGACTAATTAGGATGACCTAATTGATGTTATAGGTGAATTGGATATATAAGTTAGATCATTTTTTATATTTCATGAATGATGATGTGTGACAAGAGTTTGTGGATGTGAATTGTGCTAATCTAGAGCAAATGCAGAGTAGAGTAGAGTGTTGATTCAGATCAATATGAAGAGTTTTGAGTCTTTATTCTGAGCTTCATTGGAACTATATTTCATGCATATGATAGATGCAATCATAACAGTTCAAATCTGGTTGTGAGCCACAATCTCTTTTATCTCTTTTATTTCTCTATGGTTAGTGAGTCCACCTACAACAAGCACTTATGTAATATACTATAACCGACTATAATATATTGTGAGCTAATCCTCACTGTGGTTTTTCCCATTTTGAGTTTTCCATGTAAAACTCTTGGTGTTCATGTGTTATGTGATGTTGAATGTTTTCATGCTTTCCTTCATTACTACAAAATGAATATGTTATGAGTATTGGATGTTTAAATGATTAAGTGATTTAAAAGAATATTGATTCCCCCCTCTCAGTATTTTGAGTGTTCAACAGTTATATATATATATATATAACTGCTACAAAACAATGCAACTAAAACTAGGAACAGATCTGGACAGGAGACTCAAAGAGACTATCATCACTAAAATCTAGTCCAAAACAGTCTAGACAAGGGTGTGGTGCCCTAACCAAAGGAGTTAAATTTCAATGCTTTAAAAATATGGAACTGAACTATAATGTTTGAAGATCTAAATTTGCAGAGGTTCGGGTCTGGATGAAGACAATTTTTTGAAAATTCACAAAACCTTGATTTTTCTATGTGAAATACACAATCATGCATAAAATTCTATGTTTTGTAGTAATGCAATATGCTCATAAGACAATTTCTAGATTGTAAAATGAAATAATTGACTGGATCTACTTTGAAAAAACCAAAAATTAACACTTCATCTTTTGAAATGAAAAATATTATGCAAATATTTACTTTTTAAATACTTTTCAACAACATATTATGCATAAATGACAAATTCAAACAAACTAAGATTGCATTCAAGATTTAAAATGACAATTTTAAGATCTCAAAATATTTTTAAAATGCAATAAGCATCGAGTTCACCAAAATGTGATGTGGGAAAAAGGATCTAAGATCTAAATCACACTTTCTCCTACATCATATTGGAAAAGAACCAAAAATTATCACAAACACCCACATGGCTACTAACCTCTATTAAAAGTTAAAATGGTGGATCGACGTTTTGGTTCTTTATTAGGGGATGATTTATTGATTAATGATTAACTTGATTTGATAATGCAAATGTGCATCTAGGTCAACTATGAAACTATAACAATATAATGTTATTATTGAAAAACACAAAACTAAATTACATAACAACAAAGTGTAGAGACATAGTAACCTGACATATGAATTTGGACTCAAATTGGTTGGACAAGGGCACTAGTTCCTTAGACCTAGAAGTATAGATCTCAAATGGTCACATTTTTTACATTCTTATTTTCTAGACTCAGTGACAAAACTTTGTTTGTTGATGATTAATTTCACTTTCCCTAATTTGTTGACATATGAGGCTTAAATGCTTGATCTTGCAATTAGGTCTTCAATCCTTTCCCAAATCCACTTTAGATCTATCACTTGCACACAAGAGAGGAGAGAAAAGGTTGTGTTGTATAGGGGCTTTCCTAAGTCAAACCCCATTTTGGTGTTTCCACCTCCACAACAACTATGATGATGTAAAAAGTTCTTACCCTCGATCAGGCAGAGGCAAATGGGTAAAAATGAATGATAAATTGAAAAATGTTGCAACTTACCACTTAGATCTGCTTTCTTTGATGGACTAAAGTCATTGTACTCATCTCATCCAAGGAGAATTGGTTGCTTGATTGAAATTCTTGCAAGTGTTTGTACTCACAAAATAAATGAACATAAAACATGAACAAACTCACATATGAACTTGATGCATTACTAACATAAATCTTGACTGATAATAAGTGTTGTAAACTCTGTTAATTATGGTCTTGAATACTTTTTAAGATGCTCGATTGCTTGTAATCAATTCATTAGGATTTCAAATGGTGAAATACTTGTATTTATATGCATTAATTCATTTTTTCACAAAATTAATTATCAAAAGTCAACAAATGAATTTAAATTTATAAATGCTAAAATACCGATAATAATATATTTAAATTGGGGTAAAAATAGGTTAGAAAGGGTCGCTAACCCCCTAGTCCAAACTATTTTGGGTCTTTAAGTGTTGTTAAATAAATATAAATAATAATTCCAATTTAACTCTAATTTTTCGAATATGATCATAAAACTGACAATTTAAGAACACAATTGGTTCCAAGCACATAGGTAAACCTAGTGTGAAATTGTCAAGGGTGACAATTTATGACGCAACATGTTCTTTCTCTAGTTTTCCAAGTACTTCAGCCTACAATTGTATGTTCTTACATTCTACTGCTTTTATTGTCTAGTGTTGCATATTTTTGCAACATTTTCACTATTGTCCCAAAGAAGCTAAAACTCCTTCAAAATAATAGCTTTTCCCATGTATTTCAATTTGAGGTCAATTTCAATGTAAAATTTATCACCTCTAAGGGTTGTTGAAAATTAGTACAATCGTTGGATTTATTTTCATTTGTCCATTCAATACCAAATGGTTTTGCATGTCTTACAATACCCATCTAGACCTTCATATCCATCTCTAATAAATTTGTGCAACTTTTGCCTTTCTACACTCAAACTAGCTAGGGAAGTTGTCATTGCTTGTCCTTGATGCAAGTTTAGTGAGTGGAACATTCTCTTAAAGAACTTCTAATTCAAACATACATGTGCTCTCACAGCACTCTCTAACACATTAGAATCCTTGATACATCCAAAGGCTTTGGTGATCTATACACTAGTATTTCCCTCATGCTCCCTTCTCTCCAATCCAATCCTTTGTCCCAATGTTTTTAGCACATTTTCTTCTATTGGTCATATTTTAATACCATGGACATTACCTTTGTATGCTTCTCTTTTTGCTACAATGAAGAAGTCCTCTGAATCCATCTCAAAATGAAACCTTCCTTCATTCAAAACATAAGAGGAAGTTGCCTAGCAACTTCAACCCAAAAATCTTTGTAATTTGTTTCTTCGAAGTCAATTGGATGTATAAATTCCTTCATTATTGACTACAACCAACTTGCACTTTTGCTTTGCCTCTAACATTTGTTTTAGCATCAAGAGTGCATTGATTGGATTTTCTATTGTGGTTCAAAGTCTTCTTCCTTCTTGTTGTTGTATTAGTCTCTAATGTGAGCATCTAATTTCTTCATCCATCCCTAGGTTGTGATCATCTCACTTTTATTTGGACTCAAATGGCATTGATGTCCCAAGGTATAACATTAATCTTCACTTTGCTCTTCTTCCTCTCCATGGATTTTTTCTTTGTAACTTGCTAGATTAATTGAAGATAGTGTGCTTTGCAATGTTCAACACAAAGGTCCTATATTACAATGGAGAGCCTTGCAAATAATTGGAGTAGTTGATTCAAAGTGTATCCATGTCTACAAGTTGTTCCAAATTATATCCAACAATATTTGGATCTCTCAACATCTTTGCAAACATGTTCCATACTAAAAGATCCCAACACTATTGAAAATATCATGTGATTGTTCTCCTTCTTGGTTCGTTCCTACTCTATTGATAGGCCTACTCATTTATGTTCCATTCTAGTGCCAAAAATCAATATCATTGACTAAAAATTCTTTATGAATTTGACCCAACTTTGTATAGGCAATAAAATGTCTAATACTAAATTGTTATACTACCAAGTACAATACAAAGAAAATGTGAAAGGAAATACCAAATGAAATTGTAGATGAAGTGCAATGATTGCTTTATTCCAAGGTAGTTATTGTGCAACTAAATATAGAACGTAAGAGGTTGGTGTATAAAATCAAACTCCTTCGCTAACTACAAGAAGCATAATTAAAATGTGTGGATTAGAACACAAACAGTCAACAACCACACAACTAATTCCTAGCAACTACCCATGAGCTGACATGTGACTAAGATAATATGTTATAATAACAATTGCAAATTAAGGGCAACGTCTATACAACATTCGGGATGCACATTTAACAGCATTTGACCATATTTATTAATTAATTGAAATTCAGAATACAACAGTATTCTGAATTTCAATTAATTAATAAATACGGTCAAATGTGCATCCAGAATGTTGGATAGACAACGGCCAAATTAAGAGAATCCAGCCTATTAATTAACAATTAGTCAATTCAAACATGGTAACGAAACATAAAAAATGCAAATTAAGAGAATAATCCAACCTCTTAATTAAGAATTAGTTAGTTACAAACATGGTAATGAAACATGAAAATTGCAAATTAAGAGAATGACAGTATATTTCAAAACATCTTCTAGGCTAACGATGGCCAACAATAAGCTTTCAATTCTGGATAATATACTTTTTTCATTTTTTTGAGTCTCTAGGGCACCCGAAACCCTTCTTGGACGAAATACTAGGCACAAAACAATGAGGCAATTAATGTGGTTGATATAGCAATTGAGGACATCTATTACGGTAGATTCAAAATTTGGGGAAAAAATGGCAACTCTGAATGCAAAGGTACAAATTGCTCTCTTCCCAATTTTGAGGCTGCCAAGCAGCACCCAACCAAATTAACAAAATATAAGCCCTATTTAAGGTGTGGATGCAATCCCAAACAAAAGCTTTCAATTGGACACCATTTCTTGCTATAATTGATCCTTGTGTTGTAAGAAAAGATGTTTTTCACTCTTTTTTGACGATCTCCAGGGCACGTGAAACCCTATTTGGATGAAATTTCAAGCAAAAAACAATGATCAATCTTAAAAGTGAGGGCATATCTTGCAAGACATCTGTTAAGGTCAATTCAAAGATCGAGGGCATCAATCGTTTCAGCCGAAAAACAGTGTACAAAAACCGGTCTGGAGACACTTAATATCTTACCAGAAAGAACATTCCAGACATGAGCTTAGGAAGATAGAATGTACTCTAGGGATGTTATCTAAGGGCCACATCCCATATTGTAACTATAAGTAGATAGAAAGATCTGTTCACCACTAATAGAGAGTAATATATAGAGTAGGAGTAGCATAGAGCAAATTGTAATAGAATAGGGAAGAATATAAAGTATTGACTATAATGGAGATATAAGGAATGTAATGAATGATTATTAATATAATGAATATAAGGAATTTTGAATTCTGATCTATTTTGTGTGGATGTTATTTTATTCTGATTTACAACTACTCTTGGATTTGGAATACCTTCCCATGTTACCTTAATAGGACCAACTACGGGGTTAAAGACTACAACTAGCAAAGATCATTTGGGTACAAAACTTTGATTTGTATCCCTCAGATTTCTTTCTAACTCCAGTTTCGTTGTCGAGACCTTGGTTAGGTTCTATTGAGGCTTAGCGATTTTTTTTTAAATTCTAAACATTTTATCGGACCAAGACACAAACAAAAGATGATGAAACAAATATAATCAATCAAAATTCCCTCTTCTTGACGTCTACCCTGTGAGAGGGGGTTAGGCACCAAGGGAATGGTAAAAGAAAGGGGGAAAAGGTCTAAAGAGACCTATGAAAAGATGTGACTATTAATAAAGACTATCGGATAACTACCATGGGACACAATATAGGAGTAATGCAATCCCAAATCTTAAACACCCATGGCCAAAACAAATAAAAGAAATTCACGAGAGATTGAGGAGCAAATTGACTTGCAAAGAAAAGAGAAAATGGCCAGCCCCAACGAGGAGAAGAGATAGATACAAGTGTCAAAAAGAGAAGAAAGACATAGAAGAATGGAAATAACAAAGTCAAGGTTAGAGTGTGCCATTGGGGGTGTTGTTGAGTGCGTCATTGTGGGTGCTACCGTCAAAAGAGAAAAGGATAGTAGAAAGAAAAAGGAGAAAATACCAAAGAAGATGAGTTTCTTATTAAAAAGAACCGAAAGGCTTTCAAGCAGTTTCGAATGCACAATCAAGAACCCAAAAGCTTGCCGATAGAGGAAAGTTGTAGCATAGAGGCTCCTACTTCGTAGAACCTTCATTAAACCCTAAGAAGAAACCAGACTTAAACGAAATTACAATTAAATTATATGACATTTTTAAAGAGTTTCTACAAACTTCGGATAAAGTCCTATCGATGAATGATGAATATTTATAAAAATTAAGTAATACAAGCATAAGTAAATTAAGAAAAGAGAGAAGAAAATAAAAAGGAAGAGGAAAACAAGGGCGAAGAGGCTAGACCATTAACTAATCAAATGTCATTTACTAACAAAAAGGCGAAAATAAGTTATGAAGAGTCACAACCCTCGGACCGGGATTCATCCCCATTAAGGTCTAAAAGTAGAAGAGTTGTAGCACAAGAGTTACCAAACTAAAAAGAAGAGAGGGGAGAAGCAAGAGCAAAAAGAAGAGTAAAGAGCAGGACACCCCTTGGAATGAGATATTAGGAGAAGGCTATCTTGACATCAAACTTGTGAGAGATAAGGGCAGAGAAACTAAACCCCAAAATAATATTAAGGAAACTAAACCGGTAAAGAAACCAGTATCCAAACCTAGGAAAACACAAAATCTGAAACAAGGTTCAGATGCTATGGATACCATAGTAAAAATCCTTGTCTTTGGAACAGATACTACTAAAGCCGTAGAACATGTATTCCTTCTAGAGTCTATATGGGAGAAATTGTGAAAAAATGAAGATAAAGACAAGTTATTAGACTTTGTGGAATCACTAAGAAAAGAAGAATTGAATGGTACATGAAGAATTACCCACAACATAAAGCCACATGGGAAGAAGAAAAGAATTTTTAGCCAACTTTGGGGCACCGAAAGTTCCAACTCAAAGTGTTACCCGGATGAGGAACTTGACACAAGGAGACAAGGAATCAATTGAAAACTATGAAAAAAAGTTCAAAGAAGTTTGCAAAAAATTGGAGGAACCTTTAATAGAAAAATAGAAGATAGAATGGTTTGTCGGATTGCATAAGGATATTAGAGCCAGATTAGATGGAAGATTCTTTGACAAATATACTAACCTAATAGTTATGGCATACCATATTGAATCTCAACCATGGAGAAAATCGAAGAAAGATAAAAGCGTTGAAATCCTTGAAAATTTATAGTTGAAGGTTCAGAAGTTGGTAATACAGCAGGAGATCAAGGCTAGAGAACCTAGTCGGCCTGACAAAATTTGGTGCACATATTGCAATATGGAAGGGCACATCTGAAACGAATGCCCGAAGGACAGAGCGAAAAGACATTGGTTGTGGTGAAAACAGTAAAACCTAGTTCTATGTACTATGCTCTTTGTCAAGAATGGGATATACATTTGACAGAAGATTGTCCAAAGAACAGACCTCCAATCCAAAATGGAGGAAACCAAGGGAATTATGGAACTTAATGTTGTCACAATCATAGTTACAGTACAAACGAAAACAGTGATACTGAATATCAGATACCACCCTAGTAGGATAACCGAAATGCATGTGTCATGCAAAACAATCAATAGTCGGGTTATCAGAGGTACAATACACAATTTAACTATACAGGCGGTAGAGGAAGAGGCTTGATCAGCAGAAGAAAAAATGATGCAAATGGCTTTAACTGTGAAAAAACAAGCCATTATGCCTTGGAATGTTGGGTAGAGAAGAAACAAAAATGTACCTTCTGTGGGCAAGACAATCACACAATGTTTCAATGTGAAGTTGCTAGAACATTCTATCAAAACCGAGAGGATAGCCAACCTTCCCGGAGTGATGAGTTAAAAAAAGTGCAAGAGCAATCCAGAAACTACCACAACAGGGAGTTAGAGGCTATCATTGAATGGATGTGTAGACTTCAGACACTTCTACAAAAGAACACTCCAAAGAAGAACTGGTTGTGGACAATAAGAAGAAAATTGGAGGGAAGAAGAAAGCAAATATTGTCAGCAAAAAAGGTATTGATACCGATAAAAATAAAATGAAGCCAACGGTAGAAGAAGCATATGAAACATGTTATAGTCCAGAAGAAGAAGAAGAAGAAGATGAGGAACCATAACACTTCCAACCTAATAAGAAACAACATGAGAAGGTGGTAAAGTAGGCCAAACAAGACATAATGCAACAACAACAGGAAGAGGTAGGTTGCTTTACATAGCAAGAAGTTAAAATGCTCAAAGACCTCGCATCCCTGGCTAGACTAAAGCAATGGAGCAAATACTGGAATAAACAGAAGCAGGTCAATCAAGTATCTGAGGACCGGAACTGGAAGAATGGTCTATTGTTGATAAATGTACAGTTGAATGATCACAAAGTCAAATATGTTATGGTAGATTTGGGAGCTGATCTGAATACTATTCCATCCACCACATGGGAGAAATTAGGGAGACCTAAGCTTGTAAAAACGTAGATGAACATAAGTCTTACTGATGGTTCCAAAATGCAGACATTGGTAACTTGGAAGAATGTTGAAGTTAAGGTTAAAGGGATAAAACAATTGGTTGATTTTGAAGTGGTTGAAATGAAGGAGCCATTTAATACTTTTCGGGCACTACTTGGTCTAAGATGGTTTGTCAATTCTAATGATACAGTAGACTCCCAAAAAGAGGAAATTTCAATTGTAGACACCATCGGAGGTATGTGTATTACATTAGGAGAACCGAATGACTGATCCTATATAGAAGAAGTGGCACAAGGCAATGCAGGGGAAGACATCAAAAATCTCTACATTATCTCCAAATTTTTGGATGGGGAAGAGGAAGAAGAAAATCCAAATAATGAAGCAGAACTAGAATTAAATAGTGGCAATTGTAGCATGGATAGTGACGAAGTCTTGGAAGCATGGATGCAAAATGAACTGGAGTTAACATCCCAAAGAGTCTATGGATTCCACTGAGTATTCATGGTCCAGAGATCCCATCAAATCACCAAAGGATACATAAATAGCACCGGAAACAATCAACATCAAATGAGGCATTTCACATATTAAACTTCCCATATTTTCTGGAGTTGAGATGTCATTGAACATATTTCGAAAATGGAGAAAATTTTTAGAGAGAAAGGATGCCAAAATTACAAGATACATTAATTTGCAACGTTGCATGTTGGTGGAACACATAAAACCACTATTCTGGACTGGCCTGCCTTTAGAACTTTGGTCAAAGCACGGTATATGCAAGAGGGGGGAATATCCCACCATCCCGAAGTATCAAGGAACCATCACCCCAAAAGATCATCTTGATACTTGTATAACTATATGGACAAAAGACAATATAATCATTCGCTCTACATACAAATGTTTTAGACATTAACATTGGTGATGCAAACCTAGTATATAAATCAGGAGAAAAGAGCAGAAACCGGAGATTGGGAAGAAATCCAACATGATTTTATACACATTCTCCTTTTGGGACGAAGACAAACACATCTATATGACACTAAAAAAATTTAAGGAAATTATCTTCACCCAAGTTCCAGAAAACACCTACCCTCAACAACCAACATGCCCGCCACATAAAACCCAAGGAGTATGGAAACTAATTGAATGGATGGACAAATCCAAAAAACCGATACCCAATCAATGTGGAAGGAGAGAGGTAAATACAATTAAACCAATAATAGAAAGCACAATACTATAAACAACCCCTTCAATTACAAGAAGAAAACATAGCTCAAGAAGGAAACCCTAAACTAGTTAAACTTGGGGACTATTGGGATACTCACAAGTAGCATCAATTACTGAAATATTATCAGGATATCAAAAACTCTTCCCACGCACATTTACCAAAATGAAAGACATAAAACTAGAAACAGGGGTAATAAATATTCAATTAAAGGAAGGTGCCAAACCTCATCGGGAAAGACCTTATCGCCTTAACCCCAACATGAAGAAAAAGTCAAGATAGAAATAGATAAGATGTTAGCATCAGACATTATTAAACCGGAAGAAGATTCAAAATGGATCAACCCAATGGTGGTACACAATAAGAAGACCAGAAAAATCCGGTTGTGTAGATTTTCGAGAACTTAATAAAGCATGCATTCACAACTCCTTTCCTACCCCTGAATAAATATTGGAATATGTAGCCGGTAGAGAAATATATTCGTTCATTGATGGGTTTTTCGAATACCATCAAGTCTGTATTCAGGAGGAGGATCAACCCAAAATAATATTTTCCATAGAATGGGGATCATTCATGTATACTGTCATGCCCTTTGGCCTAAAAAATGCATTGGTTGTCTTCAGTAAGATCATGGTAAATACATTCAAAGAATTTATATACAATTTCTTATAAGTTTACCTAGACAATAAGACCATACATCGATTAGTCAAGAATCACATTCAGACCCTTTGGACTATGTTGGAGAAATGCAGTATGGAAATTTCCTTGAATCTTAAGAAATGTTTTCTTGTGGTACCTTACGACACACTGCTAGGCCATATCATATGTAAAGAAGGATTAATGATTGATTTGATGAAAGTAGCTCTAATTCTAACACTACCTCCACTCAAAATAGCACCAGAGGTTAAAACATTCTTAGGCTACACCGAATACCATCGGAAATTCATCAAAGGATATGCCAATCTATTTGTCCCCTTAGAACTTCTCAAGAAGACCAACAAAACAATCACATGGACAGAGCAATGCCAACAATCATTTGACACCCTCAAGCAGAAAAGCCGAAACACCCCTTCTCATCTTCACCAATTGGTCAGTGTCTCTTCATGTTCATGTAGACACATTTGGAATAGCTATAGGTACAGTATTAGCCCAACCTAGAGGAAACAAGGACCACCCAGTAGCATTCGCCAGTAGGAAATTATCCAAAGCCAAAAGAAACCATACCACTACTGAGCAAGAATCCTTAGCAATGGTTTATGTATTACACAAATTCTAACAGTCTATTATATACCCCCTTTACATTCTACACCGATCACGAACTGCTAAAATTTCTCCTAAACAAACCGTTGATACAAGAGTGTATATGCCAATGGCTCTTACTATTCCAAGAGTTTAATTTTATTGTAATGGTCAAACCAAAGAAACACAATCAAGGACTGGATTACTTATCCAAGATTGATACAGGAGAAGAGCCCGACGAAGTCAGCGAAGAGGACCTACCTGGCACATACCTTTTTCAATAATACCGAAGGAATTGCATGATGTTGTTGAGTTACTTTCTACCAAAACATACCTTCCAGAGTGAATACCCATGATAGACAACTATTGCTGAGAAAACCATTACCATTTACCCTGATCGAAGGAGCTTTGTATAAGAAAGAAAAAGATGTAGTTCGAAGAGTCATCTATGAGCACGAAAGGAAGCCTATCCTCAAAGAAGCGCGAGGGAACAGGTGGACATAACTGTGGGGACGCTACAGCCCGGAAGATTCTATTATCCGAATTATGGTGGCCTAGTAAATACAAGGACATCAAAGAGTATGTCATGAAATGTGATTTGCCAAAGAACTAGACGCCCCACAACACGCGATGAAATGCCTCTCCAACTGGTCATCACAAAACCCCTTTGAAAAGTAGGCGATTGATTTCATTGGCCCTATTGACCCTCCCAAGAAATTATCGAAAGCAAGATTCATCATTATTGGTGTTGACTACCTAACCAAGTGGGTAGAAGTTGAACTAACCAAAGATTGTACTACCTATGCTACTGCTAAATTCCTATATCACAATATCATTACTAGATTGGGTGTCCCTTAAATATCACAAGTGACCAAGGAAAAACTTTTTCAATAAGACTATAAAGGAGTTACTAGCAAACTTCATGATTACACATAACCGGAGTACCCCTTACCATCCACAAGCAAATGGGGTGAGTGATATTACAGAAGCTATTGAAATATGCTAAACACCTCTAATTTAAGCTTCATGAAATACATGCACATCTTTCTGTTGAAATCATCAACAAAAAGCAAAAAATACCGAAATCGAGTGACGGAGGGCGTGTGCATTGGACCACATACATCAGCGTGGGCCAATTGTAAAACCCTTGAAGCACGCCATGAGTCGCCATCGGAGAAAGGAGTATGATGTTGCTTTCCTGCCTGACAAGCCTCGCAAACTCCATGAGTTTGAGTCTGAATCGCAAGTAGGCCACCAACGAGATCATCTTGTGATAACTGAAAGAGATAGTTCATGTTCAGGTGCCCATAACGCTGATGCCAGAGACTACTAATAGAAGTGCTCCTGGCTGCCATAGCGTGCTCTTGAGAATCACCAAAATCAACGAATCTATAAAGACCATGATCCTCAAGTCCCTGAATGACGGTAGTTTGTGTCTCTTTGTCAACAATACTACATGTATGAATATTGAAGACTATGTCTAATTGAGGAGAGTGAGTCATAATTTGACTTACAGAAAGTAAGTTCATCTCCATGCCAGGTACAAAGTATACATCGAGAAATATCAAATTTCTCCCACCAGATTGAATCTGAACATTGCCTTGGCCGACAATAGTATACTCTGTGCCACCTCCAAAGATAACTGAATCTCTAAAAGGCGTGTACTGAATGAACCAATCCCAGTGATGCATGAAATGGAGTGAAGCACCAGAGTCAATGTACCAAGTAGAAGAGTTTGCAGGGTTTGTAGGACTCTTTGCCATGAGTGCAAAGAAGGCAGACTCATTCTGCTCAATGTGCTTCGCCATATGTTCTTGTGGTCGAGACTCTCCTTGCTTGCCTTGTGTAGAGGCCAAGCGTTTCCGGCAATCCTTCTTCATGTGGCCAAACTTGTGACAATAATTGCACTGAATATTCTTCAACTTCGAAGAATCTGAAGATTGTCCCTGATTGTATTGTTGAAAGGACAAAGGCTTGCCTTTATTCTTCTAAAATGTCTTTGCAGGGAATGCCTGCACTGAAGAGGATGAAGTGGCACTAGTACCAAACTATTGTTTCCAATGATCCTGCTATAGAAGTTTATTGCAGAGATCTGGAAACATCAAGTCAACATTAGTCATTGTAATGTTGAGTGTCAATAAAGTGCTCATACAAATGTGGTAGACTCTTCAGAGTGATCACAACCATATCCTCTTCCTCCATTTTCCGACCAATAGCCTCAAGCTGATCTCGAATGTCCTTGATCCTGGTCAAGTGTGCCTGCAGAGGTGTATTCTCATGCATGACGCTGGAAAACATGTTCTTCAGAAAGAACGCACGACTCTTATCGGAAGTCACATGAAGAGCTTTCAAAAGATCCCAAATCTCCTTCGCTGATTTACCTGAAGGAACCTAAGGTAACTGGTCATCAATGATTGATAACTTTATGAGCATAACGGCTTCCCAATTCTGCTCATCAAACTTCACCTGATCCTTATCAACTGTGGGAGGTCATGTCATGGTGCCCAGAACAATTTTGTCAAGACATCGATACTCAAATATCGTCATCATACGTTGCTTCCATGTGTTGTAATTGCGACCATTGAACTTCTGATTGTTGTCCAACATGATGTTGGTCAAAGAGGCCATGCTTCACGCTTTTCGAGGCACAAAAAATGAAGACGCAAGTAGATAGATGGCACAAAATTCGAGACAACACACCCTGAACTTAGGAAGAAAAAAAAAATGAACACGGATTTCGAGGCGCAAAGAAGATTTTTTGTAAATTGAAAACACAAAACCCTAGGTACAAAAAAAAACCTGAAATACTGATGACACGAATTCCAAGGCAAAAGTAAGGATTGAAAACAGGTTCAAATCCTAAGGCAAAAATAGGTACAACTGGCAC
This sequence comes from Sequoia sempervirens, assembly GCA_007258455.2. NCBI lineage: Eukaryota > Viridiplantae > Streptophyta > Pinopsida > Cupressales > Cupressaceae > Sequoia > Sequoia sempervirens. The sequence goes on from VDFB02109042.1 coordinate 42,412,159, forward strand.
AAATCCCAATGTACAGATTTCTGATAGACCCAAAAAAATACAACGAAGACCCAGAAATCTTCGCGAAAAACCCACAAGGAATATGTATGTAGATTTTTAATCCGCCCAAGAAATCAGAGGATTTGTCACAAACCCTAGCCGGCTGCAAATGTTCTCAGAAAATGCAAAAAAAATCGCTTCCAGATTCCTCAAATCGCAGCCAAGACAGAGAAAATTGTGTCTAGAGAAAGGAAACTCAGACGCGCGCCAAAGCCCGTCGAAAAGCCAATCACGCGATAGAAAATTGCATGTAAAAACTCACAAAAAAATTGCTCGAATGCTTCGCTCAAACACAGACAAAAAACCGACCCAGAGAATGATGAAAAATCGAGCCCAAAAGTTTTCACAAATCGCATCCAGGAGTGCATGCAAAATCCACCAAATTCAAACACAAAAAAGAGAAATCGCGGGCTGAGAAGAAGCGCGCCCAAAGAAGGGTTTGAAAAACATGTTTTGAAGAAAAAAGAAATTGCGCCTAGATCAAACACGAACGTGCCCAAATCAAAAACGACAAAATCCCGATCGTGAGCACACGAAGAGCAGAGACGCACGCACAGGATGAGACAAGATGACCAGTCTTCCTTTGAGTTTGAGTGCTCACACGGAAACCTCCAGAAAGGAGCCGACACAAAGTCAAGAGGAAAATCCTGATCACCACCAGACACATAAGAAATCACGAATGCGTAGAAGAAAAAAAAATTCTTCACCTGATCAAAAAGACTAGCTTCGATACCATATTACAGAAGCTAAACAGATGTATGTGCAATAGTCGAATTAATTGATTCAACAAAGGCAGAATGTACATATAGATTTACAAAAGCATGAGATCCAATAATCACGGTTATGTGATTATATAGACTTAACAGAAAGAAAACATAAGCATTAAAATAGGAACACGTCTAGTTCTAATAAGTGAAGCATTGAATAAGATCCTTGGAACCACTGTCACCAAAATGTGCAATGCGAATAGAATTGATTGGGATATTAAGATATTGTCGATACTTTGAACTTATCAGGCAACCTATAAAAAGAGCCACATCACACCTTTTGATATGGTCTATGGCATGGAAGCTATCTTACTGATTAACTTCATAGTCAAACAGAGTAGGAAAAATTAGATGAAGAAAGACAGTTGGCCGAATCATGCTTGTGGGCAGGATGCAAAAGGCAGAAAGCTTGGCATGATAGAAACTTGAGGACAAAACACTTTCAGCTTGGAGATACCCTTCTATCATACAAGAAGTTCAAAAAGCAAAGAAAACGCAAAGTCTGCTGGTTAGGACAATACAAAACCAATGACATTTTGGATTCTGGAGCAATAAGATTAGAGACATTCGATGGCACAATACTAGAGTGTTATGTCAATGGAGTAAGACTAAAACACTACCATTAAGATTTTGAGCAAAATTGAATTGAGGACAAGTCAAAGTTTTGAAGAGGGGATGATGTTAGCTAGAAACAGTGTACAAACACCGATTCGGAAACACTTAATATCTAATTGGAAAGAACATTTTGGAACATGAGCTTAGGAAGATAGATTATACTCTAAGGATGCTATCTAAGAGTCACGTCCCATATTGTACCTATAAGTAGATAGAAAGATCTATTCACCAGTAATAGAGAGTAATATAGGGTAACGTAGAGTAAGATAGAGTAGCATAGAGTGAATTGTAATAGAATAGGGAAGAATATATATTGACTATAACAGAGATATAAGAAATCTAATGAATAATTATTGATATAATAAATATAAGGAACTTTGAATTCTGATATATCTTGTATGTATGTTATTTTATTCTGATTTACAACCACTCTTGAACCCGGAATACCTTCCCGTGTTACCTCAATAGGACCAACTCCAGGGTTAAAGACTACAAGTAGCAGAGATACTTTGGGTACAGAACACCGATCTGTATCGCTCAGATTTCTTGCTAACAAATTGCAATCGATTCAAGAATTCAAAAAAAAAAGAGTTAAAATCCCTCTTCCAAGTTCAAGGTTGTCAAGCAATACATCATAAGGAGTAGTGACGCCTTTTCAATTCTCACACAAATTCATGTCCTCTGTACATGACAATGGAAGTCCTATGACTCTAAGCAGGTGTTTGGGAGAAATGCTACAATAGGGCTAGGAAGGACTTTGATCCCATCTACAGTGGCTTTCAGCAGGAACTATCTCAGTAACATATTCTTTGAAGAGGAAATGGAAGAAATTTTGTAGATTTCCAACCTAAGGAGAATCTGCAAAGAAGAGGGGCAACAGGGGAAGTCTATGCAGCAAGCAGAGATGAAGGATGGGCTTAACGGGCAAGAGGGTACTTCAAGTGCTGCAGCTTCCATCAGTCTACTGTGACTTGTTCAGAATGTGCAAGGCACCTGTTGATCTCTAGGTCCAGCTGCAATGTTGTCAGTCTATGGAAGTTGTATGGTACTTTAGAGGCAAGATGCCAATTATTATAGATTAAGTTAGTTTTAGAAGATGGTCAAAGTTTAAGTAGCACAAAGGAGGAAAACTTTGAAAGAAAATATCCAACTTATAAGCTGTTCTTCCAACTAGAAAATGCTAGTTATTCTCTTTATGGGAAAGACCTGTTTAATATTTATTTTACAATTGAAAAAACAAAATGATACGCCACTCAATGTTGTCTAGGGACCAACAAAATCAGCGGCATAAATTTCCTCCTCCAAGTCCCCTGATTCTGAACAGGTGTTCCAGAGAAAGACCAAAACAGAGCTAGGGAAGGACTTAGCTCCCATCTACACTGGCTAAATCCTTTCTAGGAAGGAAGTGTTTCAGCTATATGTTCTTTCTAGACAAAATGGAAAAGGGTATAGAGGTTTTCAAGCTGAAGAGACTCTGCAAACAAGACACATGGCACTAGAGGAAGACCATGCAGCAAGCAGAGGTGCAGGGTGAGCTTTAAGGGGAGGAGGGTACTTCAGGAGCTGTAGCTTCCTTCTACTCACTGGCAACTGGTTCAGGATGTGTGAAGGTTCCAATAGTAGATCTCTAGACCCAAGGTGGCCATGCAAAATTCATAATGTAACTAGCTTCCATCTTTTTTGTCACTATGTAGAAGCCATACAGTGCTTGAAGGGCAGACAATCAAACAGCTTTATGTGCGATAACTCTGAAAGGAATTAGCTGCTCTATTTCAAGCAAGAAAATGACATTTATTTTCTTCATGGAAGTGAACTGTTTAACCCTTAATTTTACCACTTGAAAATCAAAACAACCCACCATTCACTCATGTCATCTAGGCACCAACAAAATCAATGTTACAAATTTCCTCCAATAAGTCCCCATTAAGCCTGCACCACTAGAGAACTGCATGTTAAAGCCTGCAGACAATAACCTCTACTAAAAAAACCTAGTCTATGGGTTTTAACTTTTCACATATTTTAAAGTATGCATCTGCATTTGCCCTGCAAGATTTGGGAAGTCCATGTAAATAACTACACTACAACGAAAAAAATTGAAAAATTGAAAAAAATAACTACACCACAACGGAAAAAAATTGACAGCCATATAATGTCAGAAATCTCCCCTAAAAGCAAAGGAAAACCATTACCATCAAAGAAATAGAAAATTATAGCCCTAGAATATTCACTTACATTAACTCTACTGATCTGGAAGGCTCTATAACATACACGTCCACAAAAGACACATAAAGCAGAAACATTACTAAAAGAAGAAAAAAATTGTTATTACATTATTAAACAACATCTTAATAACTTTAAAACCAAAAACTTAGAAACTGATAGAACGCCGCTACTACCACAGCAATTTTTTCAAGTTGTTCATCAAACCAGAGTAAATAGGGTAAATTTAAACAAGAATAACCATCAAGAATAAAATGTGATATTTCCTGCAAATCACTGGATATTGGAATCATTATACCTGTCAAATAATAGCTGAAAACAAAACCCATTCTCCTGATGCTTTTTGAAGATTTTTGCTAGGCATGAACAATCATTATGAGAAGAAAGGATGTAAGAAATTTTATTTCATAAGCTAAAACCATTTACATTATAAGGGGAAACAGTAACAAAAATGCCTTGTGGTTCACATAAGCTATCTTGTTTAATTTTGAACCAACACACTTTCTACCTTTATAGCAACTAAGCTAAATGACACACTGAAAGTTTAAAGAAACATTATTCAACTTCCAATAACGATGTCGGCATGAAGAGAATGCTCTGCATCTATTTCCTGGAAAGGATTCAAAAACTCTCATCTTCAGATTTAAATTAATAAAGACCCTGAAAGTTGAAGATTGATATCCATTCTTAGAATGTGTCACGCTGTTTGTGCTTCTTGGAAGCACTGCCTCTTTGAATAGTAGGAGGATCAGTCCTGCCAGAAGCCAACCGAGGCAGCGGATGCCGACACGACAACCAATGACTGCTATGGTGGTAAGATGAGACGGGGATTCCAACGGCAGGGAATCTAAAATTTATTCAAGACATTAATCAGAAAATGGCAATGGCAGATATATTTGCAAATGAAATATGTTCAAAATTTATCAGAAAAAAGACAATAGCAAAATGTTTGCAAGTGAGCTATACTAGTAGCTCAGACATGAAAGCAAATACTCCCACTGAAATTCTGTATGGAGGAAATCTTACCCTTAGGCACTGCAGGCTCCGCCACACCATTACCACCTTTCTGCCTCTTACAGCGAAGGAGCTCATCTCGCAAAGCCAAGTTTTCAGTACAAGTGAAAGCAATTGATTGCTGAAGTTGGTTGCAATAGTTCTCCCACATCCGACATTTAGACTCAAGGTCTTGAATATAGGATTTCTTTCTTTTCCGTGATTGAGATGCAGCTTCTCGGTTCTTGACAAGCCTGAAAAGATATAGTATTTAAATAAATCCTCAGATTATGCCACGTGTTGAATACTTTCTCTAACTTTTACTACTCATTTTCCATGCAAGACACAGTTTTAGTTTCCAAATAAATAAACTTAAACAACTGGAATGATGTGTAGAACACTCTTATAGAAATGGTTTTCTATGCAAGACACCATTACAAATTCAAATAGATAATGACCTTCAGAGACTGAGAATAACATATGCCAGCAAGGATACAGCAATTAAATAAAGAGTTCACTTGATGGACCTAAACATTATGCTCTGTATATAAATATAACGGCAGTTTTACATGGTTAAAAAACATTAATGCCCAGGTAGATGCATTCAAAAGTAAACATTCATAAATATTTAAAAATCCTTCTAATAATAATTTTTTAAATCGTGGCTACATCTGATCTGACATTTATGAAGGGAAGCAACAAGGAGAAGATAATTTTTTAACATACACAGACAAAACAGAGATGATTTCTATCTGGGCTTGCCATGGTTAATATAAAGCAATCAATCCTGGCAATGCTGGCCTTGCAACCTCACACAGATGCATTCAACAGCAAACATTCGTGAATATTTAAAAACTCAGATCAAAATAACGATAATGTTTATAAATCATGGCTACATCTCATCTGACATTTATAAAGAGAAGTAACAAGGAGAAGATCAGTTTTTAACATACATAAGACAAAAAAGGATGATTTCTATCTGGGCTTGCCATAGTTTATATAAAGCAAATGATCCTGGCCACACTGACCTTGCGACCTAAAATCACATAAGCTTGCACCACCTCAAGACCCATGCTATACACCTGACAAAAACGGGAATCTAAAGATCAACCATTAACTGTTCTATTGAAGAACCTGCTTTATGTGTTTTGGACATGTTCGGAAGAATTGGATGACCTTCCAGGGTAGAATTACTCTTCACAATTCTTCTATCTTAAAATATGTTTGTTCTTTGGGAATTTTCACCTAAGGAAATACTAAGGATTCACCTTATCAGTCATGTTAGTTTGACTTTGCATCTCTCATTTCATATCCCTTGATAAGCGTAAAGACTCGTGACATGATTGCGGTATATAATTTTTGAATTCGTCATTGATTCCATTGTAGTAAGTCTCTTGAATTCGTCTAATTCTTTTAGCAACAGAAACATCTCCACTGATGATTTATTCAAATATAATCTCCTTTTGTGTTGCCTGTGCTTGTAACTACAGAGACCATTTGACTTAAACTCACACAACAGCCTTCACATTATCACAGATTAAGTACTATGGATTATCAAAATTTGTCTCTTTATATGAGCCAAACTAAAACTCCTTTGTAAAATAATCATAATGCTATAAAAAAATTGATAGATTGCCAGGAGTAAAATTGCTGAATGGCACTCTCATATTTGTGGAGGTCACCATTCAAACATTATTTGCAACGGCCAGCAACAATTTACATTATGAGTTCTCCCAGGCAATCACTGGATGAAGCAACTTATCAGTATCACAATGGATACTCAAATCAATGCTAGTTTGCCTTGCTGTCACAGTTTCCATCCCTTGTGCTTTTTTCAAAGGATTTGTAGTTGCACAACCTGCAGAAGAGGTTTGAAATCCAATTCTTTTTCCTAATTAAACAGGGCAATTTATCTCCTCCTTCAATTTAATTGAAGCAAAGTTGAATGCAGCATGATCAAATTTCAACATGGAACCTCTTGTCATCCTAGCAATACAAGTACAACTATCTTTTGTGAAGTCTAATTATAAGATTGCCAAAGTACAGAATCGTACCAATGTTATAAGTGGGTCTCTCATATACATAAATTTTTATAAATTTATTTAAGTTCTTGATTGTAAACAAGAAGTTTCTTTAAAGTTTTCTTAATTTAAGGAGTGTTCTCGACAGTTCATGTGACTGTCTCTTATGACATGGAAGAAGAAACTTCAGGGGCAATTAAAATCTACAAGATGAGTCAAGGATGACTTCCATTGAATCGTACTACCATTCTCTTTTATACAATTAAAACTAAGGTGACAAAATATTGAAATTACAAGCACAAAACAAGCATTCAAAGAAAGATAAATAAGGGAAAAAGATATTGCAACACAGATAACCAAAATGCTGATTCAAAAGAACTTCCATTCTTGTAACAGATTCCAATGCACATAAGGAAGTTCAAACAAATGAATTTGATACAAATGATCAATTTTACATGAAAGCAATTGCACAAAACAAGCACCCTTCAAATATTATATCAGAGAAACATGAGATTTTGCACCTTCGTAACCATAATAAATATTAAATAAGATAAAAGAGCTTTTGTTGTTTCCATAACCATAATCAATCTCTTCATACAAATTTTTTAGAGAATGAAAAAAGAAAAAGATATTGCAATACAAAGAATACCAATATGCTAATAAACACATTTCCAATCTTGTTAAGGATTCCAATGCCAATCGGGCACTATCTAGACATTTGTCCCTGACCCCTGGTACTTGTCTCCCATACGCATACCCGTTTTGGAGACACATATGGAGATGCATCCAAACATTTAAAGACTTCAAATTAAGCTTTATTTTCATCTCTATATGACTACTGGAACCATCCCTTGAAATTGGGAAACAACTTCACATAGAGGTTTCTCAAATATATCATTTAATTAGATTGGGTTTTCCTTGAGTGCTAATGCAATTGATAAGAGCTAAAAGACTAAAAAAATACAGTAAAAAAATATGAGGCAAAAATTGCAAGTGTTGAATAAACTGCAGCTCAATTAGTATGAATTTGCACAACAATCACTGCTTTACTAAAGACATGTAGCGGTAGGAAGAGAATTGAGAATTGATCCTACAAAATCAAAGTTAATCTGAGGTAAAGTATTTGATAAAGTTCGAAGGATTATTCTCCTTGGTGGCATCTTTCCATGACATAACCACAAGTGATAAGTTATTTACTTGTGGTCGAAATCAACCCCATGGTTTTTAAGAATTGGAACATAAACTTAGCAATGCACCACAAGGAATGCTTACTTGAAGTGGAAATGAATGCAAATAACTGTGTTATGCAGGCCATTCTATTGCAAGGAGATATACCAATACACAATAATTCAGAACTTTCCCATGAGCAATATCCTACATATAATAAAGAATATATGCAACTGTTCAAACAGGTAAAAGAGGAAAGAATTTTTTGACAGGTAAAACTTAAAATGCCATTATTTATAAGGACCACCAATCTCTCCAATATTTACAAGCATAATTGAAATAGCAGCAAGGCATTAAAAATGGATGGGTTTCTTGCAAGAATTACATTTGATTATCAAGAGAGGACTGTGACTATGTAATTTTTTAGAGCACATTTAGTTTCAGCTTTGAGCACAATAATTTAGCTTGAATGAACAATTTGTCCACTAGCCATATAGCAATTAATATGCACAAAATGAATATTTTTTAGGCATAACTCTTGCAAGAAGCAAAATAATGCAGGAGCACCTTCAGGTTCATAGGCAATCAGCATCAAACAAGAAAAAGAAAAAAATCATGCAGTTGGCTAATGAGGTTTATTAATTCCAAGATGGGTTTTCTTTGTTGGATCAAGAATCATCTATTGTTTTGGCCAATTGTGTTATTGATTGCTATTTTCAATACATGTCAAAACTTATCCGCACAAGTTTTAGAAATTTCCAAGCAATTGAGAGTTGGCAAAAACATGCCTATATGAAGATAACCTAAGTTACCAGGTTCTCTTAAAAGAGTCCCCATGCCTGTTCCAGGAGTGTTCCAGTCCGGGAGTGCCCAGGAGCTTCCCAGACGCCCTGAGTCCCATGTGGGTATGTGCCCACGTACCCACAAGGAACCTGGGGCATCTGGGGTGCTCCCATGGGCGCCAGCGCCTAGGGGGCACCAATAAAACATTTTAAAACATTAAAAAAACTTGCAAAAAGTGAAACTTAAACCTTAGACATATATGATATATGACATAATATTGAAATCTTGAACTATCAATTGGCATTTATCTTTATCACTACCATTGATCAATGATGAAGTATCATACTGTCAAATGTATCTACAATTCTGTATATTTTTAAATTTTTTGCATACCCAAACGTACTGTAACCAAGAAAAAAAAAATGTCATTTTGGCATACCCGTACCTGATCCCATACCAGAACCGGCAACTTAGAAGATAACCTTGTAACTATTTGAGAACATCTTCCAGCAATTGAAGTGTTGTCTTCATATCTGTCTACAAATAGAATCTTTTGTTGGCTGTATATTGATCCACTTTGGTCTGACTAACCAAGTATCAAGCAGGGTATTTGTAGTGTCAGAGTTCTTAGACAAATGTGAGAAGTGTATGTATGTGTTGTGGACCTACCTTGTAATTGAATTTGTTTTCCAAGACTGTTTTAATTCCATTGTGACTTGCTGTCATTTCTTGTTTGATTGTAATAATACTGAAACTACCTTTTTGTGTCAATGTTGAATTACATCTGCTTTATATTTGAGATTTAAAGATTTATTAATAAAACTGTGTTCATTTCTCACTGCCTAACTTTTTTTAAGCTTTTGTTGTGTAACTGTGATATAAACCACTTGGAGTCTGTTGGATTTATTGGACCCACTACAACTGACTACCCCAAGGCTTTAAAAAAATTCAACAAAACTGTAATTATGATCTAAACCACTTGGAGGTGTTGGATTTATCTAGCCCACTCCAACTAACTGTGCCAAGTGGTATTAGAGCTTGTTGAAGTATCTTGGACTTTAAGAATGGCCCACAAAGGCAGGGGAAGAAGTGTAGCTATTTGGGATTAAGAGGCCCTAGAAATGTTAAAAACAAAGTTATTGGAAGCCATTAAAGACTTATAGGCTCAAATGAAACCCATAAAAATTGCCCAATGAACAGTAGTTGAGGCAAAAGTGGGTGATTCAGATGAGAATGATGAAGAACGGAAGGAAAGAGAAGAACATGAAGAAAATGTAATCAAGGATATTGCTAAAATGGGAGGCAAGCCTAGGATGGATCTACCCGTTTATGCTAGTAGTCCACATTCATAATAGTTGATCCATTGAATATCAAACATGTATAAAAAATTTTAATTTAGAGCAAATTGAAGACCCCAAGAGGGTTAAGATTGCTATTACTAAACTAATGGGTCATGTATCAATATGGTGGGCCCAAGTACATCAAGAAAGAGTTTGTGGATGAAGAGAAAGAATAAAAATATGAGATCAAATGGTGAATAAGTTTGAAATGCAATCTTTTTCCTTCTAATTATTCTATAATGTTATTTAAGAAATTGTAGAATTACCATCAAAAGGAGTTGACTGTGAAAAAATGCACAGATTCTTTTTATAAATTGGAAATCCAAGCTGGCCATTCCGAAGGTAAGGAAGTGTCAAAATATATTAATATGTTGAGACTAACAATTCGAGTTGGAATTAGTATGATTGATATTAGATCGAAGGAAAAGGCATACAAATATGCATTAAAGATTAAAGATAAGATGGCTAGAAAGCAACAACAAATTCATGGCTGAGGTAAAGCTCATAGCAAGCAATTAGTTAGAAGTCAACAAAGCTCCAACAAAAAGAAGGATTAAGGTGCAAACAATTCACAAAGAGGAGAATTTCAATTTTCAAAAATATAAACATTTTGATCAAAAGGTCACGATTGAGGGTTCAATGGCACCACCTACAACAATGGAGCATATGTGCATCGAGCATACAAATATGAAATATCCAAAAGCTACTAAGAAAAATAAGAGTGACAATAGATCTAATGTTGCTTAAACCAAAGAAACAAAATATGATATGACTCCATCCCTAGAACCAACAAATGGAAAGAATATGATGTTGAAGAGAGTTCTTTTGAAACTAGAAAGGCAGGGTGTTGAACCATGACAAAAGAAGAGCATATTCAGAACTAAATGTAAATAAGGGGGTAAGTGCTACAAATTGATTCTAGACAATAATAACACTAACAACTTAGTGACTACAAAAATGCTGGATAATTTGGCATTGAAAACAATGGCATTTCCCAACCCATACAAGGTTTCATGGTTGCAAAAGGACCATCAAGTCATGGTGTTTAATCAATGCAAGATCAATTTTAATATTGATAAGCATTCTGATGAAACACAATGTAATGTTATTCCAACAGATGCTTGAAATGTTGTTTTAGGAAGGCCTTGCCAATATGCAAGGAATGCAGTATATGATAGGAAAAAGAATACATTTACAGTATCTAAAGATGGCAAAAGGTGCGAGCTGCTACCTATGAAAGAATAAGCAAATGGACTAGAAATGGTTAGCAATTTTAGAAGGAAATTAAAAAGACCAAGGTTTGTTATGTTCTGATTCCTCAAGAAGAAACTGAGGATGAGATTCCAATAGAAGTAGTAGATATGTTGAAAGATTATGCAGAAATTGTCTCTAGGGACTTGCCTATAGGATTGCCACCTATAAAGAAAATCTCACATCAAATAGATTTGATCCCAAGACCTAGTCTACCCAACAAGGTACCCCACCAAATAGAACCACAAAATTAAACAAATAGGTGCATGATTTATTAGAAAGAGAAATGATTAAAAAAGTTTGAGCCCTTGTGCAATTCTAGTGGTTTTGACAACAAAGAAAGACGATTAATGGAGAATGTGCATTTAATTCAAAGGCTATCAACAAGATCACCATTCAATATAGGCTTCCCTTACTTCAAATAGATGATTTATTAGATTGTCTACGTGGTACCAGATATTTCTCCACTATAGATTTAAAAAGTGGATATCACCATAAAAGGATAAGTGAGGATAATGAACGAAAAATTGCATTTAGAACTAAAGATGGATTGTATGAATGGTTTGTTATGCTCCTTGGCTTAACCAATCCCCTAGTACCTTCATAAGAATAATAAATGAAATGTTAAAAACTATTTAAGGGAAAATTTGTTGTGGTTTATTTTTACAATATATTGATATTTAGCAAACCTAAAAGAGAGCATCTACAACATTTGAGATAGGTTTCAAAACATTGATGGAGTAGAAGTTGTTGATAAATCTATAGAAATGCTCATTTTTAAAGTAAGATATAATATATTTGGGTTTTGTAATATCTAGAGAAGGTTTAAAGATGGATCCTAAAAAAGTAACTACAATTTGGGAGTGGCCTACACTAAGAAGTACTGCAAAGGTAAGATATTTCCATGAATTGGCTAGTTTTTATAAAAAAATCCTAAGACATTTTAGTGAAATTTGTGGACCATTGACTTCTTGTATGAAAGCTATATTTACACAGAAAACAAAAGAAAAAATAAGTTTTGATTTCTTTAAGAAGGTGATAGAACAACCTAATATTGGCACCACCAGATTTTGAGAAGGTGTTTCAAGTGGATTGTGATACTAGTGGAAAAGCCATAGAGTTGTGTTAAGTCGAAAGGGCAGACCTATAGCCTTCTTTCATGAGCTATTAAATGACCTATAGGCCTGTGCAAGGAAACAAAGCTGCGCAAATAAAGCAAGAGTTGTGCCCATCCATAAAACCGCCCAACATAATCAAACAAAGCAAAATACAAAAGCATGCACAAGTTAAGCTTTTGTGCAGGAACTAAACCCACAAATGTGTCAGTTAAGCTCAGTTGCAAGGAACTAAGCAAAGCAAGACATGTTTTTGGCAATGCAAAATTGCTTTGCACCTAGGATGCTCCTGCATCATTTGGTAAAAATCTAGCAGCATATATATGTCCAGTGGACTCATCTAACATCATTTGGAACTGTCGAGGAATTGTAAGCTGAGTGTAAAAGTGAAATAAGTTACACTAAAGGAGTTTTACAATAGAGTCAACTTGTAAGAGCATTTTAGAAGTGTTGTAATACCCCCACACTGTTAATGGTGGCTCCATGAGAACAATTGTCTTATAAGTCATGCTGCTTTTGGTCGAGATAAAAAGGCAAAAAGGAGTTTTGCCACAGTAGGCTTCTCCATAGTCAAATCTTGTATTGATCTCTTTTTGTGTGGTTTTTTGAAGACATTTACTTGGTCAATTTAACATCATATAACTGCTGTCATAAATTCCAGCACTAACATAACAATTTTCTGTTTGAAGACTGTCATTAATGCAGATTTAAGATGTTCACAATTCTATGTTTTAAGACTGAAATCAGTTTATATCAGATTTAAGATGTTGAGATACCTGTTGGTGAATTAAGAATGGAATACATATCATAAATATGGATCACAATTTGAGGCCAGAATTTCACTTAGCATAAAAACCTATCCTCAATGTCAAAGTAACAAAGAAAGTGTCATATAGAACTAGAAGAAGCAAAGGCCACCAAAAAGACATGAGCATAACTTTAGTAATCATGCATCTAGTCAATTTTGGAGTTCATAAATACAGAGCTCATATGGGATGAGCAACAAGGAGAACAATGCCAAAGTTATCTCAATTGAAGCCAAAACACCACCTGGCACGAAAGTGCAGAAGTTGGGACAACAGAGAACAAAAACAAGGCTGCATAAGAAGACCTGTTAATCCAAGAATTGATCCAAACCGGCCCCAATAAATCCATTGCCCAAATGAAATATGCAGCAGCAGCAGCACATTAGTTATATTTGTGTTCAGTTTTAATTTTAAACGAAGTTTCCAGTTCTGGTACGGGTACAGGGTTCTAGTATGCCAGTACGGCAAAAAAAACCTTGGGTATGGTATGTTTGAGTACGGTTGTATATATATATGCAAAAAAATTAAAAAACACTAAGTTACTGGTTCAGTTTCGGGTTCGGGTTCGAGGGTTCGGTTTGCAGGTTCGGTCAAAAAAAAAATTGGAGTTCGGTTCGTTTTGAGTTCGTTGGTACAAAAACATATAAAATATATATATTTATAGATGTCATATACATATTTTTAATATTTTTAATGTACAATAATATTATATTATATTTATGTTATAACATTATATATTAATTTTATTAAAATTATATTATATATGAGCTTTATTAATTGTTATTTATTAATATTAACTTTCTTTTATAATTTTATTATTATAATTAATAATATTATATATTATTAATATTATTACTTGTATAACGTTTATATATTACTAAATATATAGATGTATTAAAATTTAAATATCATTTATATACTTCATCTTTATTCAATCCAAAGTCTCATTATTAAACACATTTTATATATTATCAAATTAAATAATAGTAAATTTTAAATATATTATTAAATAAACAATATTAAATTTGAAACATATTATATTAGATTAAAAGTATTAAAATTTAAATATCATATAAAACCGTATCAAACTTTAAAAATATTAAAGCCAACAGAAATTTATGAAGGAATGGACGAGTCCCTTGTCGGACACCTCTTCAACCATCTATTGCAACATGTCCAAAAACACAAAGCACGGAAAAAATTTGGGCAGCATCCATCAGTTCGAGCATTCATCACTACAATCCTTTCCTCTCGCCAAACTCTCTTAAACTGGGTTTCCACATATTTAGGGGCGAAGATGCCCAGGACGCCGACACGGTTGTTCATGTCTTAGAACGCATGGAATCCCCAATTTTGAAGCTGAAATTACAAAGGATAAACGGTTCCTTCTTGGTGTTTTCTCCAGATGGGTCTCTGACAAATGGGAGATGCTGGAGTCTCGCATTTGTTACATGTGAATTGGAAATGTTCAACGAGACAAGTGCAGACATTCCTGCAATTTAAAGTTAGTTAGATAAAACCCCAAGATTTGGGTCCATCAAGATCGAACCCACAAGTTGTGGGCTGGACCCTGTCTGGACTAGGACCAATCTGGACCAGAACCACGAGCCGGAGCTGAACCGAGTCAAGATCAGGGGCTGCATATGGACAAACCGGTAACTTAGAAAAAATATATAAAATTGCAAATACATTTGATATATTATATAATATTATTTTAAGATAATAATGACATTTCATCTTTAATAGTATGATACTTCATCATTGATCAATGATATTATGATAGTCATAAAGATAATTGTCTAAGTTGTGAGTTTTGGTCATCATTCCTAGACCCCTTCATTGTAATCAAGTTTCTTATGTGACAATAGATCCCAATAACTAATGGGGGTTGGGACTGGAGACCCCAATGGGGTTGAGGGTTAGCACCCCTCATGAGGATCTATGGGCAATGCCCCCAGTGGGGTCAAGGGACAGCACCCGTCGTGGGGGTTTGGGGCCAACCCATAGGGAACTTGGGGCATTCGGGGCACTCCTTGGACGCTCCTCGACCCAAACACTCCCAGAGCGGGCACAAGGCTTCAAATGAAGAACCCGGTAACTTAGGTTTTAAACTTGCAACTTCTTTACATGAATGTTCAATTCAAATTACCTAATCATAACATTAGTCTTTACCATGCATGCACTTCCAGAAAAACTTCTAACTATGCATGTCTTTAGCATGTTTCAAAGTCTTAAATGCTGCAAGAAAAATGGTTTACTTGGATAACCAAATTAATAAACTAACTTCAGCATGCTTCTGTAAAAATCTTTAATTACATAGGAACTTGTCCGCATGACTTGTACTTCAAGTGTTATTGATGCATGATGAACAGATGTCAACAGCGATAAAGCCAATCTATAGGTAAGAGCTGTACTTGTTGCCAAAAATAAAGGGGCCCTGAAACCTTATAAGCACTAATCCCTCTTCCCTTCAATGAGCACTTAAGGTATAATGGAGTGATGTAAACCAAAGCCCATGGCTGAATACCACTTGGTGCAGTGTACTTAAGCAAATGAGATTCACCCTCAACACAAATGGCAATCTCAGTCTTATTACAGCCCAAACAGAAAATGACAGCAAATCACAATGGACTAAAAACAGCTCTGGAAAACAAATTCCAGTTACAGCAACTTCAGCTCGCAACACACACATATTTCTCACATCTGTTTCTCATCTCCAACACCATAAATACTCTACTCAATACTCAGTCACTCAGACCCAAGCAGATCATTATACAACCAACAAAAGATTCCATCTGCAGACATAGATGAAGACAGATCCTCAATTGCTGGAAGATGTCCTCAAATGGTTACAAATTTATCCTTATACAAACATATTTTCATCAACTCTCAACTGCTTGGAAACTTCTAGAATGTCTGTGAATAAGTTATAAAATACATTGGAAATTGCAATCAACAAAACCATGGGCCAAAACAATTGATGATCCTCAATCCAATAGAGAAAGCCCATCTTGGAATTAATGAACCACATAGCCATCTCTAGATATGGGTCTTCAAATTGTCTCAAGCCAAACTAAACCTGCGAACAGAATTAAACAAAGAAAACATATCAATTTTTTTTTGGTTTTATACTAATTACCCATGAACCTTAAGGTGCTTTTACATCAGACATCCTACGTACAAAAAAACATGAGCACAAGGACTCATGGAGCTCTTATGAACTGAATTGTCCTTGCAAATGAGAAAATTCTTTTTCAAAAAACCTTCCATCCTCCACAAACCCCTTTCCTTTCCATCTTAGCAAATACTCTTTCTAATTTAAGTTTTCGGTCTTCTTTTCAACCCTTTCTTGCAATAATTTATCAATTTCTTCTTTACTCTACTCTGAAACTTGATTAATCCAATTAACAAAGTCACCATCATTACAGTTTGTAGCAACACTATCACCACCTACATATGGGTACAGATCAACAACATTGACAATTAGTGAAATATCTATCCTTGATTTTTCGCTAATCTATCAATTTCTTCTTTACTCTGCTCTGAAACTCGATTAATCCAATTAGCAAAGTCACCATCATTACAGTTTGTAGCAACACTATCACCGCCTACATGTGGGTACACATCAACAACATTGAAGATTAGTGAAATATCTATCCTTCATGGAAGACCAACTTCAGATGCATTATCAAAGAATTTCATAGAGTCCAATTTTATTTCATTTCAATTTATTATAGGCCCCCTTGGGAAACTCTCCTTCCGCAAATATACCATAACTAAATCACCAATTGCAAATTACTCCACTCTCCTTTTCTCATCAACCTTGATGTATTTTAAATTACTCCTTTAAATATGCTTTCAAATTTCCTCATGCAATTCTGTTAAGTCTTTGTCCTTTATATACATTTTGTTAGCAACAACATTTATCAAATCCCTAATACCTCTTGGAGATCTTTAATATGGAACAAGATAACACCAATTGACCTATAAACCGAATTATTGTATGCAAATCATGCCTCGGCAAGGAACAAATCCCACATAGTGGATATGTCTCCAACTACACTTTTAAATAGTTTGTCAAGACTCCTTTTCGCGACCTCTGTTTGCTTGTCAATTCAAGGATGATGGGTATAATTGAAATCTAATGTGATGCCCAACCTTTTCCATAACATACTCTAAAAATGACTCATTGACTTAATATCCCTATCAAATGTGATACTTCTAGGCAAACCATGCAACCTTACCACATCTTAGAAAAAATAATCTAACAATATTTGATTTGTCAATTTTTTACATGGTAAGAAGTGCACCATTTGAGAGAACCTATCCACTACTACAAAGATGCTATCATTTCCCAATCAAATTCTTCGTAATCACAACACAAAATCCATGCTAATATTTTCCCATCCATCTAGAACAAAAAATGACTTATACAATCTTGTGTCTAGTGCCCTTTGCTAATTCACAAATTCTACATCTAGCAACAAACTTCTTTACATATGATTTTAGACAAGGATGATAAATATTTCTCTTTTTAACTATAAAAGGGTTTTGTCCCTTATAAAATGACAACTAAGACCACCTCCATGCATTTCCCTTACTAGGTTCTCCCTCATAGAACCTTGGCATATACATAATTGCTGATATAAAAAAAACCTTCTTCAATAAGGAAATCTTTACATTCCTTACCATCTCGACACATCCTCTAGATCTCAACAAAATTAGGATCATCCTTGTATAAAAATTTTAAATAATCAAAACCAACTACCTCAATCTCTATAATCTTCAACAACAAAATCCTCCTGCTTACTACATCAACTACTCTATTTGACCATTCCAACCTATGCTTCAAAACAAAAAAGCAACTTTGTGGGCATACAACCCACCTCATTTGTCTATGGTTCAACTTTTCTTGACCACTCACATATTCTAATATTTGATGATCCATATAGAGAACAATTTCCTTAGGCAACAAGTAATGCCTCCATTTTTTCAATGCTTGAATGATGGCATAAAACTCTCAATCATAAACAAAAACACCATTTTTTGCCTCATTTAACTTCTCACTAAATAAAGCTATAAGTCTACCCTCTTGACTCAACATAGCTCCAATGGCCTTTCCACTAGCTTTACAATCCACTTGAAACACCCTATCAAAATAAAATAGTGCCAATACAACTTGTTCTATCACCTTCTTCAAAAGCTCATAGCTTCTCTTTGTTTCCACTATCTATGTAAATATACCCTTCTTCATACAAGAAGTCAATGGTGCACAAATTCCAATAAAATGTCCTATGATTTTTGTTTTAAAACTAACCAACCCATGGAAACATCTTACCTCTATAGCACTTTCTAGTGTAGGCCACTCCCAAATTGCAATTACCTTTGCAAGATCCAATTACCTTTGCAATTACACCACAAAAAGCAAATATATTAATTCTTCGTCAAAAATGAGCATTTGTCCAAATTTATCAACAACTACTCTTTTATTTTTTCTAAAACCTATCTCAAATGTTGCAAATGTTCTTCCTTAGTTTTGCTAAATATCAACACATTGTCAAGATAAACCACAACAAATTCTTCCATAAATAGTTTCAATGCTTAGTCTCATGAAGGTACTAGTGACATTGGTTAGGCCAAAAGGCATATCTAACCACTCGTATAATCCATCCTTGTTTCTAAACATAGTTTTTGACTCATCGCCCTCCCTTATTCTGATACCTTTTTTTTTTATCTATCTTAGAGACATATCTAGCACCACTTAGACAATATAATAAATCATCTATTTTGGGTAAGGGAGAACCTATATCAAGCAGCAATCTTATTGATCGCCCTTGAATCCATGCACATTCATTTACCATTAGTCTTTGATGTCAAAATTGTTGGAACTACACAAGAACTCAAACTTTCTTTAAGCAAACCCCTATATAATAAATCATATAGCTGTTTGTTTAATTTTGTGGTCACCTTTGGATCCATTCAATGAGGTGCCTTGTTGGGTAGACTAAATTTTGGGATCAAATTCACCTTTTGTGAGATTTTTCTCATAGGTGGCAACCCTACAAGCAAGTCCCTAGAGTCAATTTTTGAATATTTTAATATATTTTGAAACTTTTTCTTTAGTAGCTTCAAAAAGGCCAACTTGGATTGTCAATCAATAAAATTCTAATACATATTTCACACTCAACTCCTTCTAATGAGGATTCTATAACTTCTTAAATAACATTGTGGAATAATCGGTACAGAAAATTTGTACTTCAATTTACTCATCATTCAATCCCGTACTATAATTCTTTCTCGTACTATAATTCTTTCTCTTCCTCTACTGACCCTTTTTTGTTGTTCTCGATCGATCCCACCATAGTGATGCATAATCCTTCAATTTAGTAACAATAATTTAATCCTTTTGGATTCTTCAATTTGTTAAAAAACCAAATACTTCTCCATGTCTAATATCTAGTTGATTAGCTCTTCTAGATCCAAACTAGAAGCATAATTGGGAGATTCATCCTAGGCTTGCTTCCCATTTTAGCAATATCCCTTATTACCCTTTCTTTAAGATCTTCCCTTTTCTCTCGTTCTTCTTCCTCTGCATTCTCTTGAATCACTCACTTCCACCTCCACTCCTCCTCATTAAGCAATTTCCATGGCTTCCATTTGAGCCTATAATCCTCCAATGGCTTCCAATAACTATGTTTCTAAGATTTCTAGGACCTCTTCCACCCCAAATAGGTAGACCCCTTCCTCTACGTCTATGGGCTATTCTTCAACTCCAAGACACATCAACAAGTTATGAGACTAATTGGCACAATATGCTAAAAGGTTAGATAAGTCTAACAAACTCCTACAACATAAATCACAATTAAACAATAATTTTTTTGAAAAAAATCTGACAATGAGAAGTCAACATAAGAGTTTTATTAAGTCTTCAAATTCCAATTACCAAACAAAAGAGATTCAACCTCAACATTAAAGGCAATCCCAGCCTTATTATAGCACAAACAAAAATGACAACAAATCATTGGACTCAAAACAACTTTGAAAAACAAATTCAAGTTACAATGACTTGGGCCCACAACACATCTGAGACACTTCTCACACTTTCTCAAATCTATAATGTCCCATTTTTTAAATGGGATTTTAATAATAAATAATAATAATAAAGAGTTAAAATATAAAAAATGAAAAAATATAATATAATATAATTAAAATTTAATTAAGTTTAATGAATGGTCAAAAGGCATAAAAAGAAGAGTTGTGACTCCCTCAAACATGAGATATAAAAGGGAGAAGAGTTCATTTGAAAAAGAAGAAAAGGGAAAAAGAGGGGAGCATAGGAATCAAGGAGGGATTAATGGAAGAAGAAAGGAATGGGAAGAAAATAAGGAAGTGACTCTTTCAAAGGGCAGAAATTATGAAGGGTTGTACTCTTTCAAAGGGTGGTAATTGTGAAAGGTTGTGACTCTTGCAAAGGGCAGACATGATGAAGAGGTGTGACTTCTCCCTTACATTGGAAGATATATAGGGGAGAAGGTTTCATTTGAGGAGGACATGCAAGAGAGATCAATTTAGAAAAAAAATATTATTATTCTCAAAAAGGCAGCAAAGAAGGGTGGTGACTCAATTCTTATGAAAAGCGGTGACTCTTTCACCAATAAAGTATAAAGGAAAAATCATTCCAAGCATTCAAGGATCACTTATCAATCATCACTCACCAATGCATCAATAATCACTCATGAATCCATCAAATCAATCATCAATTATCAAATCAAGCAAACAATCAATCATCAATTATCAAATCAAGCAAACAATCAATCAGCAAATCATCATAAATTATCAATTCATTCAATCAATCAAACATACAAACATCATTCAAACATCAACTATTCAAGCATCAACCATTCTTGCCTCGAATCATTCAAATATCAATCATTAAGACAACAATCATTCAAATATCAATCCCTGAGACATCAATCATCCAAGACATCAATGAGGAGATTGAAAAAGAAAGAGAATTGGAAATCAGAACAAGAATTAATATTAGCGGCAATTTTAATTAAAAAATAAATCTGAGAAATAAGTAGAATTATAGACTTATATATATGTGTTCGTGCAATAGTGATACTTGCAAAAATTATTGATCATTGTGAGTAATCTAAATGCTTCCTTTGTTATAAATATGTAATAATAGATTCGTATGATAGTCCATTTTGAATTTAGAGAAATGGATTGCAAATAGGGAGGCCGATCAACCTTTTGATTTCACAAGAGGTGAAGGAAGACTGGCCTGTATGCTCTTATCAAGTATGCCACCTTGAGATGGAATGGAAGACTGACCTTCTATGCTTATGGACCAGGGGGTGGAATGGAAGACCAGCCTTCCATGCCCTTGGGCTTGATCAATGAGGATGACCAGCCTCCAAGGTGAACTGAGGGATGGAAGGGTGACCCACCTTCCATGCTCTTGCAATACAAGGGCGACCAACCTTGAGATTACAGTTTGCAAACACTTCAAACGAATTCCTAATGAGACTATAATAGGAATATACTTGGAAATGGCTATTGCTTTAATTGGATTTCAGTATGAATAATGTTTTGTGATATCATAACGCCTATTTAGTGAAAATAGATGTTATCATGGCTTATGATTTAACATCAATTTCCAGTGACTAATATTGGGTGCAAGACCTAACCAAGGATTTATCTTATAAAGGGTATTTCAATTAGTAAATTTATACTCTTAAATGCATTGCATTTCTTATTTTGATTGGAATTGTGATTTTAGGCCAAAATTTAGGAATATCCCCAAAGGGGACATTACAAAATCTCTCACACCAAACTTTTCTCAATACTTGGTCCACTCAAACTCAAGCAGATCATCATACAACCAAAAGAATGTCTCATTTGCAAATACAAATGAAAACAGCGCTTTAATTGCCAAAAAATGTCCTCAAATGGTTATAGGGTTATTTTTATATAAGCTTGTTTGTATTGACTCTCAACTACATGGGAAACTTCTAGACCTTGTGTGGATAAGTTCCGAAATACATTGGAAATTGCAATGTGGATACATTAGAAAATG
Source organism: Sequoia sempervirens (assembly GCA_007258455.2). Classification (NCBI taxonomy): domain Eukaryota; kingdom Viridiplantae; phylum Streptophyta; class Pinopsida; order Cupressales; family Cupressaceae; genus Sequoia; species Sequoia sempervirens. The sequence goes on from VDFB02109042.1 coordinate 42,434,358, forward strand.
CAATCAATAACATCCTAGGACAAAACAACTGATGATCCTCAATCCAACAAAAAAAGCCTATCTTTGAATTAATGAATCGCATCAGCTATCTCTAAATATGGATCTTCGAACTGTAATGTCCCCTATTGGGATTGCCCTAAATCTTGCCCTAGAATCACAAGTTTAATGTGGTTAGGGTTATAAGTATAACTTACCAATTAATTGCTTTAAGCAAGATAGATCTAGGTTTAGGTCATGCAATCATGTTAGATAATATTGGAAATATAATTCATATGATCAAAACATATATGATAAATGTCTTATCTATTTAAACCATGTAAAAAATATAATTATTTCAAACTATATAAACTACACAATATCCATAATGCATATTGGAAGTTTGATCATAATAGGACTTGGATGAGAAACA
>VDFB02109042.1:42434866-42463195 GCA_007258455.2 Sequoia sempervirens
AAGGCAAATGAGATTCAGCCTCAACATAAATGGCAATCTCAGTCTTATTACAGCCCAAACAGAAAATGACAGCAAATCACAATGGACTAAAAACAGCTCTGGAAAACAAATTCCAGTTACAGCAACTTCAGCTCGCAACACATACACATATTTCTCACATCTGTTTCTCATCTCCAACACCATAAATACTCTACTCAATACTCAGTCACTCAGACCCAAGCAGATCATTATACAACCAACAAAATATTCCATCTGCAGACATACATGAAGACAGATCTTCAATTGCCGGAAGATGTCCTCAAATGGTTACAAATTTATCCTTATACAAACATATTTTCATCAACTCTCAACTGCTTGGAAACTTCTAGAATGTGAATAAGTTATAACATACATTGGAAATTGCAATCAACAAAACCATGGGCCAAAACAATTGATGATCCATCCTCAATCCAATAGAGAAAACCCATCTTGGAATTAATGAACCACATAAGCCATCTCTAGATATGGGTCTTCAAATTGTCTCAAGCCAAACTAAACCTGCGAACAGAATTAAACAAAGAAAACATATCAATTTTTTTTTGGTTTTATACTAATCACCCATGAACCTTAAGGTGCTTTTGCATCAGACATCCTACGTACAAAAAAACATGAGCACAAGGACTCATGGAGCTCTTATGAACTGAATTGTCCTTTCAAATGAGAAAATTCTTTTTCAAAAAACCTTACATCCTCCACAAACCCCTTTCCTTTCCATCTTAGCAAATACTCTTTCTAATTTAAGTTTTCGGTCTTCTTTTCAACCCTTTATTGCAATAATTTATCAATTTCTTCTTTACTCTACTCTGAAACTCGATTAATCCAATTAACAAAATCACCGTCATTACAGTTTGGAGCAACACTATCACCACCTACATATGGGTACAGATCAACAACATTGACAATTAGTGAAATATATATCCTTGATATTTCACTAATCTATCAATTTCTTCTTTACTCTGCTCTGAAACTCGATTAATCCAATTAGCAAAGTTACCATCATTACAGTTTGTAGCAACACTATCACCGCCTACATATGGGTACAGATCAACAACATTGAAGATTAGTGAAATATCTATCCTTCATGGAAGACCAACTTCAGATGCATTATCAAAGAATTTCATAGAGTCCAATTTTATTTCATTTCAATTTATTATAGGCCCCCTTGGGAAACTCTCCTTCCGCAAATATACCATAACTAAATCACCAATTGCAAATTACTCCACTCTCCTTTTCTCATCAACCTTGATGTATTTTAAATTACTCCTTTAAATATGCTTTCAAATTTCCTCATGCAATTCTGTTAAGTCTTTGTCCTTTATATACATTTTGTTAGCAACAACATTTATCAAATCCCTAATACCTCTTGGAGATCTTCAATATCGAACAAGATAACACCAATTGACCTATAAACCAAATTATTGTTTGCAAATCATGCCTCAGCAAGGAACAAATCCCACATAGTGGATACGTCTCCAACTACACTTTTAAATAGTTTGTCAAGACTCCTTTTCGCGACCTTTGTTTGCTTGTCAATTCAAGGATGATGGGTATAATTGAAATCTAATGTGATGCCCAACCTTTTCCATAACATACTCTAAAAATGACTCATTGACTTAATATCCCTATCAAATGTGATACCTTACCACATCTTAGAAAAAATAATCTAACAATATTTGATTTGTCAATTTTTTACATGGTAAGAAGTGCACCATTTGAGAGAACCTATCCACTACTACAAAGATGCTATCATTTCCCAATCAAATTCTTGGTAATCACAACACAAAATCCATGCTAATATTTTCCCATCCATCTAGAACAAAAAATGACTTATACAATCTTGTGTCTAGTGCCCTTTGCTAATTCACAAATTCTACATCTAGCAACAAACTTCTTTACATTTGATTTTAGACAAGGGTGATAAATATTTCTCTTTTTAACTATAAAAGGGTTTTGTCCCTTATAAAATGACAACTAAGACCACCTCCATGCATTTCCCTTACTAGGTTCTCCCTCATAGAGCCATGGCATATACATAATTGCTGATTTAAAAAAAAACCCTTCTTCAATAAGGAAATCTTTACATTCCTTACCATCTCGACACATCCTCTAGATCTCAACAAAATTAGGTTCATCCTTGTATAAAAATTTTAAATAATCAAAACCAATTACCTCAATCTCTATAATCTTCAACAACAAAATCCCCTTGCTTACTACATCAACTATTCTATTTGACCATTCCAACCTATGCTTCAAAACAAAAAAGCAACTTTGTGGGCATACAACCCACTTCATTTGTCTATGGTTCAACTTTTCTTGAGCACTCACATATTCTAATATTTGATGATCCATATAGAGAACAATTTCCTTAGGCAACAAGTAATGCCTCCATTTTTTCAATGCTTGAATGATGGCATAAAACTCTCAATCATAAACAAAAACACCTTTTTTTGCCTCATTTAACTTCTCACTAAATAAAGCTATAAGTCTACCCTCTTGACTCAACATAGCTCCAATGGCCTTTCCACTAGCTTTACAATCCACTTGAAACACCCTATCAAAATCAAATAGTGCCAATACAAGTTGTTCTATCACCTTCTTCAAAAGCTCATAGCTTCTCTTTGTTTCCACTAGCTATGTAAATATACCCTTCTTCATACAAGAAATCAATGGTGCACAAATTCCAATAAAATGTCTTATATTTTTGTTTTAAAACTAACCAATCCATGGAAACATCTTACCTCTATAGCACTTTCTAGTGTAGGCCACTCCCAAATTGCAATTACCTTTGCAAGATCCAATTACCTTTGCAATTACATCACAAAAAGCAAATATATTAATTCTTCCTCAAAAATGAGCATTTGTCCAAATTTATCAACAACTCCTCTTTTATTTTTTCTAAAACCTATCTCAAATGTTGCAAATGTTCTTCCTTAGTTTTGCTAAATATCAACACATTGTCAAGATAAACCACAACAAATTCTTCCATAAATAGTTTCAATGCTTAGTCTCACGAAGGTACTAGTGACATTGGTTAGGCCAAAAGGCATATCTAACCACTCATATAATCCATCCTTGTTTCTAAACATAGTTTTTGACTCATTGCCCTCCCTTATTCTAATACCTATTTTTTTGATCTATCTTGGAGACATATCTAGCACCACTTAGACAATATAATAAATCATCTATTTTGGGTAAGGGAAAACCCATATCAAGCAGCAATCTTATTGATCGCCCTTGAATCCATGCACATTCATTTGCCATTAGTCTTTGATGTCAAAAATGTTGGAACTGCACAAGAACTCAAACTTTCTTTAAGCAAACCCCTATATAATAAATCATATAGCTGTTTGTTTAATTTTGTGGTCACCTTTGGATCCATTCAATGAGGTGCCTTGTTGGGTAGACTAAATTTTGGGATCAAATTCACCTTTTGTGAGATTTTTCTCATAGGTGGCAACCCTACAAGCAAGTCCCTAAAGTCAATTTTTGAATATTTTAATATTTTTGAAACTTTTTCTTTAGTATCTTCAAAAAGGCCAACTTGGATTGTCAATCAATAAAATTCTACTACATATTCACACTCAACTCCTTCTAATGAGGATTCTATAACTTCTTAAATAACATTGTGGAATAATCGGTAGAGAAAATTTGTACTTCAACTTACTCATCATTCAATCCTGTACTATAATTCTTTCTCTTCCTCCAATGACCCTTTTTTGTTGTTCTCAATCCCACCATAGTGATGCATAATCATTCAATTTAGTAACAATAATTTAATCCTTTTGGACTCTTCAATTTGTTAAAAATTGAAATACTTCTCCATGTCTAATATCTAGTTGATTAGCTCTTCTAGATCCAAACTAGAAGCATAATTGGGAGATTCATCCTAGGCTTGCTTCCCATTTTAGCAATAGCCCTTATTACCCTTTCTTTAAGATCTTCCCTTTTCTCTCGTTCTTCTTCCTCTGCATTCTCTTGAATCACTCACTTCCACCTCCACTCCTCTTCATTAAGCAATTTCCATGGCTTCCATTTGAGCCTATAATCCTCTAATGGCTTCCAATAACTATGATTCTAAGATTTCTAGGGCCTCTTCCACCCCAAATAGGTCGACCCCCTCCTCTACCTCTGTGGGCTATTCTTCAACTCCAAGACACATCAACAAGCTATGAGACTAATTGGCACAATATGCTAAAGGTTAGATAAGTCTAACAAACTCCTACAACATAAATCACAATTAAACAATAAAATATTTTTAAAAATATCTGACAATGAGAAGTCAACATAAGAGTTTTATTAAGTCTTCAAATTTCAATTACCAAACAAAGGAGATTCAACCTCAACATTAAAGGCAATCCCAGCCTTATTATAGCACAAACAAAAAATGACAACAAATCACATTGGACTCAAAACAACTTTGAAAAACAAATTCAAGTTACAATGACTTGGGCCCACAACACATACAGACACTTCTCACACTTTCTCAAATCTATAATGTCCCATTTTTTAAATAGGATTTAATAATAAATAATAATAATAAAGTTAAAATATAAAAAAATGAAAAAATATAATATAATATAATTAAAATTTAATTAAGTTTAATGAATGGTCAAAAGGCATAAAAAGAAAAGTTGTGACTCCCTCAAACATGAGATATAAAAGGGAAAAGAGTTCATTTGAAAAAGAAGAAAAGGGAAAAAGAGGGGAGCATAGGAATCAAGGAGGGATTAATGGAAGAAGAAAGGAATGGGAAGAAAATAAGGAAGTGACTCTTTCAAAGGGCAGAAATTATGAAGGGTTGTACTCTTTCAAAGGGTGGTAATTGTGAAAGGTTGTGACTCTTGCAAAGGGCAGACATGACGAAGAGGTGTGACTTCTCCCTTATATTGGAAGATATAAAGGGGAGAAGGTTTCATTTGAGGAGGACATGCAAGAGAGATCAATTTAGAAAAAAAAAATTATTATTCTCAAAAAGGCAGCAAAGAAGGGTGGTGACTCAATTCTTATGAAAAGTGGTGACTCTTTCACCAATAAAGTATAAAGGAAAAATCATTCCAAGCATTCAAGGATCACTTATCAATCATCACTCACCAATGCATCAATCATCACTCATGAATCCATCAAATCAATCATCAATTATCAAATCAAGCAAACAATCAATCAGCAAATCATCATAAATTATCAATTCATTCCATCAATCAAACATACAAACATCCATCATTCAAACATCAACTATTCAAGCATCAACCATTCTTGCCTCGAATCATTCAAATATCAATCATTAAGACAACAATCATTCAAATATCAATCACTAAGACATCAATGAGGAGATTGGAAAAGAAAGAGAATTGGAAATCAGAACAAGAATTAATATTAGCAGCAATTTTAATTAAAAAATAAATCTGAGAAATAAGTAGAATTATAGACTTATATGTGTGTGTTCATGCAATAGTGATACTTGCAAAAATTATTGATCATTGTGAGTAATCTAAATGCTTCCTTTGTTATAAATATGTAATAATAGATTCATATGATAGTCCATTTTGAATTTAGAGAAATGGATTGCAAATAGGGAGGCCGATCCATTTTGAATTTAGAGAAATGGATTGTAAATAGGGAGGCCGATCAACCTTCTGATTTCACGAAAGGTGAAGGAAGACTAGCCTGCATGCTCTTATCAAGTATGCCACCCTGAGATGGAATGGAAGACTGACCTTCTATGCTTGTGGACCAGGGGGACCAGGGAGTGGAATGGAAGACCAGCCTTCCATGCCCTTGGGCTTGATCAATGAGGATGACCAACCTCCAAGGTGAACTGAGGGATGGAAGGGTGACCCACCTTCCATGCTCTTGCAATACAAGGGTGACCAACCTTGAGATTACAGTTTGCAAACGTTTCAAATGAATTCCTAATGAGACTATTATAGGAATATACTTGGGAATGGTTATTGCTTTAATTGGATTTCAGTATGAATAATGTTTTGTGATATCATAATGCCTACTATTGTTTAGTGAAAATAGATGTTATCATGGCTTATGATTTAACGTCAATTACCAGTGACTAATATTGGGTGCAAGACCCAACCAAGGATTTATCTTGTAAAGGGCATTTCAATTAGTAAATTTATACTCTTAAATGTATTGCATTTCTTATTTTGATTGGAATTGTGATTTTAGGCCAAAATTTAGGAATATCCCCAAAGGGGACATTACAAAATCTCTCACACCAAACTTTTCTCAATACTTGGTCCACTCAAACTCAAGCAAATCATCATACAACCAACAAAAAGTCTCATTTGCAAATACACATGCAAACAGCACTTTAATTGCCAAAAAATGTCCTCAAATGGTTATAGGGTTATTTTTATATAAGCTTGTTTGCATTGACTCTCAACTACATGGGAAACTTCTAGACCTTGTGTGGATAAGTTCCGAAATACATTGGAAATTGCAATGTGGATACATTAGAAAATGCAATCAATAACATCCTAGGACAAAACAACTGATGATCCTCAATCCAACAAAAAAAGCCTATCTTTGAATTAATGAATCGCATCTGCTATCTCTAAATATGGATCTTCGAACTGTAATGTCCCCAATTGGGATTGCCCTAAATCTTTCCCTAGAATCAAAGTTTAATGTGGTTAGGGTTATAAGTATAACTTACCAATTAAATGCTTTAAGCAAGATAGATCTAGGTTTAGGTCATGCAATCATGTTAGATAATATTGGAAATATAATTCCTATGGTCAAAACATATATGATAAATGTCTTATCTATTTAAACCATGTAAAAAATATAATTATTTCAAACTATATAAACTATACAATATCCATAATGCATATTGGAAGTTTGATCATAATAGGACTTGGATGAGAAACATGATAAGCCCGCCCAAAGCTATCCATACTAAGCACAAGAGCGGATTAACCATCCCTCTTGGCCCCAAGTGGCAAACACATAGTCATCTGACATGGAGTGGCGTACTTAGGGGATAAACTTGTATCTACTTTCCCTATCCATGCTACTTTATCCATCCCTCTTACAATCAACAACCAATCCAAGTAGAGATTGGGGAAAAGCTACAATAGGAGGCCCGCAGATTCCCCTTTCTAAGCCCAAGGGCGGACACTCACCCCCTTGGCTCCAAGTGGCCAGCTTGGAGTAGCGTACTTAGAAAGAAATCTAGTATCTGCTCACCCTACTGGTATTTCTCCCATTCCTCCTCATGGCTGCTTGATGAGAATTGCAAACTCTAAATATATCCAGATCCATAGAGATTATACAACAATAAATATGATAAAGCATACCACAATACTTGCTAAAATATAAGACTGCTATATTCTAAGATGCAAACATATTAACAAATGCTGACTTCTGCCCTTGTCTGCTGAGTGCAGATAATTATGTTTGATCTGCTCCAATTGCCTTGCTGTTCGATCTGTCTTTTATATTCTGAAGATATTGCTTGCCAACCCTACATATGATGGGTTAAAAAAAATCAAATGAATAAGAATCTATTATTCATATTTATGTCAAGGAATCATAATAATGTAATTATATTCAACTTACTTCTCTTATTGATTTATCATTTATCTTCGTTTATCTCTCCTTAAGCCAACTTCTTCTTCCCACATATTTCCTCTTCCAAATCTGAGTATATCATATTAATGTATCTGCTGCTATGCTCAGGAGACACTCCTCATATTTCTGTCCTTATTCGCTGTTCCATATATCTGCATTTAAATCTGATTATATTCCATTCTGTTGCCTCCTGATGGCTGATATATTTCTGAATGTCATTCAATCTGATTTTAATATTCAGAGGATATTCCTTATAATAATATAAATAGGTTCATTAATTCCTTTCCAAACACTAATTATAACAATGGCTGATGCTTTTCTGAGTGCAGAGCTCTATTTCTGATCTCTTTCGATCTGCTTTTCAACTCAGAAAGAATTCCTTACCTCCTTCCCTTTCTATCCCCATTTTATGCTCCTTTTATACCTTGTAAAATCCCCAAGAGAAGCAACCATATGAAGAGACATGACTTTCTGAAGAGGGACGTCTATTTGTTAATGCTCCTTTTTATTTTAGCACCACCATTATGAATTAATTTTGTTCCCATAATGGTCCCTGCCTTTTAATACATTAATTGCTGCTTAAAGTAATATCAAGCACCGCTTTTTATACACATTTGCTTTTGGGCGATTTTACTTTACCAAGGAGTCGGTCCATATTAGCAATTCGGATTTCACTATATTAAGTATGTCGGCCTCTCTTCAAGGCATGTAAAGGAGATTCAGCTGGCATGAATAGAATACGACATCACATGAACTGTCACAAGCCAAACAGAATTTGAAAGTAAAATTATACAAAAAAAAAAACAATTTTTTTTGGTTCGATGCTGATTAGCCATTAACCTTAAGGTGCTCCTGTATCACTAATGAAATGTTTAATTAGATTTTTTTTTTTTTAAAAGTAAATACCATTGGGCAGCCATCCTTGCCTTTTGTGCAACATTCATTTTCTGATACATCTATCCAGAAACAGTTGTGTCATATACTCTTCACTTTTCAGAATCTAAGATTCCTATTCTTCTTTACAAATCTCGGAAGTATTGACTATGGCAATATGATGACAGCATTAAATACATTTATAAACAAACAAACAGATCAAAAAGCCATGGGTAAGCTTAAGGAAAAACTATGGGAAAAGGAAGAAAACCAACACATAGATTAATAAGTAACTTGAGATTTTCACAGGAAAACATTTTTTATGATGTATCTAGATACAACTGTATTCCAATTTAGTTCCTACTTTTTGAATATCTTTCGAAACCCTTCTTCAGGCATATATTTGGATTTCCTTCTTTCTTCCTTATAGGCAACATGAAATGGATCGGCCGAATTTCAACGTATGACAAATTTTCAAGTTAGTTGAAAAGGATTTAATCATTTAACAATTCCTTTGATTAAGGTTACAAATCAACTGTTTCCATGAATCCAACTTCCATCCCTTTTAATATTTTTACTATGTTGTATGATTTTGATGGCTTCCCACCATTGCCTTTCTAGGACACCAACACATAGATTAATAAGTAACTTGAGATTTTCACAGGGAAACATTTTTAATGATGTATCTAAATACAACTGTATTCCAAATTTTAGTTCCTACTTTTTGAATATCTTTTGAAACCCTTCTTCAGGTATATATTTGGATTTCCTTCTTTCTTCCTTATAGGCAACATGAAATGGATCGGCCAAATTTCAACGTATGACAATTTTTCAAGTTATTTGAAAAGGATTTAATCATTTAACAATCCCTTTGATTAAGGTTACAAATCAACTGTTTCCATGAATCCAACTTCCATCCCTATTAATATTTTTACTATGTTGTATGATTTCGATGGCTTCCCACAATTGTCTTTCTAGGACATATATATTTAATTTGAAGCAAAAGAGTGTAGAACTTCCTTTATATTTATTTTTTTAACGTTGAGCAATAGAAATGAAGCTTTATGTTATTTTAAAAAAGAGATTTTTAGTGCAGACCAGAAAAAAGAGTTAACAGTTTTCTTTTTATTTGTTATTTGTTATTTGTTTTTTTTTTTCAAAAACCAGCTAGAGGTTGAAGCTGGAGGATAACAACTACTAAGTTGCAGGCAAGTCGACAAGATGAATAATATATACATGTGGGCTTCCCAAGGGAGGTCAGTAATACATAAAATTAGCTTCCCTCTTGACTGTTAAAAATATGAAATCCTCACCTAGATCTTGTTCCTGGTCGGTCCTTCGTTCCAAATTGATGAATTGTGAATTGATCTTTCCTAAAGCACTGAAACACAAGGGAGAGGGAAAAAATGAAGAAGGAATAAAAAGGAAATACCTCAATAAGCGCTTGGAAACAGGGTTTTCGCAACTTGTCTTGGCGTCTTCCTGCCCCTGACAACTACTCTCTGGGTGAGGAACCGCGAGGACATCCTCTCGAGGGTTTTGATTACTGATATCCGAAGAGTTAGTGTTGTTGTTACTAGTGGCGGATGAAGAATCGTTTACAAGCACACCATGCTGTGCAAATTCAGTGCATAACCCCTCGGCATGGTCCACCTCGGTCTCTGCGAGATGATCTTCGTTTACGCCGCAGATAAGGCCGTCAATATCAAAACCCTCAGTCGGCGCCCACGCCAACCACTCTTCCAAATCGCCCACATCTTCTTCCAACCCCTGACAACCCACTTGGAAATCCTGTAAACCTGTTAAATCTAGATCAGCCATGGCTTCCATCTTGAAGAATTGTTAGGGTTGATTCGACGTTCACAGCCGATTTAGGAATATCCACAACATGTTATTTTGAAGTGGAAAAGAAGCATCTCATGAAAGTCGTACACCGAGCATTTGCTTCGGTGCTTCCTTCCCACCCCTAATCGAAAAAAATTTCAAAGTAATTTTCCTCTTCTTATGCTTATGGTCACCGACTGCATAAGTTATCTTTTGGCAGACCGTTTATATATCCTTACCAATGTTTTATTTATTTTTTAAAATTGATATCTATTAAAAAATCAAATCTTTTTTCTAACATATGTTTATTAATTTTTTAGTAGGCATAGTATATTGTAATGAGTTTGGTTTTTTTCAGTTAACTAGTTATTAATAATGTAGTTTTCAACTAATCAAAAACAATATTTAAACAAAAATTAAAATAAAATTCAATTTTGTAAAGTCAATTTGCAAAATATTTAACTTTATAAATTATAAAAAATATTTTTTGTGCATATGATTGGTTAAAAAAGTTTTGTGTGTTATTGGCGATAAAGCAAATTAAACATGTTTTAAGGAATGATTTTTCAATTTTTGCTTTATAAAATCATTTCATTAAATCTTTCTCAAATAAATAAATGTTATTTATTTTGACATTTTTTTAAGAATAATTTTTTTATGTATGTAATTGTTATTTTTTTATTAAATAAAATCTTACAAAAATCAATTAACTATTTTATAAAGATTTGGATTCACACTATTAAAATTAAAAAATTAAAAAAATTGTATTATTTTTTCCATTAAACTAATATCGTTATCTATGTTTTTAATATTTTATGGTATAATTTGATTATATATGTGTTCCTTCTTCTTTTCATTAATAAGATTTTTTTATCATGTATATTTTTATATTAATTTATATTAATATATACATATATAGTTTCTTCAAAAAAATTATAATTTAGGTATATATTAATTATATTATATGTAATATTAATTTATATCATATATTTATATACAATATAATATAGGTTATTTTATTTTGTAGGTTCTCCTTTCATATATATTTATATATATTAATAAACTATCTTAATTGACTACTATGTTAATTATAATATTAATTATAATATTAATATTATTAGATTATTACTATTAATATAATTAATATAATAGTAAATCACTATATTAATAATTATAACAATATTTTTACATATATTAATATTACAATATTACCTATTTACTTAGTTTATATAATATAATTTATAAATTATTAATATTAAATTATAATATAATATATTTATTATATTAATAGTATATTTAACTTCAACTATAATATGAAGATTTCATTATCAAATTCAAAATCAACTAGAATCAATCTAAGAATTATTTTTAATAATAAATCATTTGATTATTTAATGTTTAGCAAATATGTATTCTAAAGAACTGTTGTCACCTAGAATTGCACCCTGTGCTAAGTTTGCAAGAAACTGAGCATTCTAGAGCAACATGGGATCATCTCAAGGCTGTGGGTCACCTATAACTGAAATGAACCTCCGGAGAAGGTCGGCTTCCTTTGGGTATCACCTAAACTACTGATTTTATAAGAGGAAAAGGGGAAGAGATGCATAAAATGGAAAACTAAACCTATGGTGATACACCGAATTGATGAGAAATCGTGAAAAGAACACAGGAAGAACATACACTTGAAAGCCTAATTGCTATTCCCAGAACAACATCTTTCGAATCTAATGCTTGTCATCCTAACAGGTTTGGTCTGCATACACATCTCAGGAAGGAAAGATTGATTTCACAACTCTAAGATATGAATACAGCATCATGGAAAACACAGTTAGAAACTTGCATGTACAAAAGAAAGATACAGAAATAAGAATCATACAAACATGAAGACAAACTTCCAAGGTAAACTCTGTGTTGCATTCAAGATTCCAGTTGAGTTACAGAAAACATATATGGACTGAGAAAGGATTGACTAAAAATCACTAACTCTTCCGGGTATGCAATCAGAACTATTTACAAAAAGGCAAAAAATGCCTTATATACAGACTGATAACGGCCCACCTGGGGCTTACAAAAAATATCTTAGTTCAGAAAAAGATCTATCTCAGATCTTTTGATCAAAATAAATGTTGAAGCCCTGCGTGTCCACGACGGTGAAGAGTCATCTCGAGGAAGCCTTCTTCAAATATCTTCAGCTATTGCATTCATTCTGATCCATTGTGTTTAGCTACTGAGTCCCTTGTTGAAGAGCCGCATTGAATGCCCCCCGAGCTCAAAACAGATATATGTTGTATTCATGTTGCATTCGTCCTGCGTTGGCATTCCTCGTTCTGATCAGACTGCCACGGTTCACCTTAGATCTCTCTGGTTAGTCGAGCACTCTCCACGCGGGCCCTTCAGTTGGTTAAAGATCCCTTTGAACGGAATCGCATCTCGGCAAGACACTAAAAGTGTCTTGCCGATGCGATCAAGTGTCTCTGCAGCCCTTAAAAGTCACGTTGATACTGCCAAAACCATTGGCAAGACAAACGGGTTCGGTTAGAAGTCTCAGCGAGCACCGTTGAGTCATGCCGATAGCCCTTTCATTTGGTGCATCCATCGTTGTCGGCCAGACATCCCTCTGTCGGGAGGAGGTTGTGCCGAAGGCACTTCAGTTTTGGCGAGCACACGCTTCATTTCACCTCAGCAGGACTCCTGGCGAGACCCCCTCGTGTCACTGAGATTTTATGTAAAACTCCCCCTCCTCCTGGCGAATTCCTTTTGTTCTGAAGGCTTTGTCGCTCGGCAAGACTCACGTCGGTCGGGAAGAAGTCTTCCCAAGCTCTTTGTGCTACGCCGAAGGCTCCTCTGTTATCGGTGAGACCTCACCTTATCGCTGGAACATCTCTGCAAAAGCTTCGTTACACTGAGGGCTCTTTGAGTCAGGGAGACATTTTCGTCTTCAACAAGACGTTTTGTCGAGAACCCTTTCTTGGCCGAAACTGCTTTTTTCCATTTCAGAGGCTCCACCGTTATCGTTGAGACTCTCCCCGAACTCCTGCATTCATCCTAAGTTCTTCTCCCCTTTCGGCAAGACACTGAATGTCGGCGAGACATTTGCTTTAGTTATGCCGCCTTTCCTGTTGAGGAGACACTCAGACTTCGGCATGACCTCATGTCGAGCCCAAAACCCTTGGCGAACTCCCTATCTCCTGGCTAGCTTCTCCTGCTTCGCTAAGACCTACGCCGAAACCAGCATCATCCGCCGGCCATCCATTTGCTGTCGGCGAGACTCTATATCAATATTCAATGATCTCGGCGAAGGCATTCATAATCAGCGAGACTCTCACCGAAAGCAAGATATCGAGGCCTCCATCTTTTATGTCGAGGAGACCTTATGACTTCGGCGAGACTCTATACGTTCGCCAAGACCCTTTGTCAAAGAAAAGAATCTTCGCATAACCGAAAACCTCTAGTCATTGAGACCTATGCTTTGTCCTGTCGATGAGTCCATCTGTTCCAACTATGTCGTTGTAGCCTTCGCCCATCAGAGAGACCTCTCATAGACCGCATCTGTTACACCGAAAGGCCTCATGCATTGGAAGTCACCGAGACAAGGAAGTTGTTACGCCAACCAAGAGCCTTCATGTTTTCCATCGGCGAGACTAAAATGAACTCATGTCGAAAGACGACCACCCTACACACTATCGGTAAGACAAAGAGAAGTCGCTGTGACATCCCCACGAAAACCTAAACTCATGCCGATGTGATATACTTCGCTCCTCCAGTCGGCAAAACAAGAAGACTTCGTTGAGACTCTATGCCAATAGTGATATACCTTCACCGATGAATCACCATATATCTAGTCGGGGAGAGATGATAAAATCGGTAAGACACAACCCCGACGGTGAACACATATGCCGATAACAACCCCATGGTCGCCAAAACAAATGAAACTTCCCGTCGAATGAGGTATGCAAAAGCCTTTTGATCGCCGTGACATTGGATGAGTCCTGCCGATAGGCAACACAGACTCATCCAATGCAGAAAACGTAAACTAGCATGAAGTAACCTTCGATGGAGACATCCCATTTGACCCCTATGACACTTGCAACATAGATGCTTGCCTAATCAAGCCTGAGGGTGTAAACCAGGTAACATTTCTGGCGATTTCTGCGGGATGTTTGCCTGCTAAACATGAAGAACGGTAGCCTAGGCCTATCCATTGGGCATGGAGTCATTAGAAAACTTAGAGAACAATTAAAATGTCAGTTTTGCATATGGCCCCGACCTCATGAGATTTATAGGACACAACAGGTGGCCAAAACGGCAAGACAGGGGAAACAAAAAAAAAAGAAATATATACTGTGCTGCAACAACACTTATGGAAAACATAAAACCTACACTATTATGTACAATAGATAGACTGCGTCAGATTTGAAAACAGGGCTTAAGGTGTATCCCATTGACTGGGATAGGAAGCACTTCACCTTCTGTTGTAGCTAGTTGATATGCATTGTGTTCTTTGCAATCTCTGATGATGAATGGACCTATCCACATATTATCGAGCTTAGTGTGATGGCCAGGTCTGCTTTTGAGAACGTCCCACTTCAGCACAAGGTCTCCCACCCTGAAAACCTTCGTTGTTGCCCTTTTGTCAAATGTCTTCTTTGTCTAGAGCTGATGATACTCCAAAGTTTTCATTGCCCTGTCTCTTGACTCCTGGAGCTCCATGAGTTTTGCATATCTTACAGACATTGGGTCATGTCCTTCAAGCATTTCCAGCTGGTGAACGATGTCTAGAGTTGGAAGCTCCACGAACAGGGGCAATCTTGCCTCTTTTCCATAGACCAACATATATGGCGAGTTGCCAATAGACCTCTTAGGGGTCACTCTGTCTGCCCAAAGTGCATTCTTTAAACTACTGGGCCAGTTCCTCTAATTATCCTCTATGGTTCTTTTAATAATTCTGATAAGGTTCTTATTTGTGCTCTCAGCTAGGCCATTACCCTGAGGGTAATAATTTGAGGAGGTGTTCAAATGAATACCGTGTTTGACAGCCCAATCAGTCAGTTTTAAACCCACAAATGCAAGAGCATTATCAGATATGATGGAGTCAGGCACTCCAAACCTAGTGATTATGTCTTCATAGAAGCTCAAAACTGAAGACTCCCTTGCTTCTTTCAAGGCTATTGCTTATGTCCACCTTGTAAAGTAGTCTGTGGCTGTAAGTACCCACTTGTGACCAGCGCTGGAAGGTGGGTTTATTGGACCGATGAAATCAATGCCCCATCTCATGAAGGGCTGCTCTACTTGAATCGGGTGCAGGGGCATAGCTGGCAACTTTTCTTTTCCTAAAAACAAGGTGCATTTGATGCACTTCCTTGACCAGGAATACGCATCCTTGAACAAGTTGGGCCAATAGTAACCAGCTCTCATGATTTTCTAGGCAGTGGTTCTGGGAGCAAAGTGACCTCCTTTAGCTCCATCATGAAACTCATGAAGCACCTTTTCAATTTGGTCACCGTGAATACATCTTAACAGGGCACCATTCAGATCTTTCTTAAAAAGAACATTATTTAACACCACATACGGTATAGACTGCAATCTGAAGTATCTTCTTTTGGCTCTGTTCAGACCTAATGGGCACTCGCCAGTTTGTAGAAATTGGGTCATATCTTGAACCCAGCTATTTATCCCAATAGGCACATCATCATGAGCATTCTGAACCTCATTTGCATTAGCAAGGGTAACATCCTTTTCTAGCTCAATATCACCACTTGACCCAGTAGCAAGTTGTTCACAAAGACCTTTACCTCTAACTAGCTTGGTGATCTTAATATCTACATCGTATTCCATGACCTTAGTGATCCACCCTGCTCTTTTTTCATTCAGATCTTTATTCAGTAGAAACTCCTTAACACTTGAGTGCACAACCAAAATATGAACCTTATTGTGAGAGATCAAAGGCTTGAATTTCTTTAGGCTTTTGATCACCGCAAGAACATGCCTCTCCACAAAGGAATACTTCTGTTCATAATCGACCAAACCTTGGCTGTAGAAAGCTATTGGTTGTTCTAGATCCTCTTGATGTTTTTGAACCAATATTACAGAGATGTTACTTGTGCTACCATAAGCATACAGATAAAAATCTTTGGAAAAATTAGGATTTACTAGTGTGGGAGCTGCTGCTAAGGCCTCCTTGACCTTTTCAAAACTATTCTTGGCATCCTTCGTCCAACTGAAGATTGCATTCTTCTTTAACATAGTTGTTAAAGGCTGTAAAAGATTTGCAACATAAGGGATGAATCTTCTTAAAAAGTTGATCTGGCCCAGAAAGCTCTACAGGCCCTTCTTGTGATTAGGCAATGACAACTCAAGTATGGCTCTAACTCTTTCAGGGTCAATAGTAATTCCTTGCGTTGACACTATGTGTCCTAATAGTTCCCCCTCATGAACAGCAAAGATGCTCTTTTTTGGATTGAGAGAGATCCCAAACTCTCTACATTTTTCAAAAACCTGCCTAAGATGTAACAAATGTTCATCGACGTTCTTGGAATATACTGTAATGTCATCTAGGTAAATCAGTATAATCTTGTTGATCAAGCTTTGAAATGCCATGTCCATAGCCCTCTGAAACGTGGCACCAGCATTTGACAAACCAAAAGGCATCCTTTTGTATGCCATAGTGCCCCATTTAGTTGTAAAAGTAGTCTTAAACTGATCTTCTTCTTTAACCAGCACCTGATTATATCCTGAAAAACCATCTAGTAAGGAAAACCTTTCAGAACCAGCAACCTCTTGTAAGATTCATTCCATGGAGGGCAGTGGGTAGTGGTCTTTTAGAGAGGATCGGTTAAGATCCCTGAAGTCTACACAGAGCCTTATCTCACCACTTTTCTTTCTAACCGGTACAAGATTAGAAACCCATGAAGTGTGCTTGATAGGGAAGACAATACCCCCCTCAACTAATTTGGTCAACTCTTTGATCATTGAGGGCTCAAGCTTGGGATTCAAAGGCCTTTGTTTCTGCCTTACTGGCTTGGCATTAGGCTCTAATTCAATCGTGTGCTGAGCAATGTGGGGATCAAATCCTTTCAAATCTGAGTACTCCCAAGCAAAGGCATCATGAAATTCTTGGCACAAAGCAACAAAAGCTTGCTTATCTTCGGGTGAACAAATTTTGCCTATCTTAAGGAGCCTACCTTTGAAGATCTCCAACTCTTCGTAGTGTTCTTGTTTAATCTGCAAGCCGGCCTTGCCCTTTTTTAGCTGATCATCAGTACTGAAAATAGACTCTAAGGTAACCAAGCCTTTGGGAAACTTGTTCGTTTTTAGCTGTATGACCTGATCACCATACTACTGCTTGAGTTTTGCTTGATTCATCATGGAGAACTGATCTTCTTCTAGCAGAAAAGAGAGGATTTGTTCATCACCATCAAAAACTTGCCAGTGAATGTTGTTGTCAGGAATTGATGGTCTGACCACAACCTTGACATACTGTTGCACCTTCTCTTTTCCAATGTCATTTGGAATGTCAAACTGTGCCCCAATGGCTGCAAGCCTGTCAGCATGCCTGTTTTGATTCCTTGGGATAGACACTAGGTTAAAAGAATCAAAGTTTTTGAGCATGTTCCACACTCTATTTCTATAAGACTTTAATGTGTCATTTTTAGCAGCATTTATGCCCCTTACTTGATTGACAACTAATTCGCTGTCTCCATGGACTTTCAAGTTGGTTATTCCTCTCTTTCTTACCCACTCTAGACCTTGAACAAGGCCTTCATACTCAGCGGTGTTATTGGAGCATGCAAAAGCAAAACGGAATGCAGAGTAGTATTTATCACCTTAAGGAGACACAAGCATTGCACCTCCTCCTGCCCCATTCTTGCTTCTAGAACCATCGAAGAAGATCTCCCAAAGTCCATTTAGTGGCTGCAACAACTGATCTGCATCCTTCTCCAAGTTTGGAATCTTTGTGTCAGGTTCAAGAATGACATAGTTTCCCATATCAACTTCTTGAATGAGGTCCTCAAGACTTTCCAACACATTCTCAACTGCCCATTCATGCAGCAGCACGTTAGGAACAGCTTCTGATTGGAGTTCTTGAGCAGCAACTAGTTCATTGTCAGTAAAAACAACACAATTTGCATTTACAGCAAAAGGAGCAGCATTGATGGGGCTTGGGTTATATGGCTCAATGTGGTTTTTGGCCAACCTTTCAGACTTGATGGTAACCTTAGTCCCATATCTTGTTCTAAATAGCATATGTGACCAATCGGCTGATACATACCCACCTATCTTGGCTGTAAAGTCTCTAGATAAACACAAGGAAAAGAAAGGTGGAAGGTCTATGACACATATGTTTTGAGGGACTAAAAAATTTGGGCAAGCATGGAGAGTGAGGTTTAAATTTTTGATAATGCCTAAAGTGTTAACTGAAGTCCCATCTAATTGGATTACTCCCTTCTCTAAAGGCTGGTATTTTATTCCAAGTTTATCGGCAATCTGTTTTGGCATGACGGAGCTACTAGCTCCACTATCTACCATACAGTTATGGACTAATTTATCACCAATAATTACTGACACGTAGAAAGGAGGTGGTTTAACTCTTTTTTCACTCTCTATGCAAGGTTGCTGATTATTTCCCTGAGAATCATTTGTTAACACGACTCTAACTTGACCTATTAGGGGTTCAGATTCATCAGACATTTTCAAACTTGATAGGGCTGACTGTAACATATCCTTTTGACCGGGGATGACTAAAGAATCCCACATAGTCATAGTTACATTTGTCCTTTTCATACTATCAAGAATGTTAAAAGGTACAATTGGATTTACTTTATTGTGTACCTTTGCACCAGCATGATCAACTTGTAAGCGTGGCTGCTCCTTGTCTGAGAGTTGTCGATTTCTTTGTGAACCAGGAATTGCTTGAGAGGTAGATGGCTCCACAACTGATGATTTTCCCCTGTCGGCTGCTTGGTCAAGCTCAAATGCTCTCTTCTTTGCCCTGGTGTTAGCTGCAACTAGAGAGCTATCTTCATTCAGTCCACAGAATTCTTGACCTTGCCAGTTAAGTAGGGTGGCATCATTACTACGCTGATCCTGGTGTTGTAAAGTTGGATCATTAAGTGCCTGCTGCTGTGAACTTGAGACATTTTGTACCATCAGTGCCTGATTGATGAGTCCATTTGAGCAGGTGGCCTGATTGTGAGGTTGGTTACAAGGGTAGCACCACTCATAATCAACTGCTAAATTGTTTTGAGTGGGAACCAAGTCCCTTATTGCACTAACAGGTGCTGGAGCATAGGCCTGAAAAGGCCTTGTGTTCACACTTTGTCTTGGGCCCTAATAATTGCCCTGATACTGCTATCTATTCCCTTGGAAAGGCTATTGCTGACCTTGAAAAGGCTGATTTGAGGCCTGATTTTGCTGTTGATAAGGCCTGGAATAGGTCTGTTGCTTTTCCAAGTTCACCAACTTGTTGCCAAAAGTCTGTAAAAGACTTTTGATCTCTTGTAATTCATTTGATGAGCTTGAAGCAACACCTTCTTGCTTATCAATGGTTGAAACAACAGCTGGTAACGTTGGTACAACTGGTAGAGGCGTGAAAGGAGGTATTTGCAAAGGGATATTTGCATGAATTTCTGGAAATATTGGCATTGGTGGCCTGGGAGCAAGCTTACCGGCTTGAATTAAGTTGTTTTCAACTCTAATAGCTATTTCAAAGGCATCTGGCAAAGATACTCCTCCCATTGACTGGATCATAACGACTATATCACTGTTCAGGGCTCTCAAAAAGTATAAAATGCATACTCTGGAGGTGGCCTTATCGTCACAGGGATTCTATCCCAAGTCCTTTGGAATCTAGAGTTGAAGTCATTCATCTGCTCTTGTGGAGCCCTCTTAATTGTAGTCAGTTGCTCCAATAGAGACAAGTTGTTAGACCTGTCTTGGAATTGCTTGTGCAATTTTTCTCCAAAATCATCCCATGTTGCAATTGAACTGACTAGTAGGCTCCTATACCATTGTATGAATCTTCCTTTCAGTGAAGTAGCCAAAAATCTCACTGCAACGTCCTCTTGGGTTATGTGGTGGACTCCACATAATGAAGCCACATCTCTCAGATGTTCAATTGGAGTAGTTTGGTCTTCTCCCGTGAAGGTTGGCAAACTCTTCAAGGTTGCCATTGGAATGTCATTGTGTTGTGCTAGATTCAAGGGGCTCCCTCCATTGAAAGCAACGAAGGGTTGATTCCTTTGAGCGGCCATTGGAGGTGGCTATAGTGGATTTACTGGTATCCTGGATGACACTAGAGACGAGACAACAATATGTGATCTCACAGGTGGAGGAGTGGACTGAGTTCTTCTGGAATAGATGATTGTTGTTCTTTGCCTTTCCTAAACTCTACCTTGTCTTCTTGGTGGTGACAGTTGCAAGTATTCGAAAGGGCCTGAGCTGCTTCTCGTTTGAATTCTTTTCATAAACTAGAGAAAGCATTGATTTCTGGAGTTCTTTCTCATTGTGGAGTCGCCAAGTATGCCAAAGGACTTTTGTAAAGTCAGAGATTCACTGGTTGCATACTAAACCAGCAATTTAAACAAATTTGAGTCCCACCGGGCGTGCCAAAAACTGTTGTCACCTAGAATTGCACCTTATGCTGAGTTTGCAAGAAACTGAGCATTCTAGAGCAACATGGGATCATCTCAAGGCTGTGGGTCACCTATAACTAAAATGAACCTCTGGAGAAGGCCGGCTTCCTTTGGGTATCACCTAAACTACTGATTTTATGAGAGGAAAAGGGGAAGAGATGCATAAAATGGAAAACTAAACCTATGGTGATACACCGAATTGATGAGAAATCATGAAAAGAACACAAGAAGAACATACACTTGAAAGCCTAATTGTTATTCCCAGAACAACATCTTTTGAATCTAATGCTTGTCATCCTAACAGGTTTGGTCTGCATACACATCTCAGCAAGGAAAGATTGATTTCACAACTCTAAGATATGAATACAGCATCATGGAAAACACAGTTAGAAACTTGCATGTACAAAAGAAAGATACAAAAATAAGAATCATACAAACATGAAGACAAACTTCCAAGGTAAACTCTATGTTGCACTCAGGATTCTAGTTGAGTTACAGAAAACATATATGGACTGAGAAAGGATTGACTGAAAATCACTAACTCTTCCGAGTATGCAATCAGAACTATTTACAAAAAGGCAAAAAATGCCTTATATATAGACTGATAACGGCCCACCTAGGGCTTACAAAAAATATCTTAGTTCAGAAAAAGATCTATCTTAGATCTTTTGATCGAAATAAATGTTGAAGCCCTGCGTGTCCACGACGGTGAAGAGTCATCTCGAGGAAGCCTTCTTCAGATATCTTCAGCTACTGCATTCATTCCGATCCATCGTGTCTAGCTACCGAGTCCCTTGTTGAAGAGCCGCATTGAATGCCCCCTGAGCTCAGAACAGATATATGTTGTATTCATGTTGCATTCATCATGCGTTGGCATTCCTCGTTCTGATCAGATTGCCATGGTTCACCTTAGATCTCTCTGGTTAGTCGAGCACTCTCCACGCGGGGCCTTCAGCTGGTTAAAGATCCCTTTGAATGGAATCGCATCTCGGCAAGACACTGAAAGTGTCTTGCTGATGCGATCAAGTGTCTTTGTAGCCCTTAAAAGTCACGCTGATATTGCCAAAACCATCGGCAAGACAAACGAGTTTGGTTAGAAGTCTTAGCGAGCACCATTGAGTCATGTTGATAGCCCTTTCATTTGGTGCATCCATCGTTGTCGGCCAGACATCCCTCTGTCGGGAGGAGGTTGTGTCGAAGGCACTTCAGTTTTGGCAAGCACACGCCTCGTTTCACCTTGGCAGGACTCCTGGCGAGACCCCCTCGTGTCGCCAAGATTCTACGTAGAACTCCCCCTCCTGGCGAATTCCTTTTGTTCTGAAGGCTTTTCCGCTCAGCAAGACTCACGTCGGTCGGGAAGAAGTCTTCCCGAGCTCTTTGTGCTACGCCGAAGACTCCTTTGTTGTCAGTGAGACCTCACCTTATCGCTGGGACATCTCCGCGAAAGCTTCATTACACCGAGGGCTTTTTGAGTCGGGGAGACATTTTTGTCTTCGACAAGATGTTTCGCCGAGAACCTTTTCTTGGCCGAAACTGCTTTTTTCCATTTATGAGGCTCCACCGTTGTCGTTGAGACTCTCCCTGAACTCCTGCATTCATCCTAAGTTCTTCTCCCCCTTCAGCAAGACACTGAATGTCGGCGAGACATTTGCTTTAGTTATGCCGCCCTTCCTGTAGGGGAGACACTGAGACTTCGGCATGACCTCATGCCGACCCCAAAACCCTTGGTGAACTCCCTATCTCTTGGCCAGCTTCTCTTGCTTCGCTGAGACCTATGCCGAAACCAACATCATTTGTCGGCCATCCATTTGCTGTCGGCGAGACATCTCTACTTCGGCGAGACTCTATATCGATATTCAATGATCTCGGCGAAGGCATTCATAATCGGCGGGACTCTCGCCGAAAGCAAGATATCGAGGTCTCCATCTTTTATGTCGGGGAGACCTTATGACTTCGGTGAGACTCTATATGTTCGCCAAGACCCTTTGTCGAAGGAAAGAATCTCCGCCAAACCGAAAACCTCTAGTCACCGAGACCTATGCTTTGTCCTGTCGATGAGTCCATCTGTTCCAACTATGTCGTTGTAGCCTTCGCCCATCGAAGAGACCTCTCGTAGACCGCATCTGTTACACCGAAAGGCCTCATGCATTGGAAGTCGCTGAGACAAGGAAGTTGTTACGCCGACCAGGAGCCTTCATGTTTTCCATCGGCGAGACTAAAATGAACTCATGCCGAAAGACGACCACCCTGCACACTATCGGTAAGACAAAGAGAAGTCACCGTGACATCCCCGCGAAAACCTAAACTCATGCCGATGTGATATACTTCGCTCCTCCAGTCGGAAAAACAAGAAGACTTCGCTAAGACTCTATGCCGATAGTGATATACCTTCGCCGATGAATCACCATATATCTAGTCGGGGAGAGATGATAAAATTGGTAAGACACAACCCCGACGGTGAACACATATGTCGATAACAACCCCATGGTCGCCAAAACAAATGAAGCTTCTCGTTGAATGAGGTATGCAGAAGCCTTTTGATCGCCGTGACATCGGATGAGTCCTGCCGATAGGCAACACAGACTCATCCGATGCAGAAAACATAAACTAGCATGAAGTAACCTTCGATGGAGACATCCCATTTGACCCCTATGACACTTGCAACATAGATGCTTGCCTGATCGAGCCTGAGGGTGTAAACCAGGTAACAAGAACAAACTCAACTTCAATTTTATTAGTCATAGTTATGTTTAGTATAAATAATTCATAAACTACTTCCTTCTCTCAATGAATGGGTTTATTATATAAATATTCAAATGTATTCAACTTTAATTTTTTTGAAAAAAATAACACCAAACAATAAACATTTATTCCAATTTATTTTATTTTCAAATATTTAACATTAAACAAGATATTTACATTACATAACCAAAACATATAAAAAAACCAACACTATTAATCAAACAAAACAAAAAATACAAAAGTCAAAACTAAAATACATCAATTAAAAAAATTACATTTAATTTTATTCACATTAATTAAACTTACATTTATTTTTATTCCAACTCTACAAATCTCTAATTAGAATACTACAAAGGCAAGTACTCACCACTACGTGGCACTTGTTTATTATTCAAAATAGGTGATAGAAAAGTTCTTATTACCAAAGATTTTTAGTAGGTTTTTTGAATTGTCAATGTTTGAAATAGAAAATAAATTGATGAATGGTGTTGCATGGACGGTGTAATATTAAACATGTTTCACTATAGGAGGTATGTGTATTGCTTTTTTTTGACAAATGGAGGAAACCTACACTTTCATGTGAGAAAATGGTGATGCATGCTACCATAGTTGAAGGATAATTTATAATGCTATCAAAATATTATCATGATCATATTATAATTTATAATATTTAAATCACTCGATAAGGTTTAGGTTTATATTTCCTATGTTCTTCCTAGTTCATTGTTACTTGGACTTCATTAGTCTTTGAAACTTTCAATTTTTTTTGTTTTTATTATAATTCTTTGTTGCACCCATTGTAGTGAATAATGTTAGGAAAGGTGTCTCAATTCCGCATCCTATCATTAAGAACAAAAAAAAATCAAATTTTGGGATATAAAACATAAAAATATAATTTGTAGGGTTCTAGAGGTTGATTTTGGTCCAAATAATATCAAAACAGGCCTTAACCAAAACAAGTTGGTTATGTCAACATGGACTTATTCAAGATCTACAATTTCAAAAAAAGGACTCAATTGGCTTCCCTAATCAAAAGTTATGGCCTCCCACATTAGAAACGTAAGAGGAGTTATGATACATAAGAAAGCTATAATAGGGAGTTAGACTTATTGGCCAATTTATGGTGTCTATTATGCCATGCCATGTATTGCTTATACTATTTATTGGGCTCTTAAGATGGAGGTTTCACAATGAATTTTGTAGGTATTGTTATCCTGTCAAAATTGCTCCAGATCTCTTATCGGCAATACTTATATAATGTAATGTAACTATTGATAATTGAATAATACATTGAGTTACTATAGAGTGTGGGGTCTTTTTCCTTAAATAGTTTTTCCCACATAAATCATTATGTTTTTTTATTCGTAAATATGATTATATTGATTGCTAAAAACTATTACATTTTCAGTCCATAAACTATCAAAATATCATAAACCAGCCCCAGATCCACCCAAAAAACTACCCAAAACCATACACAACCATCCTTATCCCTAACGAACTAGAGACCAAACCCACAATTCGCTAGGCAACACCATACATGAAATTCAAGTCGAACAACCAGAGAACCCCCTACAGATACCAAAAATGACTTACACTAAAACAAGACACCGCTCTCCCAGAAAACCAATTACCCATCCAACACCCCGCCCTCTGCAAGCAAGAATTCGCTAAAGAGTCGACGCCAATCCACCCCTCCTGACGACTCCAGGAGCAGGTGATGCTTTAAGAAAATCAACCCACAACGCACTCGGTCTCGGTGTCGACGCAGTGCCTCACCTTTGATGTCCAAAATAAAGGGATATCACTTAACCCTCATGCTAGGAAGAAGACCTCGATGCATGTCACGAGGCCGAGGGATCCCCACACCCTATTCGATGATTATCACCACATCCATGGCACCCTCCAACATACTCTCCCAAACTAGCTTTCATGCCATAAGCAACACCATTGCTTTTGGAACCTCCAAGTCCAAAAGCGCAGTGAGAAAATGAGTCAATATATTAGCATTTGTTTGCCAACGCTCCGCTGAATTCATGAACTCCTCCCCGAAAAGCAATTCCACTACCCCCAAAACCAATTCATCCCAGTCCTTAAAAATTGACTTCATCCACCCATGCATGATCCTCCCATAGAAAGCCCATAGCTTTCTTGATGACGGTAGACAAACAGGAGTCTCCATCATTTTTTATGGTGAGAATGTGGAGCACCGAGATTATTAAGGTAGGTTAGACACCCATAACCTGTGTGACCGTCCCATCATCTCACAAACCACACCTCACAATGTCCTTCAACAAGACCAACCATAAATGGAGCCAAATGGATACCATTTAGACTCCCACCACCTTTCTTGCATTTATCACCCTCTACCGCCATCCTTCAAGACTGCACCAGCCAAGCCTATGTCATTGGCCATGTACCCGCGATGACACAAATCCCGAACGTAAATCATTATGTTATGATATATTGTTTTGTGTTTATTTCCTTATAATTATATGATTAATTTAATTTTTACACATAAATCCTCTCCTAAATTAGTGTAGCAAGCATATTGTGCACCTTTGCTTCCTTTCCTTTGGTATTAGATCCTAATCACCTCAAATCCTAGGTGTTAGGGATAGGATTTTTTGAAATAATCTTTGATTGATTGATATCTTATGCAAAAGAAAATGTTGTTGCAAGAAAATGGCAAAAATAAAGATGAAGAGATTTATAGGCTATAAATTTGAGATATGGAAGCTCAAAATGGAGGATATGCTCATAGACGAATATCTATGGGTTGTTGTATTTGAATCCAAACCCACTACAATATCACAAGTCAATTGGGATCTATTGGGAAAAAAAAAGGAAAAGGGCCTCCTTAGGCTTTATTAGGAAGGTTTTTTTTTGTTGAATATACATGAAGAATCCATCATACAATCCCTCGATAAGAAGACTAAATCCTTAGTTAATATTTTTTTCTTGGGAAAGTTGTACACTTAAGAATGGATGATGGTGGTTTTGTGGCCAAGTATTTGAATGATTTCAATATGATTGTGACCTAGTTGCACTTTGTTCAAGTGAAAATGGAGGAGGATCAATGCATGACACTTATGTATTATTTGTTGGACTTGTGGGATCACTTAGTGGTGGCAATTAGGAGCACTACCTCAAAACTCAATATGGATGAGGTAATGGAAACATTACTCTTAAAGGAGATACAATGGAAAGCTTCTAAATTTATTAAAGAGGCCCTAATTATTCATGGAAGAATAAAGGATAATGGCAAGAATGACAAGAAAAAAATTATAGATCCAAATTTTATGGGAGATGCAAACTCTTGAAATGCCCAAAGCTAAGCTTTAACTTTTGAGTTTTTAAACTCACATAGTCTTGTGGGTCTTTATAGGTGTCTCAAATCTTTTTTAAAAGGCCCTATAGGAGTTTTGTGATGTAAGGCATGTTATTCTTACTTGGTCAATATTTGAGAGAGTTTAAGTCTAATAGAGTTTTAAATAAACATTAATATCTCCATAAACCTATAGTCATAAAAGGGAAGGAAACTCCATTTGATAGAGTCAAATCTTGTTAAAGTTGGAGTTAGGCTTGAGATATGGATTTAGGTCTAGGAGTCTTGAGTTAAATGGCACATTGAAGCCATGAAATCACCTATAATCTATATGCATGGCATGTTTTATGGAAAACCAAAGGATGTGTGACATGTTTCAATATGATAATGGGGGCCTAGAAATAATCAATTTAAAAGAGAATATGGTCAAGGATGGTGGGACTAAAAACCTTTCTTGCCATGTTTTTTGGAAAATCTCCCATAAGAAGGTAGATATTCATCACTAATTGTAGTTACTCATCACTAAACACTCGTAGATGCTCATCAATTGTATTGGCCTCCTACAATGATCTCAATAACTAAGCCTTTACAAACATGATTCAGAGATTGGACATCTAACCTGAATAGCCATTTCAACCATCATGAAGGTGCATTTAACTTGTCAACCCAGGGACGTGAACTTGAAATGGGTCAGCACAGTATGTGCACTAGGAACTCAAAGTAGCCATTCTATTCTACAGCTAAGGAACACACAATACTGAAAGCAAATTACTTGAAATAAATGTTGAACATCAATCAAAGCCTATACTAATCTGGAATGCATAACAGGAATGAAAATCTGAGCAATAGACAGGACACTACTCTATCTACTTTTGCTGCAGGAACAGTCACATAATAAAATTCTAGTGGCTGCAGGAACAGTCAGTGCCAAATTTCTAAGTACTTAACAAGTAATACTAAACTAATGCTAAACTAAGAAAAAAAATTACTCACAAAGTGGGCCCCCTTGGATAAGTATCCTCTAAAACTAATGAAAACTCAGATGCTCGAACTTATAACTTTATTTTATTCATTGTGAATCATGCATACAAAAGAGTAATGTATTTGAAAACTGGAGAATGAGAGTACAATATCAAATCATGCAACCTTTTGAAGGAGCATCGAATCATTATTTATACTAACAACTAAGTGTGGCAGTCAACTCCACGACTAGGAGGACGCCATTTAGGGAAAACAGAGGAAATGGAGCGATGGCGGTTACACATTCATGGAATCTAGTCATACATGCAAGTCCAAACGCAGATCCAGCAC
>VDFB02109042.1:42463295-42487439 GCA_007258455.2 Sequoia sempervirens
AATGTGACTTATACTTCCTAGTTCGATGGAGATGTTGTCCACACATGTGACTCCATCTCCTAATATCCCATATTGATTATACATTCACATTCCTTGGTGGTGTATCCTATATATATCCATGTGTAGCTCTCATCTAAGCAATATAATCCATTCTCAATCTCTCAAATATAGAATCATTTTTTATTTGCATCCATTAATAAAATGGAACTATTCTCTCATTGTGGGTTTCTTTTTTATTTTCATTGAAGCTCCATGATCTTGGGTGGTTAATGTTATAGCCAAATCTTATATGGCATCCAAACATTATGTGCTAGCTATTACATGGTATTAGAATTAGTGGAATTGCTTTTTGTTAGTTCTTGGAGATCTAGGTTATACATCTTTTCTTTTCTTCAAAAGTTGAGTATGTTTGTATCTTGCATTGAATGATGATCAAGAGAATCAAAAAACAAGTGACCCATCTTGCTAAAAGGGGAAAACCTATTTTTTTGGTTGGTGCATGAAACCTTCAATTTTGACCATTTATCCACCCAATTTTCTCCTCATCCATAATCCAATTGAGTGTTGATTTAGCTACTCCCTATTTCTCTAGAGCTCCCCATGCCAAAGTCAATTCTGATTTCCAATTCTCTTCCCTAATCATGACTATGATTGGGATTTCTCAATCTATTTAATCAACTTCAATACTCCTCCCATATAATCTTTTTCCTTTGATTCTCACCTTCTCTATGAATTTTATTTGATGTACCTTTTCCCACAATTGCTTGAGTAGCATTAGGAGTCAATTTTTAGGCATCAAAACTAATTTCCATTTCATAGAAGTCTTTGATGCTCACACAACAAGCCTCTATGGCCCATCATTCTTAAAGCTTCAAAATATTTGATGCTATTTCCACAACATCCCATCCCTCATTCCTTGAGCTTATTTTTTTGGATTATACCCTTCTTCCATCATTCAGAGCACCCCAAGCTAGAGAGAAGAGGAAAATACAAAAACCTAAGCCCTTGAGGACTATCACAGCTTCACCAAGAAACTACTAGCTTCCAAGTGTGAGGTGCCACCATTTATTGGCTTTGATTCTTAATTTAGTTTTCTTTTAAAAGTATTAGAATAGAATTTGCAATTACATTAAATAAATCCCATATTGCTTAGATTGGTGACATTATTATTATGGATTAAAATATTTAGAATGGATTTATTTGTGTAATTAGATTAATTAGATGTAAATTTCAATTCAACAATTATTTCAAAAAATCCCTTGAGAACAACATGAGACATCAACACATCAGACATCAACACATTCAAAACTCGTGGTTGTAGTTGGGTTGTTGGTGGTATGTGAGTTATCTTTTTTAGCAGTTGGTTGTTGTTGGGTTGATTCATGCTTACTGTTGTTATCTTGAGTTTCAGTTGTCTTCCTTTGTAAATGGTTTTGGGCCCCTTCAAAACCCATTTTTTACCCCTAATAAAAACATGAGACATCAACACATTCAATATATTAAATAAAAAATTTAAAAAAATCCAAAAACATTAGTTTGAATTGCACTCAAATCATATCAAGTCTCTTAAATTTCAAGTAGTTAATTACATCACATTTAAATATAGAATATATTAAAAAAAAGAAAAAAAAAACAAATTCATACATTTAGATTAAATTAGTTAGATAATTCATTATCACTCAATAAACTCAAGCTAATAAAACACAAGCAATCAACTACCAACAATCAAACATCAAATCAAGTGGTCAAAGTCAATCAATAAACAAAGCAAGCACAAAAAAATATACAACCATCAAACAATCAGACACAAAAATCAATCAACTAAAACAACAAATGTAAGCATAATGGAAACAAACAAGACACTTATCTCTTCTTTCACTTATCTCTTATTTATCTCTTCCACAATCAAGGCCATGTGTCATAGGATCATAGAAGACTAGGTAAAATTTGACTTACGCAAAATCATACAGCCAAATCAAGAGGCATTTAATGTGGAATAAGTGCAAGAGCATGCTAATATCTTGAACCAAATACAAGAGAAAAACAATATAAGGTGTGAAAGAGAACTATCATGTCCAAAAGAACTAACCCTCCTAGAAGAACTAATCAAATTAGAAGAATACGGGCTCAACACTTTCCATGCCTTTTCCCAACAAGAGTTGAACCTTATCCAAGCTAATCACCCACCTAGCTAAAGGAGAATCATGATATCTACACCTCTCTAAAGATTCATCGAGAAAAATCCAAATATCCCAACTCCAACTCCATGCCTAAACATTGTTTTCCACCACCAAGCACTCCTTTCTCTTGAAGTGAGTGAGCAAGTTGGTGTGACTCCCACCCAAAACATTAATATCATTGTCACCTATGGCACTTTCCTTCCTTGCGAAGATGATATTCCATTAGACTCTCCCCCCAATTCATTGGCTTTTCCCAAGTAAGAAATAGTATTCTGATTCATGCCAACAAGGGTACACCATATGTGTTATCCTATGTCCAACTCATACATATTTATGTATAGTAGATCTAGTATAACATATATTTTGGTGAACCCATTATGAATGGAAAATCCTTCTAGGACCAATTCTTTCATTTTTTTCATTTCCATTCCATCTCACATTCATCTTTTCTACCATCCCATTAATTTTGTGGCATCCAAGGAACCCCCGAATACGTCAAGATTGATAGCACTCAAGTATAGAACCTCTCCAATGAAGCCAGCCCCCCTCATTTGGCTAATACATCCCCTCTAATCCCATGACACCTATCTCAAATAGGTACAACTATGAGGATACTAAATTGGATGGTAGGAAATTGAAACTTAGAACATGGCAACAATGCTCATTTGGGCCACAAATTCACAACCTTTGATAACCCTACATGGGGACCATATCTAGGTCTCATCTTACAACCAAACCCAAGACCAATAATAGCTTGTTGAGACTTAGTTTAGTTAGATATCTAGAGTTAGGGGCCTAGTTTGGCCTCCTACATGGACATGGCCATGCAAATTGATAATTAGGTTGACCACCTTGAAAGGGACCTAGGAAAAGCTTGAGAAGTTTGAACAACCCTCAACATGGTCTTTCATAAAGAGCAAGTCTCTTGTCAAAGGGAATATCTTGAAAACAAAATGGAAGCAACAATGAATAGAGACATATTCATCTTTGTAACTTTCTTGCTCTCCTCATCCTCTGCCCGTGTTTGAATAGCCTGTGCACATGGTGGATTCTACCCTAGGGGTACCCCATGGTCAACCTCTGCCCCTCCCTAACCTGAGTCTAGCCTTGTCTCATGCAGACTTGTGTCCCTTGGGAGACACTCCTGGTGGGATAGGTCTTTTGACTGTGGATCTTTCGGTGCCTCACATGTCTTCGGTTGAAGCATCAGTGATTGTGATTCCTCTTGAATCTCTTGGGTGGAAGGATATTCTAACCAATAGTAAACAGAGCTCTCTCCCTCCTCCTTCTCATGGGGAAGAGGTTATTGTATCTGGAACAGACTTTTCTATTTCTAATTTAGTCAGCGATAGGATTCTCTCCTCCATGGAGAATGTAGTAGTGGGTCGGTTTCTCTCTTTCCACCCTATTGTTGATATGTTCAGGAGATGGGTTGTTGCTAAATGGTGACTCAAGGGAAGTGTGGACATCTGTGCTATGTCTGGTCGGCTTTTCCTTTTCAAGTTCATGGTATCAGAAGATCTGATATATGTCATGTCTTCAGGACCATGGGTTTATGGTAAACACGGTTTGGCTTTATGTCGCTGGAAGCTGGGGTTTGACCCTAATGCGAACCTCAATAAGTCGCCTCTGGTTTGGATTCACCTTCCTAAGTTTCCGTTGGAATACTGGGATGAATCAATATTTAAGAGCATTGGAGATTCCCTGGGACACTTCATTACTTCCGACTCCATCACCAGATCAAAGTCCAGGTTAGTGTTTTCCCGCTTCTATATGAAAATTTGTGTGAAAAAGTATCTCCCTAACTATATTAAGCTCAGCTCTAAATTCAAGACCTGGGTCCAACCAGTGTGCTATGAAAATTTTGTGATATACTATCAGAAGTGTGCCAAACCTGGGCACCTTATTTCTGACTACAATTTCTCCTTTAATAAGGATCTTAACAAGGGAGACTTTGTTGCTTCTTCTGGTTCTCCCCTGGAATCAAAGACCTAACCAAAGATGGTACTACATCTTTGACAGCTTTATCTGATATTCCAAGCTGTGTGGCTCCTTCGCCTGAGTTAGTGACCAACGAATATTTTCCTAATCTCAATGCACCTATCCCTGAGTCAGTGACCAGGATTGACCCAACAAAAGGTCTTGCTAATTTGTCTATAGTTGAGAATATGGCTTGTGTTAAGGTGTTGGAAATAGATAAACCTTCTTCTAGCATGTCTTTTGGGGGTGAGGATCTTACTAGTGGTACACAATTGGAGGTGGCTTCAATAGGAACTAGTGAGAATATAGGAGAAGAGGGTTAAATATGGGAGGATTTGGGTAATGGTGAGGTGACAACTTTCATCTCGAAGGATTTGAAACAGGAGTCTGTTGCCGATGAGGAAAATTGGATAACCCCAAAGAAAAAAGGGAGGAAGAAAAAGATGAATGTGAGAGGCGACTCCAAGCCAAGTAGGCTAAGCCACTGATTCATGAGATTAAGAGAAACCACAAATGAGATTTCCATGGGAAAATAGAGGACATTGGAAGTGTCCTCCAAGAAAGGTCAAAAATGAAGGTCATGTATTGGAATGTGTGTGGGATGAATAGCTCCCATAAGAAACTTGCTTTAAAGAACTATGTTCTAGAACATAAGATAGATGTCTTACTTTTACAAGAAACCAAGATGAAGAGAGCTAATTTTGATAATGTTGCTAAGTACTTATGGCCAGGGGCCACTTACTCTTATAGTGATGCTGAAAGGACCTCTAGAGGACTAGCGATGCTCTGGAACCCTTCTAGATTAAATGGCACTGAACTATTCTATTATCGAAGTAGTGTTGGTGTTTCTTTTACCTTCCCAGGTGGCTCTTGGTCACTTATCAATGTTTATGCACCCAACCAGAGGAATGCTAGATATACTCTATGGATGACTCTTGTAGACTAGATAAAAAAAACAATGGTTATTGTTGGTTGGTGGTTGGGGACTTCAACTCCCCCCTATTTCCCTCAGAGAAAAGCAGTGGTCTGGTTGATTACTCTGACAGCATGGCAGATCTGGCTAACTTTCTGAGTTCTACTGGCCTGATTGGCATAGACTTGTCGGGCCAAGCTTTTACCTGGACCAACAAACCTATGGGGGAAGACTTGATTCAAGTTAGACTGAATTGTTTCCTTTGCTCTAGTAACTGGTTAGGCCTACTTAGTGCCACTTTGAGGGCTCTACCTAGGATAGTTTCTTATCACAATCCTTTGTTGCTAACTTTGTGTGATTAGTCTGTTGTCGGACCTTACCCATTCCATTTTGAAATCATGTGGAATCCCACCCTGATTTCAAAATGAAAATTTTTGAATGGTGGAATATTCATGTGTGTGGTCCCCCCATGTTCAGAATCTTTTTTAAGCTAAAACACATTAAATGTATAGTGAAGGGCTAGAACAAGAGGGTCTTTGGGGTTGTTTTCAAGGAGAAAAAAATCATTGGGGATAAACTGAGAATGGTTCAAAAGAGAATGGAGGAGGGTGATATATTTCTTTCCGCTTGCAACTAGGAGAAGGAGAACCAGAGAGAGTGGGAACAAATTCTCAAGAAAGAGGAGATTTTCTGGAAACATAAATCTAGGGTTCAATCGCTGAAAGGAGATAGGAAAACCTCCTTTCATATTTTTGTTGTCAAATATAAGAGGAGGAATCAGATAAAAAAATTACACAATGCTCAAGGAGAGGTTGTCAATTCTCCCTCCCTAATTGGTTTAGTGGCAATGGACTACTTCCAAAGGGCTTATGTGGCTCCTATTGAAGCTCCTAACCTAGCTCTTGACAGTCTGCTGCTAGACTCGCTTTCGAATTTAATATCTCAGGACGACAATCTGGGGATCCGCAGTGTTGTCTCGCTTGAGGAGGTAAAGTTGGCCACTTTTAGCATGGGGGCCTTCAAAGCTCCTGGCCCCGATGGTTTCCCTTCAGCTTTCTTCTAGACCTTCTAGGATATTATTGGTGAGGACCTTGTTTTAGCTACTCATGATTTTTTCAAATCTGGTAAGATTATTAAGCAACTAAATCACACATTCATTGCTCTTATTCCCAAGGTGGTTGATCCTCAACATATGGTTGACTTTCGCCCTATCATCCTATGCAATACTTTTTATAAAATCCTCTCTAAAATTTTGGTCAACCGAATCAAACCGCCCCTTGATAAAATTATCATCCCAACTCAAAAAGGGTTTGTGTCTAGTAGGCATATCCTTGATGCTACCATTACCACACATGAATTACTCCACTCCATGGATAGGTGCAACTATGCTGGCATGGCCCTCAAGCTTGACATCTTTAAAGCCTATGACAAGGTGATCTGGAATTGTGTCCCTAAAGTTCTTGCTAAGTTTGGATCCAATCAATTAGTGATCAATCTAATAATGGAATGTGTTACCACGGTTAATTACTTTGTTTTGTTTAATGGTTCTCCTTTCGGGTTTTTTCATGTTGGGAGAGGTATTAGATAGGGAGACCCACTTTCACCCTATTTGTTTATAATGGTGGCGGATGTTCTAAGCAATAACTTCTCTAATATGTTATCGGAGGGGTCCATAAAAGGAATTAAGGTTGCTTCTTCCCTAGGACCGAATGTGATTGAACAATTTGTGGATGATGATTTTCTATTTGGGAAAGCCTCAGTGTTGGAAGCCAAGAAATGGAAAAATTGTCTCAACAACTATGTTGCTTATTCTGGACAATGCATTAACTACAATAAAAGCATGATTTACTTCTTTAATAGCACTCCTAACCTGCAAAATCGGGTGACTATTGTTCTGGGCTATCTGAGTGGTTCTCTTCCTTCGGTTTATCTTGGGTTACTCCTAACTATCAAAGAAGTTACTCCTGAGTTTTGGAATTCTATCCTCGAAAGGATTCAAAGGAAGCTTGTTAGGTGGAAAGGCTCCTTACTCGGCCATGTTGGTAAACTTCAGCTTCTTTTTGTTGTTCTTCAAGGTCTCCCTATCTATTTCCTATCCATTTTTAGGATACCTAGATATATTGGTGAGAAATTTGAGAAAATCCAAAGGTCTTTTCTCTTGTTGGGCACTGAGGAAAAAAAGAAGCTCGCTTTGGTTAAATGGGATAAGGTTTGTCAACCGAAAAGTTGTGGTGGACTTGGGATAAGAACCATTTCTAATTCTAATAAAGTTCTTATGGACAAAGTGAGTTGGGATCATCTAAGGGATAGGAAGGATTGGTGTGAGATCATGAATTCCAAGTACCTTCAAAACCAGTCGTTGATTGACTTCCTTTCGAAGGCTCACCCTTCGGGGTCCTTGGTTTGGAGGGGAATTTGCAGTCTACAGAATCTTATGAGGAATGGCATCAAATGGAAGATAGGTAATGGTAATAAAATCAAATTCTAGGAGGAATCTTGGTTACTTGACACTCCACTGGAAACTTCTAAGTTCAAGTTTCTTAAAGGTCTGGCTCAATAAGTGTTTGGCATATATATTAGTGATTACCTCATAGGGCTTCTAGGAGCTAGGAAATGGAATGGCATTAGCCTTTGTTGTCCTTTATCCCCTAATATGTGTCTTCTCTCCAAGAATCTGTAGGAGTTTCTCTCCCTCACCAGACTACCCCCTTCTTACAGAGGGGATGAGTTCTTCTAGATCCATGATAACTAGGGTGTTCTTACAATTAATCAGCTTAAAATCTACTGACGGACCAAGGTGTTGTCAATGATCTATGGAAGAAGGTATGGAATTGATACATGATACCAAAATTTAACTTCTTTTGGTGGACTGTCTACCATAATAGGATTCTTACTTAGGACAATCTAAGGAAAAGGGGATTCCAGATCCCCAACAGATGCCTTTTGTGTAAATGCAATCAAGAATTGGTTGATCATCTATTGTTACACTGCCCTTTTGCTATGGAGGTGTGGGAGTTGGCTCTTGAAAGATTGGGGATTCATTGGATTATGTGTAAGGACATCACATCTTTTATCTTGAGTTGGTTTGGACCCTTTACCCATCCTTTAACTGGTGAAATATGAAACCAAGTCCCTCCCATTATATGTTGGTGCTTATGGAAAGAGAGGAACAATAGGATCTTCAGGAACACTAAGATGAACCCAAAAGAGGTGTTTGGTATTGGAGCTCAGATCATTGTGGAAAATATCTTGCTCTTCAAAGGGAAAATCATTGACAAAGGACCTACTGAGATGGAATAAGCATAGCTAAAGCTTGGAACCAAAACCTAGATGCCAATTCTTATGACAACTCTAGGATTCTAGCTCGGAGAGCCACTATTTGGAAACCCTCTAACAAGGACTGGTCTAAACTAAATTTTGATGGGGTTGCTAAGGGAAACCCGGGCAAAGCAAGTATAGGAGGTGTGATCAGGGATCATAGAGGGAAGTTAGTGGTTGGTTACACTGGGAGAATTGGTCTTCATTCTTCTATGATAGCAGAAGCTAGATTGTTGTTAAAGGGCTTACAAATAGCTATATCCTTGGGGATTGATAATCTGCATATTGAAGGAGACTCTAATTCCATTATTGATATTATTATTTTTGATAGACTACTGGGGTGGAACACTAAAGACATTCTTCTAGACATTAGATTCCTCGTGTCAAAGATAAAATTAAAAGTGGCCAGTCAAATTTATAGAGAAGGGAACCAAGTTGTTGATGCCTTAGCCAATTATGGCACACACTGGAAATTTTCCAAATATTGGCATGATACAAGTAACCTACCTCCTAGCATTCGAAGTATTATAGTGAAGGAACAAAGCCCTTACTTGACCCATGATGGAAATTCAACATGTGCCTAGCTAGATATTCGGGGGGTCCACATGCTTATCTATTGGGCTATGTGGTCTAATTGTTTTGATGAGATGGATGACTAGTTGTACTAATGGGATGGATAACAAGTGGAGTTTTTCAAATTATGGGATGGAGCCCGTTTTGAAAAATGAAATCATAATTTGCTGCGACAAGTACCTGATGATTAATACTAAGATGGATTGTACTATTTGTAATATCCTTATGGGGATCTTCTTAAGCTATTAGATTTTCAAGTTCTTTATTCTTGATTTTGATGTGACTTGTAATTATGAGATAAATCTCCTTTTTGGCTTTTCTTCATCCGCTATTTTTTTTTCATGCCTTATAGCTTCTATTAGTGGTATAACTAAATTTGGCCCGCCCCTGAATGCTATCAATTTAGATGTTTCTAACTCTAGCCCTGCGGCTATCTTGCCTAGATTTCTATGTTTCTGCTACGTGGAAGGCAATCCTTCCCTTCCTATCATGTCCTATTTTCTTAGCCATTTGTGCGAGGAGATCCTCATTAATGCTTCGGCTAAGATTGATTCAGGGAATTTATTTACTCATGTGTGTGACCTGTCCTTAGGCTTGGTTTCCAAAGACTGTCGTTTATGGCTTAAATTCCTTGATGTGCAGGTGATTTTTCACCTTTCTATTATCTCTAACCTTCTATTTTTTTAGGGTTCCTAGTTATACTATGTGCAGAGAGGAATCATGGGAGGTGATAGGGTGCAGATGGAGCCGGATAATTGTAGCAAATTTAGCAAGGATCTACTCGTTTGGCACATTTGTGTCGAAGGTGGCCCTACTCCTCTAATGGAGAGACTTGTGGGCCATGACCCTAATCTGTCTACCCAGTTCGTCAACTCTTGGAAAGATCGTCATGTGACTTTGGGTGGAATCTCCTTTACTGTGGATGAGGAAGTGATTGCAGGTGATGAGTCTCCAATGTACTAGTATGTAGCATCTGAAACACTCAAAGACCCAGGATAACGAAAGTATAAACATTTTTTTTGTGGGGGATGAGACGCTAGTGCGCAACCAGTCTGGGTTTGAATGGGAGGCTCTCCCTTAGTCATGGAACTAGGTGTGTCTTTCCTTGATGAAATATGTCATGCTGGAAGGTAGGTACAAGACCTATTACTTCTACCATTTCCCTCTGTTGAATCGCCTTAGGCATAAATTTTTATTAAGATTTCCTTTTTTCCTACTTATGGACCTTGAAAATTCAATTGAAACATGTGTTGATTCTGCCACTCTTAATCCTAATGAACCTACTCCCCTTTCACTCCACTAGGTTCTTATCCTAAGACTCTACCATTTTCATTTGGCTTTATCCCCACCGAAACCCATTTTGGCTGTCTGAATTGAAGAAATCAAGCCTCCCACTATGACCAACTTTTCTCCAACCGAATCTAAAGGCCTTCTTACAAAGAATCACCTAGTACCTACTAACTCTCAAAAACCCAAACCCGCTGCTAAAAAGCTTAAGGGGAACGAGGGAGCTGCCCAAACTAGTGTGGCAGCTAGCCTGTGTGATCTCAAGTCTACCCTTGCTAAGACTTCTAGTAAGCCTACCCCAAAAAAGAAAGGAAAGGAGGAGAAGGAGCCTCTGAGCAAAGGGAAACATGTTGTGAGAAAGGACTCATTGGGTGATACAATGGCTGCGGAGACTGTGGTTATTGGTTCTAATTCTATCATTTGGCGCTCTAGTAGGTTGGCCAAGAATAGAAAAAAAGTGCAGGTTAAATATTTGGACACTGAAGAGGAGTTGTCTGACAGCAAAGATAGCAGGTTTGAAGAGGTGTCAAAGGGTGAGGAGGGAGAGAAGGCCAGAGGTCCCTTCTCCATTCCTAACAAGGGAAAATCTCATAAGGAGGTTTTGGCCTCACACTCTTTGGAACCACTGGATGTTGAGAAGAAATAATCCCGACTACATTACGGGCGGTGGGGAGGAGCTTTGTGTGTTGAAAGAAAGAATGGACAAACTGGACAAAAAATTCTATGGATTGGCCCGCTTCACAGTCAAGTTGGTTCACTGTGTCACTAGTACCCTATCAGCGGTCATGAAGGATGAGATGGAGATGAAGAAAACTGAATACCGACAGGAGTGGGTCAGAGATGATTTGGTTCATCTTTTGTCCAAGAACTAGGAGAATGCCAGCTAGTTTGTTGTTGGTTTATTGTTTGTTCGCGTGTTGTTAGTCTGTGTGTCTATTTTTTGGTTAGGTGTTTTGTTTTGATGTTTTTTTTATCTTGTACTTTATTGGCCCTTGTGGCTCTTTGTGAAGGGTACAACACCCTGAAAATGTTGCTTACTTTATCAAAAACAATGAACAAAGACACTCAAGCCCTACAATTTGAACAATAAAACCCACCTCATGGTGGTGAAATGTGACATACAAGAGAAGCAACCTCAAAATCACTTATAGCTACACTGGTCTAATAAATAAAGCATTTGAAGCTAGGGGTGCTAAGTGGCCAATGCAAAATCTAGCCCAAATGAGTGACCAACCAAGGTCCTGAAGGCATCAGCCTCGCAATAATCCCTTCATCGTTGGCACAAAAAAATAAACTAGTGGCTATTCCAACTACCCCCTTATGTTAACTTTTACTTGTGCAATGCAAGAAATGAGACTTTTATGCCTCCTCTACCTTCATCATTCAACATGTTGAGTATAACCCAATCAAGTGGGATGCTTGCGATGTAAAATCTAAATCTATTGATACCACCTAGTTTTCAACCTCTGAGTACACCTCTACAAAACTATCTAATATTCTCTAAATATCAAAAACCCAATGTTCCTTTCCAAATGCAACCCATATTACAAGATCCACCTACGAAGCTCATATTTGGAGGAGCCACTCCTTCCACACATGACTCCTTTTCTAGGACATACATTAAATAACTAAAGTATCCTTTGGACCACATAATCACAATGTAATGTTGTCACGACCATTCCCCCAACTTCTCAAGTTTAAAGGGGTTGGAAATTCCAACTCCCACATTAAAGCATATATTATAGCTATCTAGGAACTCATTTCCTAAGATGGATTTGTCACGAGATTTTTTTCCAAAGGCTTGAAAGGAATAGCCTTGGATTGGTAATACAAGCTTCCAGAGGCATCCATCCATTACTTCCACAGTTCATAAATGAGTTTTTCAATGCATTTTAATTGTGTTTTTTGATGCTTCTGTCCATAATATGATAATCTGTAAAATATGTAGAAACCCAAAATTGCTAAGCATATTTTCTATGAATTTTTATTTGGTGAAGAAATATAGAATATATTTTGTGTTGATCTGGAAGGTTGGGGGCACTTACTGAGTCTAATATAATACTCATGCATTCCAATATTTCAATGAAGGTTACAATAACAATGGAAATATCCAAAGACACCTTCGCCAAGCTACTAAAATATGGGAAAGAAGAGGTCAACAAAGAAGACATCAAATATGCAGGGAATTGGTCATTAAACAAGGAAGATAATATTCCCTTCTTGAGGAGCTACCTAGATTTTCAAAAGAAACATAATAAGAAGTATAAAGAAAAATCCTTGGAAAAGGACTTAGGATTTAAAGGAGGGCCAAGATTC
Organism: Sequoia sempervirens; assembly: GCA_007258455.2. Classification (NCBI taxonomy): domain Eukaryota; kingdom Viridiplantae; phylum Streptophyta; class Pinopsida; order Cupressales; family Cupressaceae; genus Sequoia; species Sequoia sempervirens. The sequence continues at coordinate 42,475,863 of VDFB02109042.1, forward strand.
TTTGTGAATCAAGGAGAAGACTTTGCAATAGAAGTGGTGAGATCTAGTGAAGAAATTTAAAGAATCAAACCACCAATTGGTTGGAAGGACATGGATGAATATAGTGAAAGCATTAATTTCTAAAAGAATTGAAGTGAAATATAATTTTTTAAAAGATGTAAAACAGATTATGTTTTTGTATATTCTACACTCTAGTTGTTTTGCTAATATTTAGAGCATAGTGTGCATATATATAGTCTAATCTCTAAGTTGGCTAGAAAAATTGAAATTTATAATGTATTTTTTTATTATTAATACTAAATTATATGCAATTAAAAAAACAAGAATCCAAGAATTCCTAATCATCAAACAAGAACCCAGCATATCAGTTACATGCTTTGTAATGTAATGGAGGCAATTCAACTATTCATCCATGAGTGCATAAAATATGGATCATAGGGAGATATGTGATCTCTCATTTCACACCCTCATCAAGGACATGTGGAAGGAGACACTATGGAAGGCAACGAGTTTGGTGAAATCAACACTTTTCACCTTAGAAAATACTAGATATAAAAACCATAAAAATATACACACATATACATATCCATACATACACTCAAATAAAGAAAAACATGCACTTCATTTTTTTCTCCTCATCTTGTCACTTATCAATGGTATGCTCTTTTCTAATTTTCATCTTAGTAGGAGTCTAAAGTTGCTAGTATAGGTCAAGTTTACTAAGCCATTGATTCCCAAAAACCATTTATACCATTTACCCATTACATTTCAAAAAAATTAAAATGAGTGTACTCAAAGCTTTAAACTAATCCTAGTCTCAATTTTCATCAAGTTTAGCTCAAAAAAATGTCAAGTGTTTCAAATCCACAATGCCTAATAGAAGCTAGTATGCAATTCTCCCTAATTCTTCTCAACAAGGGGGAAGTATTAGAAGCCAATAGTACCCATTTGGTGTTTGTAGTCCTTTACTCACCTTACCTATCCTTCAATCATGAGCCCTCACTTCTTACTAGTAGAATTGGGTTAGGTCAAAGAGATCCAAATACTATGCATAAGTCGTTTGAACTCAAGATATCCATATACTATGCATGACCTTTGTCTTTTATTTTGTAGGTCTAATGTAGAACAAAAATACAAATAAGTACAAGTAACTACATGTCCCACACTTATTTTTGGAAACAACACCTACCTTTCATGTAGATTGTTATACCTCAAAGGGAAAATATGTGAATTCCTTAAATCGTATAGAGAGACATTAGAGTCCAATAATGATCTACAATTCAACTCATGACACATATGGTATGAATAACTCTTTGTCTACATTTTTTACCCTAATAGAAGTCTCCTTGCATCTCTAGGAAACTCCTTAGTGTATTCACTAAACAACAAGTTGCATATTTTGCTTGCATGTCCCATTTGTTCCTCAAAATAAAGTTCTTGAGAGATCATATGGTCTTCTCAAGAGATCCAAAGGTCATCTAAAAGACCTAGATTAAGTTGTAGGATTTCTTGGGAAAATTGCACGAGTAAAATAGGCGACCCACCTTAGAAAAAGGGGCAATCCTATCATATTTGGTTGGGATATGAAACCTTCAATTCTATTCATTTCTTCACCCAATTTTCTCTTGATTGAGAGTCCAATTGATTCCTAATTATACCTACCACCTATTGCTCTTGATTTTCCCACACCAATCACGATTTTGATTACCAATTCTCTCCCCTAATTCATGACTATGGTTGGGATTTTTCAATCTATATAAGTAGCTTCAATCCTCCTCCCAAATGATCTTTGGCGTTGGATTCTCACCTTCTCTATGAATTTGATATTTTTTTCCTCTACCCATAGTTTCTTGAGTAGGATTTGGAGTCAATTATTAAGCATCAAAGCTCATTTCCATTTCATACAAGTTTCAAACAATCCCATAGAAAGCCTCCATGATCCATTATTCTTGAAGCTTTGAAAGCTTCTACTACTATTGCAACAACATCCCATCACTCATTTCTTGAGCTTAGTATCTTACCTTCTACCCTTCTCCATCATTCATACCACCCCAAGCTAAAGAGAAAACTTGAGCCCTTAGGGACAGTTGTAGCTTAACCAAGCATCTATTAACTTCTAGGTGTTGCTACATACATGGAATATAGTGATTATTTATAACAAAACCATATTCATCGTCTTCCAAGGATAACTTTTTGGAATGAGTAATTGATAGATCTTGCAAGTTTATTTCATGAGTTCCTTCTTGTAGGTTTGAAAGATACTCTTAAGGACATTCATATCCTCTTCAATAACAATTCCATCATAATTATTGTTTCTCAACTTTGGATCTTTCTCTAGACTTTCACTTTCTTCAGCTAGGCTTGGGACTCCTAATTTTATTGTGGTACCTCTCATGCCAACATGGTGACACGAGTGATTTCCAAATACATTCATTCTAATCTTATTCCCTTATTCCCTCATTCCTTTCAAGAAAGGGAAGATACACTGTATACACCTTTATATTTGTTTCTTCCTATTGGGAGAAACATTATTCAACATCCAGGACCATCTTCAACATATCTACCAGTAGAGGAGGGGACTACTTATTCAAGAGGGATTATCTAGTCCTCTTATGTGTCTCTCTATTTGGGAGAGGGATTTTTTGGGTAAGTGCACAAAGATGAGGGGCCAAAAAGGGGTCCTAATATGAAATGTTTTACATAAGGAAGTTCATCATGGGGCTAAATCCCCAAATAGGATGTGAGGTAGATGTGCACGGTCCTACTACCATAGACCAATTCTATGAAAAGAGTAGAGACTAAAGTCCATGTATGCTTACTAGGTAAAGAATTGCAAAAGGTTGAACTAGTCTCAAACTTCCCAACCATTCAAGAAAAGGAATGATAAGTAGGACTTCTATAAGAAGGGTGATAATGGATTCTGAAACAATTGAAATGAGTCCAAAGGTGAGAGGGAAAATGGCAACAAAAACCCTAAGAAGAACAAAGACAACATAAGAAATCCTTTCAAAAGGTGAGGGCCTCTTGGGGGGATTTTTTCATGTGGAGGTGACCTCTATGCTAATCAATGTCCTAACAAGACACAAGGAATGCAATCGTGAGGAAATACCTTACATTTACAATAGGAAGATTTCTAACAGAGAATCCATGGATCATTAGATAATCGACGAGTACCAGATTACTCTAGTTGAAACTCCAAGTACTTTATTTGGTGTACCAATTTTAGTTTTAATAGACACTGGTGCCACTGGATGCTTTATTTCACCAAAATTATTAGATAAAATATCTAGAAAAGCTGGTTATATGGAAAACCATGATCAGTAGAGTATGCTAACTAGACAAGAGCTCAGGTAGAGTAGTGTTTGTTTAAAGTTAGGGTTGAATTACCAAGCTTTTCAACTATTAAAGTAAACTTGTATGTATCCCCCTTAGGATCTTATGATGCCATCCTAGGAATAAACTAGTCATGGAGGCATAGGGCTAAGGTGGATTATTTTTCCAAAATGGTAGAATGTTTAAACAGCCTTGGAAATAAAGTATCCCTGCAAGGTACTTCTAGAGAGGTCAAGTTAAGGCAAATATTTGTCATATAGTTGAAGAAGGCCAAGCAAAAAGGGTGTCAACTCTTTGTAGTTAAAATGGAGGAAATGGAGGATTACAAAGAGTTCATCTTTCAAGATGGCTTAATGTATTGTGAATCTTAGAAACTCCAAGGAGTGGAAGACAAAGAATCTATGGATCAAGAAAGATAAAATATGGAGAAGTACCCATTCTCCAGGACTTTGAGGATGTATTTCTAAATGAATTACCTAGATTACCTCCCAAGAGAGCCTTTGACTTATCCTTCGATATATTTCCAAGATCATAATAGAGTTGATGGAGTCAAAGGCTCGATTGCAAGAGCTGTTAGAAAAATAATTGATCAGACCTAGTGTTTCACCCTATGAAGAGCCAGTGATTTTCATTAAGAAGAATGATGGCACACTACACTTGTGTATAGACTATTGTATGCTCAACAAAGAAATGATAAAGAATAAGTATTTGCTGCCATGTATTGATGATATTTTCAATCAAATGTGTGGGGTATCCGTATTCTCATAGATCTGTCTATGATTTGAATACCATAAGTTAAGGCTTAAAGAAGAAGATATCTATAAAACAACCTTTAGAACAAGATAAGGACATTATGAATTCACAATCCTATCTTTTAGGCTGATGAATACACCTGCAGCATTCATGAATTTGATGAACAATGTATTTAGAGACTGTCTAGATAAATTTGTTCTTATTTTCCTAGACAACATTTTGATATACTCTAAGAATGAGAAAGAACATCCCCAGCATTTGCAGTTTGTTATTCAGCATCTGAGAGAACATAAGCTTTATAGAAAACTTTCAAAGTGTAATTTCTTTTAGGAAATGCAATACCTAGGTCATGTAATCTTAGCTAAGGGAATTGTAGTGGATCCAACAAAGATCAAAGTTGTTTTAGAGTGGTTTGCATCGAAAAATATGCATGAAGTCCACAGTTTCATGGGTTTGGTAGGATATTACAGAAATTTTATGGCTAAATTTTCAAGAATTCCCTATCCCATCACTTCTCTACAAAGAAAAGGTAAAATATTTGAATGGTTAGAAAAATTTCAAGAGGAATTCAACCAATTAAAAGAGAAGTTAAATACGAAACTAATTCTAAAGGTACCCAATCAGAAAGGTCAATTTTTGGTCATCGTTGATTCCTCAGGAGAAGGATTAGATGATGTACTTATGCAAGAAGGACAAGTTGTCATCTATGAGTCTAGAAAACTGAAGACTTATGAGCAAAACTATGCTCCACATGATCTTGAGTTGGAAGAAGTTGTGCATGCATTGCAAATGTGGCAGAATTATTTTCTTGGAAAAACCTTTGAGTTAAAGTTAGATCATCAAGTTCTTTTAAGTATTTTTTTACTCAACCATATCTAAATGTTCGTCAGAGGAGATAGTTAGAGCTAATATCTTACTATAATTTTGAGATCAATTACATTAAGGGTAAGGTAAATCGAGTTGTGGATGCTCTAATTCGAAGGAGGCATATCTCCTTGATGATCTCTATACAATCTAATTTCAAAAATAAAGTGTTGCAGAAGTCCAAGGAAGATGAATATTATGAGCAGGTCAAGCAAGATCTCATGGACAACCCTCGAGATTCAAGGTATGATGGGTTTACTTTGACCTAGATGGACTATTAATATTTAGAGGAAGAATGTTTCGAACTTAGAGGAGTTAAGAAATATCATGTGGAAAGAAGTTCATTTTGCACCATATTCAGAACACCCTAGAGTGACGAAACTTATGGCTGATGTGAAACCATTATATTTCTGGAAAGGAATGAAGAGGGATGTTGCAAGGTTTGTAGCAACATGTTTAGAATTCTAGAGGGTGAAAGTAGAACATCATCACTCAGAAGGACTCCTATATCCTCGTGAGATTCTAGAGTGGAAATGGCAGATCATCAATATGGGTTTTGTAAAGGGTCTTCCTATGTCTAGAAATAGGCATAATGCAATTTTGGTAGTGGTGGATAGACTCACCAAGGTAGCTCATTTTATACTTGGGAATTTAATAGATGGAGCACCAGTCATAGCTCGTAAATTTGTGCAAGAAGTGTTTAGGTTGCATGATGTTCCTTAGAAGATCATCTTAGAAAGGGACACACGCATGACGTAAAGGTTTTTGCAAACCTTATTCTCCTCACTTGGAAGTTAGTTGAACATAAGTTTAGCTTATCATCCTGAGACAGATGGTCAAACATAAAGATTAAACCAATTTTTGGAGGATTTATTGAGAATGTATTGCATGGATCTGGGATAATCTAGAAGATAGGATTAGCCTTGGTCTAGAAATGCTATTAGAAATGGAAGAATAGATCAAGTTGATCAAGAAAAGGCTAGTGAAAGCGAATGATAGGCAGAAAAACTATGCTAATGAGCCTAAGCACATACCAAGACATTTCTCAATAGGAGAAAAAGTTTTATTAAGATTCAAACCTCAAAAGAGTTCAACCAAGTTTAAAAAATTTATCCAAATTAGCTCCTCGTTATGTGGGTCCCTTCGAATTTCTCAAAGAAATCAACCTAGTTGCCTACACAATTGCTTTACCACTAGCTCTTGTCAGGACATAATGTTTTTCATGTATCTTATCTTAAGAAATATATACCAAGTGTTAATCATGTAATTGATTGGAAGCACTATAGGTACAGGACCCAGGGGTGGTAATGATCGAGCCTCTCAGAGTGCTCGAAACACGCAGGATGCACCTGCGTAATAGAGAGGCCACTTAGTGCAAGGTCCAATGGGACCAATATGCAAAAGACGGTTCTACGTGGGAGGATTATAATGAAATTAGATAATAAAAAAATCCTCATCTTTTGCATGCTTATGAAAACTAAAAAGTAAAACTTCAATTTGATTTTATATGGTATGATACATTAAATCATCAGGGGCAATGATCCTTATGGGGGGAGATATGTTACACCCCATTTTTTATTTACCAAATTACTTTTAATTTTATGTTAAAATACAATGTTGGATGTATGATGATATCATTTTGATATTTAACATTATGATGAAATTAAATGCAATGAGATGTATTATCACTTTAATGATTTATTGTTATTTATTTAATATGATGGATATTTCATAATTGTTAATGGCTAACTACGTGAATGTTCTTAAGTGAAATGTGATAAATTTCTTGCCCTCCATAGGGAGAGGGAGAGTATCACTCAAGAGAGGAGTATGGTCTATGGATTAACTGATATTACTAACTGAGTTTTCTCCTACCTGCATAGGTCAATTTTAGACCTCGTCAAGTCAATTAGAGTTCAAAGTCATCGGTTGAGGCGATAGGATAAGTAGAACCTAGTTGTTAAATGATCTTGTTTTCGTCAATTTAAATAGATTGCTTATATATATATATATAGATAATTAGTAAATATTATGTATATAATATATATATATATATATATATATATTATAAGATGAATACATATATATATGCATATACGAATATATATATGATAAATTTATACATCAATATTTATATATGTATTCGTATACATATTGTAATGGAAATATATATATATATATATAAGAATTATAAGATATTACATACATATTTAATTTTTAATAATTACATGCTTGAAGAATGGTAAATAACTAGAAGCATGAAGAATGGTAAATAACATCAGTTTTATTGATGCGCATTGAAAGGCATAATAGCCTTCATCGATGGATTTGGTGGTATCATAATAATATGGCATTAAAACCAATTAAATTGCATGAATTAACAATCGCCATCGTATTTCTTTAAAACCACTTTGTGGCGATATCATTGAAACTTTGAATTGTTTTCAACTACTATTGAAATATATTTTCAATGGCTTTCTTAAGCTATGGTAATAGGAATACTCGACCCATTTAAAGAGGAACCTTATTCTAATTGTAAGCACATTACACATAGTGTTGATTTGCCAGTGTTAAGTCATTCTAGGCGCATTTTTGAAGCCATGATTGTGGCAGTTTGAACTGATTTTTAATCTTGATATCTTTTGCATATCGTAGCATTTGAAACATGAATCATGCTCAATTATCTATCTTTACAATGCTTAATATTTGGATAATGAGTTGGGGTGGGGAGTAAGTTAGTTTCTTGGTAGCACCCAAACTAAATGGTATTTCAATTATCTACAAACTATAGAGATAATGCAACATCATATTAGTAAAGGTGTGCCATCTTTTGAGGAGGCAGTTATTTTTGTTAATTTCTATCAGCTAGGCCGACTTCCTAAGAGCTAAGTTTTCTTTATTTTCAAGATTCCTCATTATGCTTTGGGAAAGAGAAATTTTGGGAAACGAAGTTAGAGTTTATTCTTGTTAAAGAAGAGTTTGTTCATACGTGTTGAGTCTATGTGAGAGTGGAACAGAAGGGCGATGGGGGCAAGAGTATAGTCTTCCAATGTTCCTTTGATAGGAGTTTTATAATCAGGTGTTTCTATAGTTATAGTTAAGATATTGAAAGAAGGTCGACTGGAATTTGAGCTAGTTTTGTTTAAAAGATTTTACAAGTGTCGAATTTTCAGTCAGGCACATTCTTTTTCTAGCTTTTTGTGATAATATATAAATAAGTCTTATTTTCTCTTATTTAAAGAAGAGAGAGTTATCTAGTTTTTCTGAAGAGAAATAATACATGAGTATTATAAATTTAACTAACCTTAGTTCTTGTTGAAGAGGTAGAAAATTCAAATAGAACAATTTAAAAATATTTGAACTTGAGTTTCTAAATTATTTTACTCAATAAAGAGTTTAGAATCCCAGTTGGGTTAAAAATAATAATATTCTTACGTATAAATAAAGCTCTCAGTGAGAGTCAATTATTTGAAAGCATGTGTATATGCACCCTTGTAATGGAATTTGTTCCTAAAATTTGTATGGGATAAACTTATTAGATAATGGGGAAAAAATAGATTAGACAGTTGTTCACTTATTTCAAGTTGTCCCATTGAGGACAATGTATTAAACCAATTTGTTGATGCATAGTCAGTATTATAAAATAGTTATTCTTGTATAACTTTCAAACATCAATATTATCATGAATGGCGAAATTTAAAAAAAGGTATTCCTTGTGAACAAGATTATAGGTTTTATCATAGAAAATCAAAAACCTAATTTGAAGATATAATCTTCTATGCAAAGATATTCATTTCTATGAAGTTACTAAATATGTTATCAATATACTAGAATATGACTAGAAAGGTCCAATTGACGACCTTTTATCATCGAGTTTTATTAAATGCTTAAAATAGGAGATTTTTCACTCTTATGGGTTATAGTAAGGACTCAAACAAGTGGCAGTAGCCAAGACCCAAGAAGTTACGAAAACGTAACATGGGTGTTTGAAGTTAGGGATAACTATCCAACCTAGTTAAGTATTGACTTACTGAGTTAACACATTCTAAGAAAGAATTTTATAATAAGTCAATCATTGGTCAAGCAATAAGTTTGGGTTAATCTTAGGTGAGTTAAGGTTTCCAAGTCGAGTTAGAGGTGGGTGAACGTATGACTCCACTCTTTGGAAGTGGTTGAATTTAATTCAAAACTTTGGCCAAAGTAAATGCAAAAATCTCTACTTGCACTTGTCGATTCACTATGCTCTAGAGTTGCATAACCAATCAGTAGTGTCATACATAGTTAGAGGAGGCTAGAGTTGTATGACCATATTGGTTGTGTAAGACACAACACTAGAAACTCATATGGAAATAAGAGGAGGTCCTTGACTATACTCTTCGTTGAAGAGTAGGGCCACTTCTAGTTGGAAGGTGTGTGGGGGACTGTTGATCTGTGGTTGGGGGTAAAGCACTTGGGTGATGCTCTCCTTCTTGCAAATGACATGTCGAGGCTTTTGAAATAGAAAAGTAATTCAAATGTGGAATTCTTGACCTTGAACTTAATAGCTAATTGTTAATTCTTTACTTATTTGTAATCATATATGTGAAACTGAAATTGGAAAGATCTATTTCATTTTCATTGAAAAGCAATATTATTTCATTTAATGAAATGTTTGATGTTTACAATTATGCAAAGTGCAAAATATGATGTTAAAAGAGAAATATTACTTACTTGTTTTTAAGGGAATGATTTATTTGTTGCAAGGTTAAAAACCTAAGTATTTAATATTTCATATGGGTAGAGATGTTACAAACTTGTAGTGTTGAGTGATGCTCTAAGAAGAATGCAAAATTTAATCTCTAAATGTTGAACAACATTTCTTCCCCATGGAAGAAGACAAACTACATATAGGTATGTGATATCTCCCATGTGAGAGTCTCTGAATGATGCACAAGATCCAAAGACAATGGTGAAATCTTTGAAACTTTCTCAAATGCTCCATGTGAAGGTTGATGTAGAAAAAAAACCAAAGAAGTGGGTTGGTTGACAACAACATTGATGTTTTTGTCATCAAAGGTGCCTACCAACTTTATAAAATGGGATTCACTAAACAAGTTTGATATTCCATGAGAGTAATCATCCATTCAACTGTAGTGAAAACACAACTATGAATATCCTATTGCCCTAAAACATGAGAATATGAAGGAGATGTAAGGTGAAGGAACCGATGAGGAGAATAGAACTCCAAGGTTCAAATAACCAAACCATAGATCTTCTTATGCATGCTAAATGTATTAGTGCCATCTATACTCAAACCATCATCAATGTCAACAAAACCAAAGGAAGAAAAGGAATACAATCTAGAATCATGGTGAGCATGACCCGTGGAAATGATGTCTCTACTTTGTAAATCTCTAATGATCGCATAATGTGGTGTGAACTCAACTATTTTTCTTGTGGCACTATGTGTAATCTAATAAATGGAAAGGAGATTATTGGATAAGGAAGGTACATAAAGTACACCATTGAATGTTCCTTCTCTAACCTGAATAGATCCTTTTCTAAGAGCTGACATATAGGTGCTATTCACCATCAATATTGGTGAGAATAAACAAGGCTCAAATTTAGAAAACCCCTAGATACAGCCATGTGGTGTGATGCCCTGAAATCAAGAAGCCACTTGTGTGATGTGTTGTTTGTAAAAGCAAAGAATGGCATACCCTCAGTCTTATCCTTTGTTGAAAATGCAAATGATGTTGATGCATACAAGGAAGAACCACTTGTCTTATACAATTGAAGTTGATTTTATTGAAGAAGAGTATTCAAGTCATCAATTTCCTTTTTGTAACATTAGTGTTTTTCATGCCTTAGTCTTTTACAATAAGTATATTTGGGCTTGTCCTCAGAAATTTTCCCTTTTGATGAGGGAGATGAATCTGATGAAGTATATGATTTTGATCCCTTATCTTGATCCTTAGTTTTTTTTCTTTCCCTTAGATGATTGAACAACTAATGCTTAACTTTTTGAAGATGTGATAGCATCCATAGATATTAATTTAGATTGTTTTATTATGATTCTATCAAAAAATTGTTCAAAAGAATGCATTACATATTTTGTTCCAAGAACATTCATTGTAGAGTAGAAAGAAGGAGAAAACATTTGATAAGGACCTTTGAGCTTTGATAGAATCAAGAAGACGCATTCCTTATCTTTTTTTGTTTTACCACAACAAGACGCATTCCTTATCTTTTTTTGTTTTACCACAACCCTAAAGTCTAGAAAGCAAAGACCTAAACTATGTTGGTATATGGAGCCTAATCAGACTCAGAGGTTAAATTTTCCCCACTTTTATTGGTGCGGTTTCCCCCCAAATTATTTAGAGTGGTCCAAGGGCAGCACCCCTAGCGTGCCCCTATCGCAATACTGGGCAGATTCGAGGGGCAGCGCCCTTGTGGGGGCTCAGGGGCAACACCCCTGAAACCTCTCACGATTTTTTATTATTTTATAAAGGCGTCGAGTGTTATTTTTTTATTGGCTGACATAAAAAAAAAAAAATCCTATTTTACATAACCGACATAAGTCTTGATAAAAAGCTAAGGGTTTGGGTTTCTATTGACATTATATTGTAGCATTTGTAGCAGTATTGA
>VDFB02109042.1:42489984-42519911 GCA_007258455.2 Sequoia sempervirens
AGGCTATAAACATTATTTTTTATTTAATTAATAGAGTTCCTTCAGTTCCCTTGGTTGTGGTATTCCAGAGGAAGCATGGACAGGTAAGAAGGTGAGTTATTCTTTTCTCAATACATCCATTTGTGAAGCATTTGCACATGTAGATTTTGAAAATAGAACCAAGTTAGATGAAAAATCAAAGAAATGTATATTTGTTGGATATGGCATTGATGAATTTGGTTATAGGCTTTGGGATTCTGAAAATCAAAAAATTGTGAGAAGCGAGAATGTCATATTCAATGAAAAGTGTTATTTTAAAGGTTAGTTGCTTATATGAGAGAAAGAAAGAAATTATTATGTAGTGTTGGATGATACACCAACGTTGATATTCCAGTGGTTCCTCATGCTCCGCAACAATAGCAACAACAAATACCACAAACTCTAGTGAATGTTAGAAGATCTTCACGGATGAGTAGACCTCCAGAAAGGCTTTCTCCCTCTTTGTATTTTATTTTGTTAACAGATGTTGGTGAACCTAAACGGTATGATGAAGCTATGCAAGTGGATACAAAGGTTCAGTGGGAGCATGCAATGGAAGAAGAAATGGACTCCTTGTTGAAAAATTAGACTTAGGAATTATGCAAGTTGCCTGCAGGTAAAAAGGCTTTACCAAACAAATGGGTTTATAGGCTAAAAGAGGAAGATGGAGGTAAGAACATATTTAAAGTCGGGTTAGTTTTCAAAAAAATTGTACAGAAAAAAGGAATTGATTTTGCTAAAAAAAATTCTCCAATTGTTAAGATGACTTCTATTCGTACTATTTTAAGCATTGTGGTTATTGAAGATTTGCATTTGGAACAGCTAGATGTGAAAATCACCTTTCTTCATGGTGATTTGGAGGAGGAGATATATATGGAATAGCCCCAAGGATTTGAGGTCAAAGGCAAGGAGAAATTGGTGTGCAAATTGAAGAAGAGTTTATATGGCTTCAAACAAGCACCTCGACAATGGTACTTAAAATTTGATAGTTTTATGGCTAAGCAAGGCTACAGCATGTGTAATTTTGACCATTGTCTTTATTTTAAGAGGTTGGATAATGACAGCTACATTATTTTATGTTTATATGTTGATGATATGCTTATAGCAGGGTCTAACATGGATCACATGAGTGAGTTAAAACAACAGTTAGCAAAATAATTTGCTATGAGGCATTTGGGGGTAGCAAAACAAATCCTTGGTATGAGAATTTGTAGAGATAGGAAGAATAGAAAATTGACTCTATCTCAGGCTGGTTATGTTGAAAAGGTGTTGCAGAGATTCCACATGGAGAATGCAAAAGCTATCAGCACACCTTTTCCTAGTCATTTGAAATTGACTAAGGAGATGTGTCCAAAGACACAAGAGGAGGAAGATAAAATGTCCAAGGTATCATATGATTCAGCTATAGGAAGTTTAATGTATGCCATGGTATGCGCGAGACCAGATATTGCACATGTTGTTTGAGTCGTAAGAAAGTATATGAGTAATCCTGGATTGGAGCATTGGAATGCAGTAAAATGGTTACTTAGGTATTTGAGAGGTACATCCAATAAATTTTTATGTTTTGGGGGCTCTAATACTCATTTAGCAAGTTATGTAGACTCAAATTTGGCAGGGGATATTGATACCAAGCGGAGTACTACAAGTTATGTCTTAACTGTAGGTGGGACAATAGTAAGTTGGATCTCACAGTTACAAAAGGTGGTTGCTTTATCCACCACGGAGGTAGAGTGTGTAGCTACAATACAGGAAAGCAAGGAGATGGTATGGCTGCAATCTTTCATGGAAGAATTGGGAAAACAACAGGCCAACGGTTATTTGTTTACAGATAGCCAGAGTGCCATACATCTTGCAAAGAATTATGCCTTGCATTCAAAGACCAAATACATACAGTTGAGGTATCACTTCATTCGGTCAGTGTTGGATGAAGGACAGTTAAGGCTAGAAAAGATACATACAGATGACAATCCAACGGATATGTTTACAAAGGCAGTGCCAAGGGAGAAGCTGAGCTCCTCTTCAGCTTCAATTGGTCTTCAAGATTGAAAACAATAAAATCAAAATAGTAGGGTCTAGGGTTCTTATTTCCAATGGGAGCTACAGGGTCAGTGATGTTATGATCAGTCTCCAAGTGGGAGATGATATGGGGTGGAGTCTAATCAGTCTCCAAGTGGGAGATTTTTGGTATATGGAAACTAATCAGACTAGGAGGTTAAATTTTCCCCACTTTTATCAGCGCAATTTCCCCCCAAATTATTTAACGGGGTCTAGGGGTAGTGCCCCTAGTGTGCCCCATGTTGTGATACAGGGTAGGGTCAAGGGGCAGTGCCCCCGAAACCTCTCACATTTTTTTATTATTTTATAAAGCCGTCGGGTGTTATTTTTTCTATTGGTCAACATAAAAAAAAAAACTCTATTTTGTAACCAACATAAGTCTTGATAAAAGGCTAAGGGTTTGGATTTCTATTGACAATGTATTGTAGCATTTGTAGCGGTATTGAGTTGCAAGGGTTACTGGAAGTAATCATACTGGATGATAATATTGGACTCTATTGATGGATGTAGCCTAAGTTTGGGTGAACCACGTTAAATATTGTCTCTCGTTGTTATTATTTATGCGTTTTTCATTCCTTTGTTTAATCTTTATTTGCATTTAATTGATATTTTCTACATACAATTCCTAACAAACTATACCAAGAAGTCTTCAAAATATGGAAATGAATCAGGAGACAATGTTGTTAATTCTACATCCAATTGTAGAATCTTGAACTCGTCAACTTTACCAAAGAGATCCTCAAGTTTGTCCTGCATTTGCTTAAAAGTTGTACAACTAGAAATGTGAAATTGTAAATTATTGGAAATAAGAAGACCTATTAGTCCAATGGCTTCATCTAACTTGTTTTGATAAGTAAACTACTCAAATTCTCTAGTAAACTACATTTTTGTCCATTGATCATTTTCCATAATCCCTTAGATTGAAATAGTTGTACTTTGACTTTCCAAGTGTGGAAATTGTGGTGTTAATAATTCAATTTTTGAATCCATGATGCAAACACAAAAAGGAACTTGAATTTTTCCTCACCAAACCCCCCTAAATTGTATTATATCTAATTGTAGACCCCCCCAGAAATATGCAAAACAAAAATTACAAGCTTGTGTCAAGTTTGGATGCTAAATTGTTTGTTTATAACTTGTGGAGATTTTTACAAATAGTGAAAAATCATATTTCCAAAACTTGATTTTGATTACAAATTTATAATCCTTGTGAAATTATGATGAATTTCAAAAAGAATTTTGTCAATTTTCAACAAACGAGGTGAAAGTTATGCCCTGTCAAAAATTGAACAAAGTACTTTAATTTTCGAAGGGTAAAAAATAGATTAAAAATTTACAATTTTGAAAACATCTTAATGCTAAAATATCGACGATAGAACCAACTTTCCAATGACTATTTACAATCCAAAAAACACTCCCCTCCACCCCCCTTGCCCCCATTTGCAAGTTATGCAAAAAAAAATTTAAAAAAACCCTCTTACAAGCATTAATGGTTAATCTAACAATTATTATAAATTACTAGCAAATAAATATTAAAGTTTTAATTACCTCAAAGGCGTTCCTTATATGAAGTGGACGACCTTCTTTTGAAAATCAATGTTTGAAAGTTACAGAGAAGGATGCAAGACGATTGAAATGATCTCCACCATCAAATTTTCTAAAATATTAAAAAATATTAAAAAATATAAATATAATTAAAGAAAAAACAACTACACTTTTATCCAATCTTAACTTTAAAGTAGGGAAAGGTAGAATAAAAATACATTTTTTTTCTTCAAAAATTTTCAAACTTAGATTTTAAAAAATAAGAAATTATATGTTCAAATCTTTTTAAAATTAAATTTAAATTTATTTTAATAATTATTTTATATATATAATAAGTTTTTAATAAATATAATTATTTTTCAAGATTAAAAAAAATAAAAATTATGAAGTGACTTTTTAACTTTTTAATAGGTTTCATTTTATTTTTAACTTTTTAAGTTTGGTGTTACTTGTAATTCTTAATGTAAAAGTTAAAATTCTAGTTTTAACAATATTAACATGGTTTATTTTTATTTTTAATATTTATTTGAAGTATCATTTTTATTTTTA
The DNA here is from genome assembly GCA_007258455.2 of Sequoia sempervirens. Lineage (NCBI taxonomy): Eukaryota > Viridiplantae > Streptophyta > Pinopsida > Cupressales > Cupressaceae > Sequoia > Sequoia sempervirens. The sequence goes on from VDFB02109042.1 coordinate 42,494,152, forward strand.
AATTTTTTAACTTATTAGTTAATTTGATAATATTATAATAACTTTTTAATTTGTTAATTGAGTTTATCTTTTAATTAATGTTAATATTGTTTGTAATATATTAATTATCTTTTTTAGATACATATTTTATTAATATTTCAATTCTAATAAATTAAACTTTTGGTTACTTTTAATTTAATATTTATTAACTTAATTTTTTTATTATTTATTATTAATTTTTTAAAATTATTATATTTATTAATATTTGGATTTTGATATATTTTGACTTTGCATTCAATTTATTCTATTTTATTTTTTAATTTATATTTAAGTTTGAAATTTATTTTTTACTATTTATGTCTTTTTTATAAATTATAAATAACAATTAAAAGCTCATCGAAATTAATTTAATTTATAATTAGTTATCTTATTAAAGTTTAATTATTGTGTATAATAATTCTATTTTGAATTTTTATTTTCATTTATATAATAAAAAATTCGACAAATCGTCAGGTCCGTGAAAGCGTCCGGTCATTTCCTGCGTCCGGTCTTATCGTTAAACAGAATAACATTGTCCGGATAAATTGCAGATGCTTCAATTACGTCGGTCGTCTCGAACAAAGTCAGTAAGTCCGGAATCGTCAAAAGGGTCGTCGAAAAGCAGGATCGCGAAAGGTGAAGTCCGTAAAGATCGAGATAAAGATCGAAGATAAGATAAAATCCGAAGTCGAAGAGATCAGCAGTCGAGACAAAAGATCGAAATCTCGAGGAATCGATCTCGATCAAAAAGATAAAACAAAAGTCGATAAGTCGAGGAGGTCGAGATAAAGACATCGGTCAAAGAGATCGTCAGAGGAATGCATCGAGAAGAAGATCGAGGGAAAAGGCGTCAAAGTCGAAAGTCGAAACTCGGAGATCTGCTCGGTGTTATCCGAAATTCCGTAAAACATGATGCCATGTCATAGCAATAAAAAAATTTCTTGCAATAATGTAAATTACATGCATAATTGAAATAACATAAATTCCAATTTTTCATTGCAATCCATGTAATCATACAAATCTTCCCAGATAAAAGATGGCATACAATAAGGATTCGATTCCAATAAAATGATTTCACAAATTACAATAATCCAAGAATGTACACTATTACAAACATAGCTCCACCAAGCTTTGGAGAATAAGATATAGATGGTCCAAGAAACCGCCTTTCAAAACATTGGTCTCATGTCACCTGCTGAGGAGGAGAAGCATCACTCAAGCACTTTTTCCAACCACAGACTCAAGCTTTTGATGAAGAGATTGGTTGGGTAACCCCATATGACATACCACTTTGAGCTTAGTGTTGTGCCCTACATGGCTAGGATTTATAACCTATGCTAGGTAACCCTCATGCATTTAAATGGACATGGTGAACTGACAATGGAGCCCCAGGAAATCACACTACTTTGGCCAAAGTATTCTCACTTAGTACTTCAAGTGAAGGTCTACCATTCACTTACACTATAGCAAGCTAGTTTTGACTCAAGTCCATTATATCTATGCTTAGGCAATCCCTCTCCATGGGCAACCTACTCCCCAAGATAACCTATCTCTTTAACACAAACCTAAGGTAACTCAACTCATTAAGCAAAGTACTAGTCCCCTCCCTTAACTGGACAACAATCCTAGGAGTAACCTACTAGCCATCTAGTATAATCAAATATCTAGCCCTGAGTAATTCTCAAACTACCCATGTTTAATACTATCTAGTATAATATTAATACCTATGAAAAACATTCCTCCTATCATGGAGTAAATACAAACACAATGCATGGCCTCAATTGAAGAGTTGTCATAACAATAGATGATTTCATTCGAGAGTATCACCTCTTTGATTAAAATGGTTAAAGCTATGAATATGCCTTATGCTTCCCATGCTTATTCATACCTAGTATGTAATACTTATGATAAACTTAATCCTTCTATTATGGAACAATTACAAGCATTTCACAAAAAGTATATGCATCTTCTACTTTCTTTCAAATTAAACAATACTTTTCTCTAAATGCATGTAACCATAACATACTTCAAACAAACAAGTATAACTCTTTCAAAACTAATGCAAACAAAGGAAGAATATCCTCATGCCTTTGAAAAGCTTTCCAATCGACTGGCTACAAACACAGCACTTCTAGAGCAGTAGCTAGCCTAGTATCAATCCCTCCAATAATGTCACAATAATCTCTAACTCAAAAGATGGTAAATACTTCTCTCAAAATAATAATAAACCCTCTCTCTAATGCTCAAAGCTCTCACTCATTGTATTAGGAAGAATAATGTAGAAACTTTCTCAAGGAATGTGTCCCAAACAAGTGAACTAGCTAAACTATTTGTACAAAAATTTGGTAACTACTCAACCTACAGTTTAGGCATGAGTTTTGATAGGAACAAGCATGCATAGCAACACATATATCATATATAAAAGGTGGTGAACAAGTAAGCACATACTCAACTAAAACAACTACAAATCGACCTTGTTGATCGACAACAATTCTAGAGACTAATTCAAATCTCCACATGATAGAATTTGGTTTGCATTTCAAAATGGACATCTACATGTAAAAGGAATCAAATATGGTGCCAAGCATCAATGTTCACTTACAAATTTGGTGCAGTTTCCTTCATATCTGAATTAGTCAATATCAAATATGTGACACCAAGCTTGTATCGACAAAGTCTTGGTATGAGTTGATTCTCATAACAAATCAGTTTGAAAAAGTCATCGACTTTACCTTACATGCCTTTAATAGATGTTGGTTGATGCACAATAACATGGCACTGAGAGTTTACTAAGTCCATGGACTTTCCAAAAAAGGCATTGACTTATTCTATCATCCTTCATTGACTTAATGGCTACTCATTGTTTGCAGATTATAAACTCTTCATGCACAGACATCAAGAGTATAATGCGACTTAAAGAATACAGTCACATCTTTATCATATTTCGGCCTTAATTTGGTTTAATAAATCGGCCTCTAAGTTGTTTATGATAATCAACTTCAAGCATTAAAGGTTCAACCTCAATAGCTTCCTATATCTAAGCACAGCAGACTAATATATTTTCTAAACATGTTGATAACTCCTCCTAAGGTGGTGTAGCTTAACACGCCATGTAATTGGATACTATCATATGTGTTTATAACACACCCTCATAATGCTAATACACGTGGTTTATGCATTGTTGTGGTATTCACTTTGATATGAACAGGGCATGGTTGATTAAGCCATTAATGTTGTTCTATGTTTTGCTCAGCTTACAAAGCATCTCATAAACCTACAAATACATTTATTGATAAATATACATATACGTATATACATGTATCACATATATGTATATATGTATATGTATATTTACACTTAATATATATACACCATGTCCATCTAGCAAGAATACATTTGGTATTTAAATGAATACAAACAAGATAGCAATCACAATGTAATAATAATATATATATATATATATACACACTCCTCTATTAAGCATTAGTGCTTAAGTGCGTATTTGTTTATATATACAAATATATATAATATATATAGCAACATAAATGATCCATTCAATATCCCAAATGCATACATCCTTGTTTATCATTACCCATCAAACAATACGCATGTACTCATACATACACATATACACTTATCCATACACATACATATTTAATATGTTTACACATATATATATATATATCAGGTTACCCTTTCTTATCATATTCTCATTGATACACACATCTGTTAAGTGTATATATGTATTCGCATGTATATAATTGATCCCTCATGTGAGTATGTTTGTAAGTATTCTTACACATACATGCATATGATTATGCCCTCACATATGGATCAATGTATGTATATACTCATATACATGCATACTTTTGATGTAGATATGTATCAACGGAAAGCTCAAAGACACATAACATCATAATAACATTTATATAAATATATGCATGTCTATACATATTTCATCACACTCGTATGGACTTCCCATTATATCTATCGTACGCGTTAATGCCGATATATACATATATGCATATATCCCAAATACTCATTCAACCATACAATCAAACATGGTAAGATAAGGAAGGAACTCACAAGATCAAACAAATAACATCACCCTATAATGCACTCAATAGTAAACAAGACCCTTACTAATGTAGACACATCAAACTAAGGATGGCTTGCCTACTTCCCACATAATAACACGACTCAATCAATCTATTGTGAGTGTGTGAATAAGCTCAAACAGGTTACATTACTAGTTACCCGACCAAGATCTTGTCCTGAGTGATACTTCCCCTCTGCCTAGAGGAATGAATGTATGTACCTGCATCCATATTCTCAAAATATTCCCAAGGTAGTCATCTATTCAACAAAATATGCATTACACATAATACATCTCCATAATTAGAATATTAATTCAATAACCATTCATTTCACACATATGCATTTCTTCATTAAATGAAATAACATTCATTCATAATGCATTGATAACAAAGTGCAAGAACATTTTATTCACCATCAAAATACAAATTACATTCACATTTACCCTACATAGTAATAGTAAATAGTAATTACATATTTTAGGGTGTAACATACTTCCCCCCTTGTGACTCATTGTCCCTGATGATCTCACTAGTAGAATTTGGCAAATAAATGACTACGTGACTAAAACTTTTAATCATGTGACTAACACTAGTAGAATTTGGTAAATAAATGACTAATTTTATCATCATAAGTGACTAATTTGGTCATCAGGTAAAAATGACTAAATAAATGATTAATATCAAACAAATAAAAATGACTAAATAAATGATTATTACTCCTCTATTCTTTTTTCTTTTGAATTTGATCATAATCCAAAGAGCTTAAGCCCCCCTCATGGGCCCCTACCTAAGCAGGCCATTTGGCCACCTAGGTTGCTTGGTGCACCAAAAATACCTATTGTGTGGAAGGCATTGCCTCTCAGTGCAGTATTAAGTCCTTCACATATTTTATAAAAAAAAATAGCATTTACATTCTTTAATTTTTATTACTCATTACATTAATGAATCATTAATTAACTATGATTTGAAGCCAGTTTTATTTTCCTGTTGTGTTAGCATGTAAAATGCATCAAAGAGAAATTGTGGTCAATTTCACTAATAAATTATGATTTAAACAATCCAATTGCATTTTGAGGGCTATCTATCTTGCAGACACTTTCATTTCAAAAGGTCAAGTAGTTATTACTAGAAGCAATTAGATTCAATTTACATGGATTGTAGAAACATAATGTCTATAAAAGTAATTATTTCTAGAAGCAGTGCCTTAAAAACATAAGGTCAAGTAGTTATTTCTAGAAGAAACTAGATTCAATTTACATGGATTGTAGAAACGTAATGGTTGTCTACTGAAAATGAAGATTTTTCCCTTTAAAAAAGAATATTTTGCCCTAAAAATGAAGATTGATTCACTTCTATCTTCGCTTGCTGATATACTCGACCATCTTAATAATTCAAAATAGAAATAGCAATGATCGCTTTTGGTATGCAAAAATTTTCTCTTTTAGGATTATATTGTTAATTATTTTTTAAAAATAGAATTATTTTATAATCTATTATATAAATTGTGTGTTGATCATTTTTATAGATGTTATCTTTTTATACAAGCTTGAACTCTAGTAATTTTAGGAGCACATCATGCTTATCTTAATTCTCACAACCTATATTAAAATGACAATGTAGATAGATGAATTTTTTCCCCTAAAAATGAAGATTAATTTTTGCATGCCTTCCACGCAATTGTTTTTTTTGGTGCATTTTAGCAATAGGTATTTTTGGTGCCTTGCTCAGGTCATGTATGCATTTGGAGGGAATTTTAGGCCGTTGATTTTTGGTGTAAAACATTTTGATTACACGTTGGAGGGAAGTCTGGAAGTTTAATCAACCATTTGGTGTTTCAGCTCCCATGTTTTTAAGGTTTTCCCTTGGTTTGCAGAGCAAAAAATCGTCTTAAGAAAGACTCCATCAATATTAAAGGATCATTGGCATTGATGCAATGAAAGTGATGTCAATGTTAAAGGATCATAGAGTGGTTTCTTTGTCATGAAGAACAACAAAGGTATCCATCCACCAAGGCACTGTCATGAGGACATGATGCATAGCAGCCAAGAGAGTTTTGTAGTTGGGGTTTTAGAAGTATAAACTTCACACTTTCAAGAGGAAAAAACCACATAATAGCAGATATCAAGCAAAAGATTTGGTCTGAGAGTACATTGCAAGTCTGACGAAGGAAACAACATTGAATGCAAAGAGTGGTGGTTTCCATTTTTCTAATGCCAGAGCTTGTTGAGCAGTATTTTTTGAGTTGCAACACCAGTATCATTAAAGAAAGGGCAAGACATTAAACAAGGTTACAATCTAAAGGTAAGTGGAAACCTTGAATCCTAAAACCTCATGTTGATCTTCATCCTTTATGACAGTGATCCTGATGTTGCATATCATTGTTCTTGCTTTCCATTACTTCATTTTTGTTACAATCTTGTGCTTTCACTGATATAATGATAATGCTCTTTGACATTCAATGAATCTCATTGACTTTGACCCCTTTTCACTTTGTTCCATGGTCTTTTACATCTTTGTGCATGATATCGGTTCACATGGCATTCATAACAACTGCTATTATCTCCTTCATTTTGCTATCATCCTCTAACACTCATATGCTTTGATATAACAGTGATCATTTGCAACTATTTTCCATCTATATATTGTCTTTCATTCTTATCCCTTGCATGCCTTGGACTATTGTTATCATGCATTGAAAATAGGAACTCTTTATTCACTGTATTGATAACTCATTGGAACTATCATTATTTGTATTCACTGTTATCTTATGATGATTTTTCTTCATAGTCAATCCTTAAAATCATTGTTCTGATAAAAACGGAAATTTTCTCTTTTATTTTTACATTATGATCTCATTGCTTTGAACCTTGTGCTTTGTGATTATCAAATATTTGTTACAATCTCTTCAAGGACTAAATTTCTTTCTCTATTGACTACAAGAGACCCCTTTCCAAGATTTCAAAGGCCTATTGTTCCAAAGGCTAATAAGATCAGTATTGACCATAGCAGAAACCACCTGCACTAATAGTGTTAAGTCAGAAAATATTCCACAGAAAGAAATATATTTTAGATAAACAGAGCCAGATAGCCTTCTAAAATCTAGATAGTTGAATACAAGGAGGGTAAAACATAAAAAAATTAAAATACTTTAAGATGTTACAAATTCCATGTAATTAGTCTAGAAGCATAACCTTAAGATAGGAACAATTTGTTTTTCTTAAATATTCATCACGAGTTTTCTCCCATAAAGAACTCACCCCAACATGAGCAATTGGAAGTGCATCTTCCATCTTGTTTGTTGATAGCCACTACATGACTACTCACTTATAATCACTAAAAACTAAAGAACTTTGAATGGCTTCATCGCATTCTGAGTATTCAGTCGAATCTTTAGTAGCTTCATGTTGCACCTCTTCTCCATTGCCTAGGGTATCCTTCCCAACAAAAAAATCATTTTTCAGTGAGAAGAAGTGAGGAATCTTCTTTCGAATTGTGCAAATTATCAAAAACTCCTCGCCATTGTCTTTGGGGGATGTAACATCTTGTCCACCTTTTTGCTAAACTGATGGATCTAATTGTGTTGTATCATCAAGAGTGACATTGTTGATTATTTCACTGCTAATATCATCAATGTCGGAAGATTGAGCTTAATTCTTGATTCTTTGTTAACTGCACTTTAAATCCAAGGTTCTCAAGTAGCTTTGTCCTAGCATTTCCTTCATCTTCAAACATGACTCTTAGGAAATTCCATATCTCCCTCTCTTCTTCCAAACTAAATCAATGCAGAAACCAAAAATTTGCAAGTGAAACAGTACAAATGAATGTAAATTGTTATTAATCCCATTCAAAAATTATCCACAAATAACTAACTGAGAATCCTGAGACTTCTTATACAAAGCTCACAATGATGATTTTTCACCATTTGCTATTGCAACTTCAAACTCTATTGAACAAAGCATGAGACTATCCTCGGTAATGAGATTGTGTATATATACCTATGAAAATAGCAAAAAAATAAGACCATATATCATCTTAATGACATGTACCAAAGAATAAATTGTACTCTACCTCAAAAGAGCCAACAGCACTCTATGACGTTGTACTGGGCCAAAATAAAGCAAGCTTTCCTCCAAATCCAAAACCGACACCAACTGGTCTCTTCAACCACTTAGGAGCTTTCAAGAGTGCACCTGAAAAGGGAAAAGTGAAAAGATAGACATCATGTATTTGCATACAGGATCCCAATTCATTGAGAAAATCTTATAAGTGAGATTCCCATTTCTTAACTAAGTCATGTATGGTTATCACATAAAGCAACACTTACCACCCACTTTATGTTTGAAAGAAATTAAAGCACTATACTTGGGTTATTCACAGAGATTCATTAGTCAAGTACTGTAGGAAAAAAATCATGGGCATACCAAACTAGTAGAGCATAGATAGCAATAGTGATCATGCATAAATCTCATGAACAGATTTGCATCAATTAAGGTAGACATATTTTAACAATGAAAAAAATCTAGATGAAATAGACCTACCTTCCTAACACTTTCACTTCTTCCTATGATTTTCATTAACACCGAAGGTATATGTAGATTGGGAAGGTGCCATTGGGCTCTAAAGGCCCCTTATTGTGTGATTAAACAATACAAATAATTGGGGAAATGTCATTATATGTAATGACATAAGTTGAGGTTGAAGGTATTGTTTGATGCCAATTCAAACAATGGAGGCTCTTGTTGAAATCTACCTCTACCTTCTCATCATGGCAAGGACAATGAGATGTAGTTAAACCATGGAAGTCATGCATATATTTTGATGAAAAATGAGCCTGGGCCATCATCACTAGTACAATGAAAAATAACATGCATAGATCATACAAAAAAATAAGAGAGAATAAGAATTAGTAATGGATAACTGAATAAAGCTTGTTGTCTCCAAGAAGACAAATACCACATATATATGGTGTTCATTACCTAGCTTGACTAGATCAATGTTAATCCTTTAATTTATAATATTCTTTACAATATCCCCATGTTACTACAGTTCTGCCAAAGAATTATGACAAGATGAATGCTAGTTCTTCAATAATGAAGATATTGTTTCAAGCTAGTTGCAAATTTGCAATGGTTGAAAAAACTCTTTGTTAGAGAGACAAATGAATCTCCTAACATTTCCCATGATTGAATAGGCTCTGCTACACTTGAAACTGCTAATGCATGCATATCTAGTCAGTCGAATTGTCCAAAGTACTTCTGCAGGAACCAACTCAGTTCTTTTCTGGACAACATATACATCGCATTCACTGAGCACACCTCCCACACCCTCCTATAACCACAGTTTTTAGGGGATTTCTCATGGTAATTTGGAAGTAAATTTTGGAGACACTCTTATAAAGAAAGCATGACTTCTTCATAGAGTTGTGTAAACATTTAAAATCCTTATCCCTAGAGCCACTCTACCAAATAGAATAAAATTATAGAAAATAAGGATATATTTTCCAATTAAAGAATTACTCCAAAATATTACCTGATGAGCCTTCACCAAACACAACCTCTTTGGAATCCATTTGACTGCAGGCCTGAAATGGATGCACATCAAAAGAGACAAACCCACATTAATTACAAAGATGTTCCTTATGAACAAAAAGGAACACAACTAACTCACCAAGGAAAAAACATAGTAGCATTTGGCATGTAATTCTAAGTTAGGTGAACCTAGAGATAAGCTTGTCAAGAAATACTTGCAGCATGTTGAAATACTTGTAGAAGATATATATCATGTACTTCTAAGAGATGATTTTGAACACAAACACTTGTGATCCAAAATCAATTATGAGTGTATGGCTATGTTAAGTTTGTCCTCTTTGACAATCAGACAAAATAATTTATACTAAATACAATCAAACAAAAATCAACCATAAATGATAAATTTTTTAAAACAAGAGTGCTTGAGATAAATGAAAGACTCTTCAATAAACCCATGAAGGATAATTGACATGATGACATGACTTTTCAAATTTGATAATCCTTTTGATTCTCTAATTAAAATACAAATGACTCTTGTTCTTCAACTCACTTATATATAATAAATCCTTATGTCACATTTACATTGACTAATTAACACCATATGACTGTTACTGGCATATTTAAATATTTTCTATCACCTCAACTCATTCATTACCCACAATGAACATTACATTCTAGCACTCGCCATAATGTTATATGTAGCTCAATCATGTTTTGGCTTTAAATATCTAGAATTTTCAAGATCCACATCAATCTAGATAAACATTTGGACTTATATATTACCACCTAACTTTCCTCACATTGCTGCAATTCACAAAGATAATATCCAACATCTAAAATCAATTCTGCTGCTCCTTTTGTTATTATAGAAATATTCCAATACAGTAGCTTATTAAAACCTCCCAACCAGCTAAAACAAAGTTATGAGTAGGAATTCAAATGTATTTGTCATTTTCTTGCCATTTTCCAATATTGGAATTATGAAAACAAGCTCAAATCCTTAAGAAACAAAGATAGGTCTAATCAATTATCGAATGTGGAGTTTTAGCCACTCAACCAATCAACTAATTTAAGATATGTTTTATGGATGACCATGTGAATGAACCCTCATCAAATAGAGAAGTGAGCAAATAACATTAATATCCAACTAGATTGGACAACAAAATGATAAACAAAAGTCATCAAGGATTACCTTGAACAGCTCCACATAGGCTTGCAAATTCATTCAACATAATTGAACTTCCAGTGTGGTTTGTATCATTAAATTTCAAACTCAGATTAGTCAATCAAAAGGGTAAATCCCTTAAATAATAAAACATCAAATATGATCGAGAACTCAAAGCACATAAAAAACTAATAAAGGATCAACACAATAAGAAGAGACAAAATCTAAAATCTCTAAGTCTCATAACTGTTCAAATTTGGTAAGGTTACCCTACAAAACCCATTTGTTTGCACCAATCTATAGAGCATTCAATCATTTATCTTTTCCCAAGCTTTCATCCTTATTTCTGATCTAGTTTTACTTCTTCAAAACCTAATCTCAGTCTTTGATATTTTCAATAAAATAAAATAAAAACTAAGTTGAAAGTCAAAATCACAATTATAAAAAGTTTGGGTACTCCAATTATCTTACAAAAACAAAGTACCCAGCCTCAATGTTGTGATAAACCCAGAACCTTTTGACTTAATTCACAATTAAAGTTATGATTTCTAGATTTTTACAATTCATTTTCTGCCTTGAAATTCTAGACTCACAAATCACCTAAGATTGTATCCTAGACATGCCATAAAATTCAATTTTTACCTGGATAGTTTTTTACTCATAATCCAATAACTTTTTTTTGTTAACAGGAACTTTATAAATGTAACCATTCATGGTGAGAAAATATTTTTTAAAATATTTAATATTCAATTCATAATTTGTATTTCCGACTTGATCTTAATTGGACTGGATTTCCCCACCTCTTAATGTACATGAATTTAAAGAGCTCATGTTTGCAATCCTTGTCCAACACTCATCCTGATGTTGTGTCAAAAGAGTGGCTCAAAACATTAATTAAATCTTCTTCCATAATTTAGATCCTGAAAACTTTCAAACAACTCACTTCTCAATTCAAATTTCACTCAATTTCATTGCAAATGAATCATCAACGATCACATAATGATAGCTTAAATTTATCAGATTCAATATTTTGACTTCAAATACAATTGAAAAAACTTTTCATATGACAAGCAAATGACAACAACTATACTCAAATGGATATGAAAGTACAAGTTACATGAGTAACAACCATGAAAACAAACCCAAAAAAATAGTTGTATTAGTTGAACTCAAAAGCAGATTATAAGTCAAAGATGACAAACCTTTAAATGCTATTTATCTAGTGGTTTACATAAATTGTCTATATTTAAAAGTCAGACAACTGGTAAAATGTATAATTATTGGCATGGGAATGAAATTGGATTGTTGTTGATGTTTGTTATTCTCGTGGATAGGTATTGAAGCACTTGCATGGGCGATAAAGCTTGTTTGGATAGGACCTGGAGACTTTTGAAAAGGTGGGCAAGGAATTCAGAGTTTGCTGCAACAAATTTGAAGTCAGCGAGGCCCTCTATAGCAAATTTAGAGATAATTTGAAACCCTCATTGTCGAAAGTAAGTTGATAGGAAACACAATCATATTTCATTCTCAGTAGGTAAACTTCAAATGAATGTAAGATAAATCTCAGAAAAATGACTCATTATATCCTCTTCTTTCTGTTATGGTCTGTACTAAAAGTGACTACTTTCAACAATGTTTCGGTATCTCTATTTTCATATTTATGTTTTTTTCTTTAAATCAGAAACTAAATTAATACTAGAATGCACAATATTACAGATGGATCAGCGTCAAAGGTTGACTATAGATCAATATCATGCATCTGATGAGAGAGTAGCTAATGAGAGGGACATTGACAAATATCCATGTCCATGTAAAAATTGTCTTGGTGGAAAGGTGAAAAAAAGAAATATGATTTATCAACAGATGATAAGATATGGGAATAGTGGTATAAGTCCTTGGGATTACAATTATTATGAAGATATGATAGAATTTCAGACTGTGAGAGATGAAGAGGCAACAAACATAGATGAAGTAGCACCAAACATAGATGAAGAGGCAAAAAAAATTTACGAAGGGTTTGAAGTTGATAGAATGTTGAATGAGGGTCTAAATGATGATTGGGCCAAGTCAATGGAGGATTCTTTAAAGCCTGTGTATGCTAATTGCAAGTTAAGTCATTTGACAACAATCCTTCAAATTCTTAACTTGCAAGTGGTGAATGGTTGGAAAAATGAGAGTGTAGATCAGTTATTGGCATTATTAAGTTCATTGTTACCAGCTGACTCCACATTTCCAACAAAACAAAGTCAATGTAAAAAGAAAATCAGTAAGCTCGGCTTGGGGTATGAAAACATCCACACATGTGTGAATGGTTGTGTATTATTTCACAAAAATATTGCAAATGAGAGTGAATGTCTGAAATGTTATGAAGCGAGTTATAGACAAGGTTTCAAATCAGCTATGGTTCCTAGAAACGTTCTTCACCACTTTCTCATAATCCCATTATTACTCTGAATGTATAGGTGCAGAGACATTGTTGAACTTATGCAGTGGCATGCCCAAAATAAGAGCACTGATGGAAAATGACATGTGTCTGATTCTAAGACATGGAGGGAATTTGATAGTAGATAGCCTGATTTTTCTCAAGATCCTTGTAATATAAGGTTTCAAGTTTGTCTCTAGATGGTGTGAACCCATTCTCAGATCAAAGTACTAAATGGTCAACTTGGCCAGTGTTTCTAATAAATTATAACTTGCCTCCATGGTTAGTAACCAAACCATTTTTCTTAATGTTATCATTGATTATACCAGGAAAGAAAAGTGTGACTTCAGATACAATAGATGCTTATCTAGAGCCATCTAATGGAATTTTGGAAAGGAATTGAAGTAATTCAATCTTTAAGAGATGGTGTAATTCAATCAAATTCACTTTAAGTGCTTCCTTATTGTTTACGATTCATGATCTTCCTGCATATGGCACATTGTCTGGTCTCTCTATTCATGGATACCATGGATGTCCTGCTTGCAACTTTAAGGATTTTTTGAGGCACTCAAGAATTTTGCGTAAGTGTATTTATTGTGTACATCATGCCTACCTTAAAATGGATCATCCATATCGTCGACAAAAACACATTTCAATGGTAAAGAAGAGTATTGTGAAGCGCCATTACTAATAATAGGTGATTACATTGTTGAGAATGGACAAAAAAGAATGTCATTTATTGAAAATGATGGGATTGTTGGAAGTAGATATGATCCATGTAATGAAAGTGGTGTAAAATAGTTGTGCATATTGTATAAGTTGCCATACTTTAAGGTTATAGCCATTAGGCATACTATTGACTTTATGCATACTGAGAAAAATATAGCTTATGCTATTATAGAAACTCTTTTTGGTTCTCTTGATACTATTTCATCATGTGAGAGACTTTGAAAAATAAAAGATTCATCCATCTTTGGGTTGAAAAAAATATGATAATGGGAAGAATATATGGGAAGGATGGCGATTGCGTTGGGTTGAACATAGGACTTCCTTCTTCAGATACCAAAGTGGTGAAAGACAAACTAACATTAATAATAACTTAAGAGCCTCCAGGACGATGATATCATGGCATAATAAATATTTTACCTATTGTGGTAAATATATTATATTTGGAAAAGGGGCCAAGATTGGCAGTTATAAGGTGTGGCCTATTATTAAAGAGAGTGGGTTTACATGTATTAGATCCTTTGAACTTTGATAGTTTGAGGGAGGAGGTTGTTGAAGTACTTTATCTATTGGAACAATAATTTCCACCAACAATTTTTAACATTTCTATTCATCTTTTGATGCATCTACAATATGAACTAGAGCATTGTAACCTAGTAACAACGAGATGGAGGTATCCTATAGAATTATATATAAATTTTTTGAAAAAAAAAATCGTACTAGGGAAAAAACAAAAAGCAGCATGTCTAAGGGATATTCAATGCAAGAGGCCATGGGATTTTGTATAGAATATATGAAGGATTTTAAAAATGTCAATTGTCGTGTATGGGATGATGACGAAGATGAGAGAGTTGCAGGTGAAGTATTAGAAGGCAATGGATGTCACTTCAAGCTATCATATCAAGAAAGAAGTGCAATACATGCCTTTATTCTTCAAACACATCTTCATTCGATAAGTGGCGCAAGTAAAAATATATTACACCATAATTTATTTACTCAATTGCATTTACACATTTATATTATTAATCTTACTATTTGTACGTCATTATTCTATGTAGAAAATATGAAGAGAATCAAAATTGGATGCAACATCGACCTCAAAAGTGCAGACGTCATGATTTGATTAGAGGTGATTCTTTTCCAAAATTTGAAGAATGGATTGCTAATGCAATTAGTGATGCAAAAGAAGGTCAAGATATAAATATAGAGGAAAGTGAGCTTTCAAAACCTCCATTTTTATGGGCTATGCATTTTATTGGAATGTGGGCCTATGGTAGTCATTTAAGAGTGGAACAAAAAGACAAAGGAAAGACAAATTGTGATTGTGTTGTTAGTGTTGAATTTCTTTATGAAATTGAGGAGAAATTTTATGTTGGATTCATCCAAGAAATTATTCAAGTGGATTTTGGTGAAAATAGTCCTATATTAATAAAATGTAAGTGGATGCCACCATCCGTAGTACAATTTGATGAGTATGGATTTGTAAGTGCAAATACATGACAATTTTTATCAAAGACAGATGAGTTGTATGTTTCCCCTCTTCAAATTAACCAATAATTTCTAATTGATGATGTAAGAAGCCCAATTTGGTCATATGTCATTCAAACAGAGTCTTGTTCGAAACGAAAATTCATGGAAGTTGTTGATGTAATGCCTGATGGGCAATATGTTAATTTACAAGAAACATTCAAAGAAGTGGATGAAGACAATGAGGGACTGTTTGAAGAAGAGATTTTGATTACCAATGAAGAAATTGGGAGAGAGAATGTATTGCATGTCACAAATTAGGATGATGAAGAAAATAAAGTAGATGTAGACACGAGTGATCAGGATTTTGATCTTGCTGGCAATGCAGATGATTATTGATGAGCCCCATTGTATGACCTTTTATTTAAGACTTTTATATTTTTTTAAGATTGTTTTATGTTTTAAGGACATGGACCTTCAGACTAATATCTATTTCAAATCTTTAATGTTGAACAAAGTTGTTATATGAATGCAATATGAATATGTTTTCATATAATAATGAGGATGCAATATGAATATGTTTTCATATATGAATGCAATATGAATATGTTTTCATATATAAATGTTGTGTGCAATATGAATATGTTTTCATATATAAACGAGGATGCAATATGAATATGAATATGAATGCAATATGAATATGTATACCATCATTGCTTTACTTTGACAATGATCTTTTCTTGACAGCTCCTCTAGATCATTGTTTCCACTATCATGACAGGATGTTATAACAGTCCTTGACCATTGTACTTTGACTCACTGCTATGATTGTTATAATGCTTGTACTATTCTGATGCATTTGTATTACAACAAAACCTTCACTCATTAAGTATGTGATGCAAAGGTAGGGTTTGTTCAAAGCTCTCAAAGGAAATACTAAAGGAACGCATTCATTCTTCTATGGTTCATAGGTTTCATGTAACCTTACCTCTTTTAAAAAAAAAATTATTCATCAAATCATGGCGTTCCTTGCTTGTAACTCACTATCCACTCCAACATATCTATTATTTTTCATGAAATATACCCCTTCATGAATGTATGTGGATGTTATGAACAAATTATTACGTAACAGAACAACAGAAGTAAGAATCACCAAATACCATAGACATTTCTTAGTGATGGTGCTATCACCTAAGCAAGGCATTGGTTTAGTTGTACAAAATGGTTGTCATGCTACAAGTTCATGTCCAATTAAAATTTGGTAATACATATTTTTTTATTGAACTATGAATGAAAATATTATTGCTAAAGATTTGATGGATTGATTCAAATACATTGCTAAGTTTTTTATGCAACTAGCATTTCTGCAGGGAACCATTATTTAATATCCATTGACTGAAATACCCACAACATCTAATGATTGTTGTTGTTTGCAGTGCTTTAGACTTCCTATGTGTTTTAATGACTGTTCATTAAAACTGAGACCTCATAAACTTGTATTTATGTAATTTTTGTTACGGTTAATTATCTTTCTATCAAGTTGCTAATTTATACATTTTTTTTTTTTGGACATCAGGAAATGAGGAAAAATAATTTAAGGCACAAATTAGATGATAGTGATCATAATGTTGAAATTCCAATGACAAATTATGAGTGCTTTCGTGAAGAACGTGTGGCCAAGAATAATGAATATTTATCATCTCCTGGTTTGACAAACAGGCAAGTTGTAAATCCTCTAAGTAGTATATTATTTGTTTAATACTATTTAATAAAATTTTATAGGCAAGAGCTTTATGTATATAAGATATGATATGATATTTTTTTTTTTTATAGGAAAGAAAAAGAGTGCAAAGAAAATGCAAAGAAAAAACAAAAAGAAAGTAAAGATACAATGTTGCCAGCTCGTAGAAGCTAATGTTTTTGTGATTCAACAAATGAAGTTGACCATGAAAAAAAATAGTTATGATGAAGTGAAATCTCGCGAGGGTGGTACTAATCTACCTATAGCCGCCACGTGTGGCCAAGGAGCATGAAGTTCCAGTTAATCAAAGTCATGAAGAGAGTATGTTTGCATCTGATGTGCCTACTGAGAGTGCACTTGTTGCATCTACAACTTTTGAAGGAATTAGTGGATCAACCAGAAATATTTGTAGTGGTGAAATAGAAGATGTGCCTTCTTATGTTAAAAGAAAAAGATTGAGTCAAGATTTATATAGATCTACAGAGAGGAACACAAAAGAAAGAATATTAGAAGGGAAGAAGCCATTCTTGGTTGAGGTATCAAGAGATGGTGAACCCATTGGGAAAAATGCTGCACGGTGGGCCTCAGAGTTGGGCGTAAGATGTAGGGCCCATTTGGATATTTTCAAATCAAATTTTGCACAGCAAGATCCACGAAATGTGGAATATGTTATACAAAAAATGGAAAATTCCTTTGACACTATTGGTGGACAAATCTCTAAAAAATATTACAAGCACAAGATGAGACTTCAGATGAACAATTTTAGATACAATTGCAGAAAAATAATCATGGAGGGAAAAGAGACGTTAGACTCCACTCTATCTCCCAAATAGTGGGGAGCATTGAAAGAAAGTATGTGTTTCGAAGAATATTTGAAAAAGAGTAACAGAGGCAAGAGAGCAAGAGATAATGTGAGGGTTGAATATACATTTGGTTGAGGCGAGTTGCAGGCCAAATTGGAAAAATTTGGAGTAAGTGTATGGATTTTTGGTTCAATTTACATTGTATTATTTATTTTAATTTTTTATTGAACTAACTATATGTTGAAATTGATAATGTATTTTAGGTGGAAAACAATAATAAAGAAGCAGGTGTAGAAGATATTGACAATTATATGGTAGCACTAGATCATACTAAATCTAATAGTAGTATGAAGTGGAAATCTAGTTCGTCAACAGAGATTTCACAACCATCTATTCAACACCCAATAAGAGCCTCTCCAAATCATGTCAACTCAAATGAAGAGTACCAACATATAATGAGTTGCTTACACGGTCTCACTGAGAAAGTTTCGCAATTGGATGCCTCTGTTAAGCCTATAGTTTATGCATGGAATGACCATAATTCTACGGATTCAAAACAAGAGGTTATCCCTCAATATTTTGATTCTCAACTATATCATCTTTATATTGTATTCTAAAGATGTATGCAAATATCATAAATGTTTTCGACAACATGCCTTTATAAAATTACTCTCGTGATCTCCAGGTAAAGTATTATGATCATATATAGAAAAGTGAATCTATGAAATTTTGCCTTGTGTTTCATTGAAATCCATTGTGACTGTCCTAAATGTTGTGATTGTGAGTTTATGACAAAATAACTATGAGATCAATGAGTGATCTACTTTGTCTTTTCATTGTTCTTCTAACTCATGAATCTCTTTAGTTCATGACTTTTCTTACTATCACTCAGCTCATGACTTTGCAGCCTTCCATGCTAGTTGATGAAGAAAGTCTTTTGTTTCCTTTTATTGAAGTTATTAGAACAAATGCTCAGAAGAGTTTGAATGGGTTGTGCTTTTGGAAACAAGGGTGAAACCAATAAGATGAGAATAAGAAAGAATGTAGGAGTGAAGGGATAATTGTCATAAAAGCCAAACAATATTCAAATGAGGCAATGGTGGAATTATTTCCTCATCTCAACTGTCCACCATGCATATAGAGAGGCAAATAAGGAAGAAAACTTCCTTGCCAACTTTTCCATGGGAAATAAAGAATACATCATCATTAGCACTACATTCGAGGCATGGAACTCATTTAGGTCTACATTTAATCCCAAACCTTGCTTTCCATACACCATCAAAGATTCTAACATCTTTACATAAGGCCAACATCATCACTATTTATGCCTATCAATCGAGGAAGGTTGCACTTGAAAATAATCATTTTTCAATAATCATTACTCAGATTCAGCACCAAAATGGAGTGGTATGAAATCAGCATTACCTTCTCTCATGAGAGCTAGTACTCGATCACATTTGTCACAATTAATTGGTACAAGCAAATTATAATAAAGCCTTGGGAGATAAAATCAAAGCAAGGTAGCAAGAGTGATTATGTTAGGCAAGAAGGAGTATATAAAGGTTTATAAGTAATTGAACATTGAATATGGATTACAGTTTATAAGTAGTTTGCTCCATTATTACTTCAAAATATAAACATTATAACAGAAGTGTCTCAATATGATGTAAATAGGCGAATTGTGCAATCTATCTTCTTACTATGTCTACTATAATGGAAATGTAAAAATGAATTGATAATGTTCAATTGGGTCTTCGTCTCTCTTTATATACAGGAGGCAATAAGCTATAGACCCATTACAAAAAGGTACGATGCTTGATAACTAAATGCTAATTAATATAAATAAAAAACATAACACTTCAGCAGGTGAATGCATCGATCCGTTAATCTCCCAGTAGGCACTCGTGACCACCTAAGATCTGTTCAAGGCTCCTAATTCATGATAATGCATCACCTGTAAAGTACACCTCCCCTACAATGCAGGTTGGTTTTCATGTCCCAATGGTTGTCCTTTTGTATTTGATGTGTATGTGGTTTGTTTGATGAACAAGTAGATAGAGGAAAGATGGTGAGTGTATTCCTCCTCAGCATAAGTCTCTACATTGGCAATTTCATCCTTCATATCAAACTCCATATACATCATCTTTTCAAGTTTTTTATGTGTATTATGTAACACCATCTCTTCATCATTTATTTCTTGCAATGCATTGGGTAGAAACATGGAAATCTCATCCTTCCAATCATCTTGCTCCCTAGGATTTCCAAGGCCATCATGTAGTGTAAGGTGCAAATCAAGATAGCCAAGAACCTCTTTGAACCTATTGTGGTACTTATTGTGTGATTCCACCAGCTTATTGTATGCCTACAATGTTTGACCTTTCATGGATTTCTCATTTAGGAGCTCCTTCCTTTTGTCAATCATCCGCTCTTGCAATCTTCCATTCTCCATGAGTGTTGAGTGTGTTTGTTGAAGCAAATTCCAATATTCATTAGCACAATCCATCATCCTGCTGAATCTTTCTTTGATTATCTCAGACACAACATAATACTTAGTGGTTTTTATTTATGTTTCTAGCTCCTTGCATTTCTTTTGGGACTTTTGATGATAGTTTTTCCAATAAGCCACATCTTCTAATGCATCCAATATTCTCTTGTCACTTTCTATCCATGGGGAATATAATTTTGGTGTGGAAGAGGAGGATGTTTTATCTTTGTAACTAGCTACCTCCTTCTTCAATTTATCATTTTCTTTTATCAATTTTTCAATTTGTGCCTTAGTAAACTTTGCCACATTTATGTTCAGTTCAGTCATTTCAATGGGGTTAGTGTCCCCTGCTCTCTAGACCAAAAGATGTCCAAACACCTGGTTTGGGTTATTAATGATAGTGGGTCTCTTATCCTACCGATACAATGACCAAATTAGCAGGGTGGCTTCATTTGGGTTGTACCTTGATCCTAAGTACATTTTATCACTAGCTTCCTCTATTAAGTGCATTGATTTGTCTACTCTTCTCCTAAAACTATCAATTACTATTGTGGCACTGATATCCCACCCTAGTAGGAGTAGTGCCCTAGCTTCTTGAAGTAATTCCCTCTCCCTTTCAGGGGTGATAGATTATAATTCTTTGTCTATTTCTTTCCTTAATTCTACTAAGGCAATTGCCTCCTACTCAGGAGTGATATCTTTCATCTTTTGTCTCAGCATCCTACCTTTATGCTCATAAACAAATGATTTAAATTCAGAAGTCTTAACAAAGTCATTATCAAAAATAAATTCTTGCCCAATCTTAATCCTCACATCAGAGAGTTCATCTGAAGCTTCAAATTTGACACTGTTATGTTCTTCAAGTGGATGATAGTGTGTAACTATAGGGATGCTTATCTATTCAATCTCATCATCTTCCTCATCACTTCCTTCTTCATCATCTTCACTCATGGTTGTATCTATAGAGAAAATCACCATAGGAGTGGGTTGTGAGGGTATGTAATCAAGAGGCTCTATGTCCTCAACTTGCATTCTTGAATGAGTTGTACGAGGTGCTTCAAAGAAAACTAGGGGCACATCTTTTATTATTTCATCCACATGAGCGATGAGTTGGTCAATTATTTCCAGAGGATCCTACACTTCATCAAATGCTCCTGAGTAGGATAGGGTATTCCCTCTCTTCCATGTCTCAGCCAACATAACTTTGTTATATGCAATCATCTTGTCTTTTGTTGAAGCTTCATCATAATTCCTTATTACATCATCAAAAGAAAAGTGATGTTCGTATCCTGATATCCCTTGTGATAAATTTGCTTATGAATAAAGTTCTCTATATCAAAATTATTTCTTTCATTTCCCAACGGTAGATTGTATTGTGTCAACTTGCTATCAATTTCTTCATACCCCTCATTGGTGACTACTGTGAAATCTCCAAAACATAAAGTGTTGGGCATGAGAGATTGCTTATTGTATCTCTTAAGGTGTTTTACATCAAATTTATCCAACTACCTGACAACTTCTAAATAGGTTATTCTATCTGGAACTGTTTGTGGCAATAAATGTGGGACTCCTTCAAACCCATAAACTCTAATCACAGTACAATTAGGAAATGCAAACCAATCCCCCCAATTATGATTTACCTTTTTCTTGGGGTCCTTTTCCTTTGGTTTCAGAAATTTCTATATTTCAAGGGATAGGTTCTAATTACATGGATGTCCCAACAATGTCAACAATGGTTTCACAAAATATTCTTCAAAGTATAGATAATATGATCTACTATATCTACTATCCCATATCAAGGTCCAAAATTGCACAGGTTTATAATTCCTATTTTGATCAAAATCCCTTATCCTTAACTCTTCTCCCCAAAACCTTCTGACATGTATATGTAGAAGCAAATGCATCAATAAGGAATAATGTTTAAAATTAATACTATCACTGTAGCTTTTGATCCTTTTCATCCCCTGGTTCAAAGCATTAGCTAAATAACCAGCATAGTCAAATTATCTAGCATCTTTACTTTGTATGTCTACAGCCAAGACCATTGGGGAAATTGACATGAGGGGAGGAACCTCTACTCCTAACACTTGTCTAGCTAAGTGATATGTATATTGAAAATATTCTTCAAATAAATCCTCATGAAAGGGATGGTTTTCAATGCTAGAAACATTCTGAGTTGGCTCCCTTCATCCCTAGTCCTGTGTAGTGGTAGCTTCCATCTTTTGTAGCTTGTATCCATGTGATTGTATTCAGTTAAAAGGTCCTTGATTGTAAATGACAAATCCAAAGATCTTCACTCCAATTGAAAAATTGTAGATATGAGATCCTCAGAAATAATGAGAAGATCAAACCCATCATATGATTGAATAGTTCTTGTTCTAGGGTCATATCTAGTGGATAAAGCTTTAACCAGTTATGTATTGACAAACACATTGGGTACCACTAATCTCCCCAAGTTTAATCTCCATGGGTTGCAGATAGGTTGAAACATGTACTGTTTCCTATAATGGTACATGAACAACTCATATCCCTGCCATGGTGTCCACACATCTCCTAAACCTTTGTGCTTGTCCCATAACTTGTCCATGGAAGGATTCAACTGTGCACTCCTTTTGGGTCTCGGTCCCAACCCAAGGAATTGGTCAATCAAGTCCTAGTTTAGAAGTCTTTTCTCTATTTTTTGTTTCTTAGTTTTTTGTGTTTCTGAGCTTTCTTCCATTGTTAAAGTTTTTTATAAGCCTTTATAAAAGCAACTTCTTAGTAGGGTTTTGTACACTTACTTTAATTCACTTTCTCTGGCTCTAAGCTATGCAACAATAGCATATTCCCAACCTTCTCTCCTCTACTCCCGCTTCAAGGATAGCAAATTCTTTCAAGTCTTAATGACCAAATATGATCAAATTAAAATATAATTCACTCAGCTCTAGTTCATAAATGCTCCACTTTCTCTCAATCTTGTCGTCAAAGGAGAGCATTTAATTTGAATATCTCAACGATATCTCTAAGATGTCACATCATTCAAAAAAATATTAATCGTTGCATCAGTGAGATCATGATTCCACTTTCATCGATGAACTCCTTCCCTTCGGGGTATCGATGGGACGCTAGATAATGTCTCCCTGATGTTCCTTAGTTCCTATGATATCCTTCCTTAGCATATATTTGATGGCTCATGGTCCACCGATAGGTGTCACTTCCTTTGATGCCTTTAGTGTTTTACCGTTGCATTGAGGGAACCAGGTTTTATGTTGGCCTGATAGCGTTTTGTTCCCTCGATATGCTTTTACCACATGTTGAATCTCCCTATTGTATAGTGTATCGCCCCATCGGTGGGATGTTGTTTTATCTTCCGCTAATATGTTCTAGTGCTGTTGATATGCTTTAATTGGGCAATTGAGGAAACAATAGCATTTGTTCCACCAATACACTTATGTTACTTTGATGTGTTCACCTTTGTTGACCCCGTCGATACATCAAGGAGAGTCCTTTGGAAGTCTTCCCTATGGATTTTTGTTATGCTAATATTAGTGTTATGAGCTACTTTCATCGGTCTATCGATGGAGCGATGAGGAGAGTTCCCCCGATGTAGTAATGTTAGGCCAATAGTGTTAAATTTCTTAGGAATGGGAGTGGTGACCATGGAGTTTTGGGATTATTTATGGATGTGATCATATGGTAATATAGGTCATGAAATGGATCTTGTCACACAAATCTCTACAATTTGTGTTAATCAAAAAATCAAATGTAGTACATTTAGTAGCAGGTGGGATGTGGATGAGATGAAGGTTAGTGAATATTGAGCAAAATTTTTCAGTCCTAATAGATAGTCAAAGATAAATTTGGACAAGGATTGTTTGCAAGTGCAAAGGAAAGTTCTATATCAATTTCTGATGGTGGAAAGGTAAGTTGGTGCAGGGCACCATGTGAATTTTATGTCTCCATGGGGTTATCTTGTATAATTTGAATCTTCATCATGTTATGCTTGTAAAAAGGTCATGTTTGGACCATTTCAAATGTATTTAAATCATTACTAGGTTTCTAGGAGGTCTATGAAGTTAAATTGCAAAAGAATTGTCATTTATTGTAAAAATGCAAAAGTGTAAGAAGTTGAAGAGTCATTTTTTTAAGGAAGGTTGTTGGTCGGCTAAAATTGAAGGGACAGTTATGATAACTAATGTAGCATCTTTATAAGATCCTTGTGAAGGCGAGCAAAGCATTGAAACATTGTATTTTGGAAAAAATTTGAATAAAAAGTACCCTTGTTCTACAAACAGCATTTTATCTATTGTTTACAAGCTTTGCACGGCCTATACAACACCACCAGGCCTTATTCTTTATTGGTTTTGGTAGAATAGTGAGTTAGCTTTCAATCAAACTTTATTTGGAGGGATTTTATTGAGTTTAAAGTATGTTTGAGTCCTCTTACTGTAAATTGTTTTGGAACCCTCATTTTAAGGGTTTTGAAGTCTAAAGTGAGATTCACAACCATTCCACCGATGGAGGATTTGTAGATCGGTGGAATGGGTTAGTTCAGAATGTTATTAAATTTAGTTGTGTTGGTAGATACAAGGGAAGGCAAAATACATAAGTTGGTTGTTGCTCCAGGTGATTTTCATTGATTTCCATGCTAGAATTGATGCCTCATGGTTAGGGCTTGAAGAAATGTTAATGGTGAAGGAAGGAAAATGGTTTATTAAGCATAGGAAGACCTATTTTGAAGGGTTTGAGGTGTTGATAAAGTGATATGAGTTTGGGAGTGTTGGGTTTCATTAAACCCTCATGTCTTCAAGCATGATATTGGCCTAAACTAAGTGTTTGATGATCTAGGTGAATTTGTGGGAATTCTTCTGCTAAAAGTTGTGGATTCAATCTAGTTGAAGCCTGTTGAGAGTGTTGGTAAATATTTTGGGAGTTTGGGTAAAGATTTTTATAGGGTCCCTTCGAAAAATAAGCCTAATTTGGCTTCAGTTACTACAAGATGGTCAGTTTTAGGAGAATATTTTTCAAAACAAGTATATGTGGTTTCCTGCTATGTTCAAGTAGGCCAAAATGGGTATTAGAAACTCCTTTGTTTTTATGGAGTTCTCATCTAGTTTAGAAGTTATGCCCAATTTTTTCCATGTGTAATGTTATAAGCAAATGTGTCTCTTGTGAATGAATGTTTGGGAAAATGAGTAACCAATGTTCTTGGGGAGTTTATTTGGTCTAATTTTTTCAAAGTTGTAATTTCCAAGCTGCATCAGAGGTGTACTGAGAGTATGGTGTCTTGGAACCACTTTTTAGTGTTTTGGTGTATTGGTAGCCTTGA